>WNWU01013599.1:6063158-6256468 GCA_012654045.1 Ptyas mucosa
ATACATATACACACACACACACACACATTTAAATAAATTTGGATTATATGTATGTATATAAAAGCATGTATTCCTCTCAGTTTAAGCTAAATTACATGTTTGTGCATGTATCATCTGCTTGGCTAATACAATTACGTTTTTCAAATATTTATAACTTTTTTTTTGTCCACATAGGAGGAAGAAAAAAGGATGAAGCATAGAAAGTAACTACGGGTAACTTGCAAGGGCAGGGGAAAATGAGAGGGGAGAACAGAAAAAAATTACCACAAAACTCTATTCAATCTTACTCTGAGATACTAGCCTTTTCAAGACTATGATATATTTCCATGATTATTTATAATGACAAATATATGGCATTTGCTTGGCTTAAAAAAAGAGAATTTCAGCAGCAGAAAATAGAACTTTTTCTAATTAGGTTCATAGAAAATATAGTTTTGGCTGTGAAAAAGAATAAGAATGTGTTTTTAAAAAAGCTACTTTACTGCCATCTAATGACAGATGTACCACTGAAAATAATTCATTGATGCCCACAAAATCCTTGCAAAAATTTATCAAAAGTTATTACCAGTGCAGTTCTGAAGTTTCTGAATGAAAGCCTGAGAAACAGGAACAGGTTTTGGAAACTTCAAAAAGAAGCAAGCTGGAAAATCAACACTATTGGCACTGGTAACTGAGGAGAATGAGGGTGTCCTGAAAAAAAAAAAGACAAATATTTGTTGATAATCAGATTTTTTTAGTGGCTGAAGGCCCCAGGAGAGATGATTACATGTGTAGGGAGGGACAGTCTTAATTCACTAGTTTATTCATTAAAAAGAATATAATGGGCAACATGAAAAAAAGGTACTAGAAATGACCTTGTCCTATAGAACATTAATCAGCATTCAGTGTTGCTTTTTTTCTTACCCTTTGTTATCAACAGGGTGAGTCCCCATAATCAGAGGGGCAATTGGAAGTTTATTCATAGTTAAGGTTCCCTCAATTGTAACACATACATTCATGCCTAGGTAACGAGGAACTGAAAGGAAAGGAGAAAAAGGTACAATTTTTCAAACAGTTGTAGCACAATGAGTTTAATGCTAGACACTGCATAACTTGTGATCAACACAATTCAGTGTTATACAGAAAACAGATTTGTGATGGATGTCCTTTGATAACAGATGGCATTCTTGGCATTTAACTTCCCAAAAGCTGCTATATACCAGTTAAGATTTGCCCATTTAATAGTGCAGGCAAGTTTAAATCCTATGTTCCCCATGAACTGGAAGTACAATTTCTTTTTATGTCAAATTCTTGATGTATGTGCTTTTACTGAAAGTCAGGAGCATGCATTTAATAAATAATAATATGCCTTTTTCCTATTTATTCTCAAAAGTTTTAAGCATTATTGGCAAATCTGTAAGTTTGTATGGGATTCTCCAACCCTGCTCTCACAACCCAAGATTTATTTAAAAACCAAACGATCCAGCTATGTAATTTCCAGGGATCGTACTCTGTCAACGATGCCATTTAAAGGTATTTATTAGGCTCTGAAAACAGGAACAACTGTCACTGACACACTCCTTCCAACTTTCAGAGTTTAAGAAAGGGACACTAACCACAGAACAGTTTTTTATACATTAAAGCATATACATCCTTTTGCTTAGGTTAGTATCTGTAATGGAATCAACAATATAGGTGAAGGGAATAAGTGCAGGAGTAGCAAGAGATGGTAGCAAAATGAAGGCAATGACTTTTGTTTGGGTCTTGGCCATTTACTCTTTAATAACTGTTCAAATTAAGTGGCAGAAATTTAACATGTAAGATTACCTCATCCAAGACCTTCAATGCCAGTATTGTGCTCCATCTCAATATAAATCATGAATTTGACACTGAATGAAGAAATTAAAGACCACTTTAACTTTAAGGAGGTATCTCTGATTCAAAGTTCTCTCTGGGATTCTATGTGAAAGATATATTTCACAAGTTTAATTCATTTGTTTGGTAAGGCAATAAGTTGCATCGCAAAGAGGGAAAGATTTTCACAACCTTTGTTCCCCAGATATTTTGGTATGAAGGTGTAGTACTGTTTAAGAGATCAATGCATCCCACAGGGGCCTGTGATTGTTGGCCCAACCTCTGCTTTTTGGTGAGGCGCAAGCTATCACTGTGTTTGAACCTCCTTCTCATCCTGAATTTGTGTATTCTTATGTATCTGTATACTTTTTTGCAAATAACTAGTTAATATTTTCTTCCCCATTTCAATTTAATCCTTTCTCACTTTGTTTATATATTTTTCATTCTCCATGTCACATTTTTGTTGGAAGACATAATTTTTCATTTGTACCTACATTTTACTTAATCATTAATAATTTCTCCAGAATAATCTCTGTAGAAAATAATTCATTGCTTACTACTTTTTAGTTCTATAGACAATTTTAAATGATATATCAATTTTATATCTGCCTTCTTCTTTTCTTTTACCTTTTTCAATGTTCTTCCCATTTCATTTTCATTACCGTATTTTTCAGAGTATAAGATGTACTTCCCCCCCCTCCTAAGAGGTTGAAAACTGGGGTGCTACTCTGAATGTAGCTTTTTCAAAGCTTTTTTTTCCAGGCCTAACGAGGCGCTAGTGAGTGAAGCAATCTATTCTTCCGCAGGCTTTGCCTCCTCCCTCCAACTCTCAGCTGTGCTTTAGCTTTTTTTCAGCCTAATGAGGCAATCTTCCATGTGCTTTACCTGCTCCTTCCGACTCTCCACTGTGTTTTAGAAGCTTTTTTTCAGCCCCAACGAGGCCCTAGCGAGTGTGTGCTTTGCCTACTTTTCTCATTGTTGCTCCCTCTCAGCTGTGCTTTAGAAGCTTTTTTTTTTAATCCCCAAGCAGGGGATAAAAAGTGAGTGCTCAAAACCAGCAAACTAATGTGCTGAAGCTGACCAGACTAAGGACGCTAGCCTGGTAGGCAGATTTTCCTCCCCTATTTTCGTCTCCCAAAAATAAGCTGCGTCTTATACTTCAGTGTGTCTTATACTCCGAAAAATACAGTATATAGTATATGGATGTGTACTCGTCAAGTTGCATTGGCAAAGGGCTACAACATAGTTATTGGGTTAGTGATTGTTGCAATCAAAACACCATGTAATTAAAAAACTCCTGAAGTTCTATTAATTTTTTTACACTTTATAAATGTGATTAAAGATTTATGTTTTTCTTCTGCTGGACTATGAGCAAGCAGAGTTCTAGTTATTCTGAAAATCAGAAATGAGGCTGAACAAGTTATCTCTATGAAGAGAGCACAGCACTTCAGGCTATTTCTCAGATTGAGGATATATCTGTGATCCAAGGAGCATAGTCATTTCACAGCCCCATCATTTAGACCAGGTGTGTCCAACCTATTTCACATGGCCCAAGTGCTAGCAATGGTCAGCTAGCAATACGGCCCCACAAGATCATAAACTATATGGCCCAAGACAATTCCTCTTCACTCAATGTGGCCCAGGCAAGTCAAAAGGTTGGACACCTATGATTTAAACTTTTGAGTTCCACAATGCAGTAATTTCATCAATAATTATCACATAATGGCTGCAAGTTTTTTTAAGTTTTTTTAAATTCAAGTTTTTTTAAAATTTGAATTCTTTGCTTTAGCTTTTCTTTATTAAATATGAATACTGTATACCTAAGTGTTAATCTGCCTTACTGCTATTAAGGATATTCAAGGAGATGATTTAAAACATTCCAGCATTCTAGAATGCCCAATTCAGAAAATCAGTGCATGGTGGGAAATACTATGCAAGAATAACATACCATTATTCTCATTCAGAATGATGGGAGCTCCAGTGCCTTCTTCAAATAAATCATAAGGAGAAACATAATACTTCAGATTCATCAAGTGACCTGAAATAAGCAGGTTTTGTTAATGGAAAAACAATAGGGATAAGAAGAGTAAAAATGAAGTCTAAATGTTGATCTGAATATATAAATTAATCTGTCCAATTATAGCTGTCCATCTCAATTAATGATTCAATTCCAAAAACTATAAAAACAATAAAAAAGCGCTTAAAACAATAAATGTTATTTTATTTATTTATTTAAAATATGATGTGACTTATGCATTTTAGTTTACCCACCACGGTTATTCAATACTTTTGGAACAAAAGATGAAAAAATGATTTGAAAATAGAACCACAACACTGCCTACCTTGCTTTGAGAGTTGGGTTGCATGCACATTTAATAGTATTAATATTACTATGGTTGTTCTTACAGTCAGCCAGATGTTTACACTGGATTTGGCATTTCCCAAGGACTGGGTTAGGCAGATGTTGTTTGATGATGTTAAAGTATTGTTGCAGGATGCAAGCTGTTCCAAGTAAACTATCTTTTGCAATTGGCTGTCAGTGATTTTGCCAATGCTGATGGTGTTCAAATGTGTTCTGGTTATTTTTATTACTTTCTTCTTCATTCTACTTCTATTTGCAGGTCTCTTTGTATTCTGTGATTTTAGTGATTTTTTTTTGCAGTTCTTTCTCTTCTTTCCTGCTCTCTCCAGGTACTGCTCTGCTCCCTATCCAAATTACTATTGTTGTTAGTCCTAGGATCCTGCAGCTGTTGTGGAATCCCCAAAAACAGTGCATTTGGCTGTAGGCAGGGACAACATTTATGCCAGATACCAAGTTTTTTGTTATTGTTGTCAGAAACTGAATTTGTTCTGGGGAAGAAATAGCAAGCTAAAGATAGCTCTGTGGAAAGGAGAACTGAAAATCAGGACAGAATGAAGAGGCCATGACTAGACTTGATAATATTTTCCATACAAGGAGAGGATTTGAGATTGCTCACAAGTCAGCTGTTTCTTGTGGGAAGACCAAAAGATAGTGGTCTCTGGCAAAATTTGAGGTCTCAGAATGAGGGAATAAGCATCTTGGTAAAACTCACCATCAAACAAACTATTTTAAAATTGGACATTCTGAAGAATATTTTCGAACAATGGACTCACAATTTAATTTTAATAGTGTCTTCCTCTATAGTTAGATAGTATTTAAAAGACCTTATGTAGACAAGTTCTACTTAACAAGATCAAGAATGAGCTGAAAGTGGATTTAAAAATGACAGGCTGTATTTTATTTATTTATTTATTTATTATTATATTTATATACCGCTCTACTCCTGGGGGACTCAGGGCGGTGTACAGACAAATGATAAAATACATATAATACAAATATTTTAAAGAATTGATTAAAATACAATTAAATAATTTGGTCTTAAACCTAAAATTAAAACTCTAAATTTATGAGATTAAGATTTAAGAATATAAGAGCAGTTTTAGAAGAGGTTAGTCCAGGCCAGCCTGCTGGAATAGAAACGTCTTGAGGGCACGGCGGAAAGCGCGGAGATCCGGGATTGTCCGTATCTCCGGGGGGAGCTTGTTCCGCATGGTGGGTGCCCCCACAGAGAAGGCTCTCCCCCTGGGGGCCATCAGTAGACACTGTTTGACCAACGGCACCCTGAGAAGCCCCTCTCTATGGGAGCGTACTGGTCGGTGAGAGGGTACTGGTGGCAGAAGGCAGAAGGTATGAATGACAGGGAAAAAGATGTTACACTGGACATATAAAAGAAATGAGCTACTGTCTTAATCATTAAAAGAGACCTACAAACACAAACCAAGAAAGTAATTTGGAGACTTTTATTATACTGGATTTACAAAAGAGGGCTTGTTAAAATTTTGAACAAATTTGTGACAAGACGTAAAGAAAAATTGAAAAGTAATACCAAAGTCAAATGCATATTAAAAGGTTATATAATGTTTTATTGGAAATAGATTCAGAAACGGAATTGGTAAAAGACTGTATGATAAAATGGGCACAAAATTTTCAAGAACCAGTAAAGTTGGAAACCTGGGAAAAGATTTGGGTTAGAAATGTTAAAATTACACAAGCACAAAACTTGAGGGAAAATTTTTACAAAATGTTTTATAGATGGCATTTAGATCCTAAAAAATTATCATGTATGTATCCAAATGTGCAAGCTAAATGTTGGAGATGTGACTGTGATGATGCTACTTATTTTCATATTTGGTGGTCTTGTAAGAAAACAAAAAGCTTTTTGGATAAAAATTTGGTGGGTGATGCAGAATGTCTTAAAAAAAAGGTTGAAATTTACTCCTCAATTATTTTTGTTGGGTATTACAACAGGTTGTACTACAATAGAGACTAAATTGATTTTAAACTTAATATTGGCAGCTAGATTGTTGGTGGCGCAATACTGGAAGAAGGACTTTTTGCCTACTATTGATGAGTGGATACTGAAAGTAACGAACTTGGCAGAAATGGCGAAGATTTCAGCTTATCTGAAGGACATTACTCAAGAAAGATACATATTGGAGAAAATGGATTGAATACATTCAGAACAAATACCAGACAAAGAAATACCAAATTGCTTATGGATGAATGTAAACTTTAGATGTATATTATCTCTAGCGGAGTTATGGTTCTATGGGGGATCTGTTATTATAAGTGAAGTTAGATCAATTTAGTTTTTGATTGTCATATGCAATACTCTGTATTTTGCTCTGGGAAGTCGGGGTGGGTGGGGGGGAGGGGGAGTTTAGGGAGGGTGGGGGGGAAGGGAGGGGGTATGGAGGGTGATAATAATTGTTGTAAAACGTTTTCAATAAAAAAAAAGAAAAATTGAAAAGTAATCAAGTTGTACAACTTTATTTGAAGGGACTAAAGATCAGAGTCATTAAAAGTAAAGGTAAAAAATAAAGTTGGTTTATTTGATCAAGATTAAAATAGATATGTTGTTATTTCTGGTAAGCCTTAATGGATTTTTGCTAGAAAGGCTAGAATGATGAGGCTTTATGAATTCATTTAAGACTGCAAAAGAATTTTCTCAAATGTACAAATTGATTATAATATGCAGTTTATGTGCATTTTCTATAGCTTTTTGCTGAAGTAGCAGTTTTTGAAATCCATATTTTACCTGTAGTGCACTACGGATTGAACTGCTTTGGCTGAGCTAAGCAAGGCTGGCCAGAAGAACAAAATTAGGGAATAGTAATTTCACAATTTGTTTTAAATAATCAGGAATCAACCATTATAAAATAACAAAAATCATTGCACCATTAATTGGGTTATATTTGTCTGCCTGCCTGCCTGCTTTCCTGCGTCTGTCTGTCTGTCTATCCCTCCCTCCCTCCCTACCTATAATATCTATCTACAGTTATCTATCGACAGCAGTGGTGAAATCCTCGGTGGGTTGCCACTGGTTCACTGCCCACGCGTGTGGTGCATGCCAAATGCATGCATGCACAGTTCACACCAAACACACATACGTATACAATGTACACAAATGCATGTTGCGTGCACACCAGACACATGCTGCATGTGTGCATGCGCAGTTCACACCAAATGTATGCTGTATGTGAATGCGCAGTGCACACCAAATGCACACTGCACATGCGAACATGCACAGTGCACACCAAATGTGTGCTTCGTGTAGAAAAAGGAGCCTTTTGAAGGAAGTAGAATAGTGATGTGGGGAACAGCTGTGCCGTGCGATTTAGATTAGCTAGAAAGCAGGATTTCCTGGTGCAAACAGGTAGCATTTCACCCCGATCTACGGTATCTCTCTCTCTCTCTCTCTCTCTCTTCTATCCATCCATCCATCCATCTTATATAGAAAATGATTAGTAAAAAAACACTTCCTACCACCACTTCTAGGGGTGAGATAGCCCACGCTGCCATGCAGAATTTTGTCCAAGGGGCTTGCATTCGTGGCTTGCCTATAAGGAGATAGTAAACAAAAACATATTTCTAGACATTCATGATTCAAAAGACATATCATATGCATGTTCAATCAGAAATTAATTATCTGTAGAATTAATTCAGCTGCATATAAATTTGGACAGGACTGCAATTTAATTTTTTAAATGAGATCCTCTTCTCTCCTGCCATGAAATCTATGTGGATAAACAGTCACAATCACTGGATATCTAGAACTGCACTTGGGAAAAACAGTTCTGTTTTGTTTCAGCAACTGTTTTCTTAATCTTTTTTAAAGAAAATCTCATACTTCCTCTATTGAAAGCTTTGGAACTCATCTTTTAAACCGTATTTGGAATCTTAGATCTATCATACATATGCAGTTCTTTAAATAATTATATATATATATAGTAATAACAATAACCAAAAAATTACAACTACAATGAATCTAATAAAACAGAATAAGAAACTAACATAATAAAGAAGAAAAAAAGTTTAGTAGGAAAAAGATTTGATAAAAGATGTAGTACATTGACAGACTTTCAGGTTATAGTAAACTGGTATTTGCAATCTTTCTAAACTCAGACCCAGTGCCTTCTAACAGTGATCACAATGGATCAAATTGTGGCAGCTTTTCTGGATATTTCTATGGATTAATTTGCTAATAAAAATATTTTTTCTCTTCAGACCAATAACTCTTCCGGTTAAGAGTGGAGTTCTGATTTAATTGATCATCCACACTGTCCAACTAAGTCTGCACTACTATTAATCTTCTCATCGTTCCTATCACTCATCTCCTCCCACCTATGACTGCAACCTTGTTTGCTTGTATCCTTATGATTTATATTGACTGTTTCCTACTATGATTTGACTGCTTATTTGTACTCTATGACTATCATTAAGTGTTGTGCTTTATGATTCTTGACGAATGCATTTTTTCTTTTATGTACACTGAGAGCATATGCACCAAGACAAACTCCTTGTGTGTCCAATCACACCTGGCCAATAAAGAATTCTATTCTATTCTTCTATTCTAATTAGAAAACTGGGTATAGTATAAGGGTCAGCATAATAAAGACATGGGAGATGGTCTCTATTGCCTTGTCTAATACAGATGCAGGCACTCCTGATGTAGGATGTTATTATACCTTCCTCCATTACCATCAAAAGTAAAAGACTTAAACTTTATTAATGTGAACGCTCTCCTGTGCAGAACAGAAAGAATATTGGTGAAATAATATGATGCACAAATATTTTATTTATCCATACTTCAAATAGGATTAAAGCCAGTTCTTTCCAAGTGTACTTACACTCCCTTGGTATTTGTTTTTTTTTAAAAAAAATAGAACTAAATCCTGGGTTCATTGTGGTAAACTGGTCTTACCAATACATCCCTGCCATCTTTGAAAGATCAAGCTCCAAGGACTGTAGAGCCAAATACATTTTAGTTTTCAATTTGCTGAAAGGAAGAGAGGAAACTTGTTTAAGACATTTTATATAAAAAAAGAAAATCCCCACACTATAAGAGCTAGCTAAAGACTTTAGAATCAGACAATGCTTCCAATTCTCTGCAAAGAGTAGATGCTCTACAATGTTTTAGAATGCTAGGACTCACACCTCCCATAATGTGTAATGCCATGTTTGCAATCTGCTCTTAGTTGTTTAGGTGAGATTGGTGTTATAGAAATTTGATAAGTAAATAAATAAATTTTATATCCAGGGTCCTGCAATTCTCCCTATCATGATATTGTGTTATCCCTTGCTGCAATCAGTCTGTTGAGTCATGACAGAATAGGATAATTATTTATAAAACAGCTTGTAACATGCAAACTGCTTTCTAGGATATTTCTCCATTAAGAAACTATGATTTAATGGAATACTTACTTGTCACCTGGCACTTTATATAGATTAACAAGACCCTTAAGATGCTTAGAAAATTCATTGAAGTTTCTCTCTCTAGGAAAGAAAAAAAATTAGTTTTAATTTACTTTATTGTCATTGCACTTCGTACAACGAAATTAAAGGCCATTTTCAGTGTACATTATACACAAAAAATAAAACAAAAACACACCTCCTTCATATTCTATACAACTGAATTGAAAACCCTGATATTGCATTCATATTGCACTATACAGTAGAATTCAATATAGTTACTGCTCTGGGATAGAAGCTGTTTTTCAGTCTATTTGTCCTTGTTTGTCCTGTACCGTTTGCCAGATGGTAATAGCTCAAAAAAAGGATGCCCAGGATGAGATGGATCTTTAAGAATGTTTTGGACTTTCTTAAGGCAGCGGGAGCAATAAAGCTGTTCAAAGAGGGGAGAGGACAACCAATGATCCTCTGGGCAATGACGTTAACCCTCTGGAGTGCTGTCCTATCTGACACTGTGCAATTGGCAAACCATATACAAGTGCAGTAAATTAAAATACTCTCTGTGGTGCAGCGGTAGAAGATTACCAACAGTTTTTCATTCAGTTGTTGTTAACTGAGAAGTCTCAGGTAGTATAATCTCTGCTGGGCCCTTTTGACCAATGCTGCAATGTGAGCGGCCCAGATCAGGTCCTCTTTTATGATAACACCCAGAAACTTAAAACTAGCCACTTGCTGTACTAGGTCTCCATTGATAACCAAGGGCTGGATGTTTGATCTATTCCTTCTATATCCACTATAAGTTCCTTGGTTTTATTAGTTTTAAGGACCAAGTTATTGTCTCCACACATGGAAACAATGGGTTCACCTCATCTCGATAGGCAGACTCATCCCCCCCTGGGGATGAGCCCCATCACTGTTGTATCATCTGCAAATTTAATAATAGTATTACTGGAGTGAATGGGAATGAGGTCATGTACATAAAGAGTATAGAGTAAGGGACTCAACACGCAACCCTGTGGTGTATCAGTGTTAAGAATAAGGGCTGAGTAGATATGATTCCCTAATCTGACCCTCTAAGAGCAGCTAGACAGGAAATCCATAATCCAAAGGCAGATTGAATAAGAAAGCCCAAGATCTATAAGTTTAGACACTAATCTACGTGGAAGAATTGTGTTAAATCATTTGAAACCAGCAATTCTATTTAAATATTAATTTGTAAGAAGGAAGAGAAGAAATGACAGTTTTGATATTGCTGGCTCTCAATCTTTCTGTGCAGCATCCTGCTTGGAACTATTAAGCTTTAATGTGTTGTTATATACTTTTCAGAGATACACAGGCCTTATTGACTAACTGCACTCTTATATCACCCATGAATCTTCCTGGATTTTCTTTTACCTCTGTAGCAGAGGATTCTTAATGTGTTTCTCAAAGGCTTAATTTCTAAGTCTGAGACCTTCAAAAAGAAAGAAACATTTACAAAGAATAATAAAAGAAATAAAAGACGTTCTCATAACTACATTCTTGAAGGACATAATAACATTCTGTTAGAATGCAGAATTAAGATAGTCTCCAGTTTTTTCAAATTTCCCTATTTTAAATACTGAGTTAATGTTTCCAGCCCATACTGTACAATTATTCAGTTCTTTTTATCTGATTCACAGCATAACCCTTTCTAAAGGCTACCAATTTTTCATTACAGTTTTCCTATCCACTTTCAATAATTCTGTGAAATACTACAATAGAGATCACATTTGCCTAAACAAAGCCATGGTGTCCATCAATCATAAGTACAGCTTTGAAGCCATGGGGAATCTGACTGCTGGCCAGTCTTAAAGACAAGTAAACCAGTCTGCATTAGCTAATTCTTTGATTATCTGACTGACAGGAACCAAATCACTGGTTTGTTGTTGTTAATGAGAGCAATTTGCAGAAAACTATTGGAAAGGAATGGAGAGTGTTTATGTATAAATAAAGATTTTGAAAAGATTGCCCTCATATTTAGTATAATCTGTATCACCCTTTCTTCTGATGCCCTAATGGATTACAGCATGACCAAACCTGGGTATTTTAAAAGCTTAATCCAAAAGTTAGAGAAGGCCAACTGAGAAACCTGAAAGCTGAGATCAAAAAGCAGTTGATAAAATGGCTGTTCAGCTGTTAGAAAACATGCAGTTAGGAAAGGAAGATGTACCCAGCGAATAAAATAACACAGTACTGACCTTAGATGCTGTACCAGCTCCGGGCAGCTCTGGAAAAAAGAAAATGGATAATATATAAACCACAAACTATTGGGAATACAATAGCATTTCCTTAAAGCAAAATAAATCACATAAAGCTTAACATGGGATTTGGAAATGTCCTCAAATGCACCCCTCCCCATATTTTTTTTTTTTTTGGTAAAGTGAAAATTTTGTGATTTCCACGAACATTATAAAAGAAATCTAACTCAAGGCGGGGAAAAGCCTGGCAAATATTGGCTTAGGATAATATAGGTTATTTAAACATATGGTATAATCACCATAAATATGAAAAATAACTTAGCCATTACACTCTACGTACCACTGGGTTTTCTCCATGATGTGCCACTTTGACATCACGCAGTTGTCCTGTAGTATCCAAGTGGACTTCCACATAGAACATGTCGGATGTTATATAGCATTCAGTGCCATTTCCACTAAGATGAGATCCAAGACTTTTGTAAAGGGAAAATTATAAATGTCGAAAAAAATTATAAGATTATATAAGGTTATCAAATTTCATTAAGACCTTATGTATACTTATACTTGCTAGTAATTTACTCAATACTTCGTCAACTCCTTAACTTATGGCAAAGATGTGCCAAACTAGAAAAGTAGCTTCTCATACCTGAAACCAAGTGCTGCCCACCCAAATTTTCACTTTTATTTCCTCAAAACAATATTAAACTATTATGAAAATATATAAAAATGTAATTAGCATAGTGCTGGCCAAAGAGAGCTATGAAAGCTAAGGAGTAGTTTGACATTAAAATAGAATTAGTTCAAGCTTGCTTTCAAATAAAATGAATGTTTAAGAACTTCAATCAATTTATGGAAAATTACATTTTAATCCACTCATAAAATAATTAATACAATTCAGATCACAGAGGGCCACAATAGCAAGCTATGCACTGCACAATGGTCCTTAAAAACAATTGAGATGTGAGCTTGGATCAAGGCCATTTGTTATACTTCATGTACATGTACTTCATGTACCAAAGGAAACTATGTGTCCCGCAAAAGAATTGAAGTTGAAACTACTTTCCAGTAGAAATGTGTGCTTTTGTAGTATATCAAAGAGACAATTAGATTAGCATGATTCTTTGAAATTAACTAGGTAAAACCTGCAAAAGAACTAAACAACTCACCCATTTTGTCTAGCAATGGACTCTAAGCGATCTGTCATAGCAGGCAGAGATGACACTAGGAAGAAGACAGTTCAATTAGATCCAATCCTGTGTCAACTTTAGATTTTTTTCCCCATATATATGGTGAGTTGAATCTTTACTTTTTAGAGGAAGTTTTACTTCTGTGTGGCATTAAGTTTTTCTATTTTTTACCTATGATGGTTCACCCAAAAGACTTGGGGCAAGATGGACTAAGGATTTTATTTGTTTTTTTCCAAAGCAAAAGACCAGTAAAAGATATCAAAACATAGTAACAGCAGCACTATGCACTTATAGACTATTGTGATAATTTAAAGCAGCAGTGGTGCAGTGGTTAGAATGCAGTACAGCAGGCTACTTCTGCAGACTGCTGGCTGCTTGCAATTTGGCAGTTTGAACCTCACCAGGCTCAAGGTTGACTTAGCCTTCCATCCTTCTGAGGTCAGTAAAACGAGGACCCAGATTGTTGGGGGCAATAGGCTGACTCTGTAAACTGCTTAGAGAGTGCTGTAAAAGCACTGTGAAGCGGTATAAAAGTCTAAGTGCTATTGCTATTTAGCAAGAAGTAGGAAATGGTATTTGTTTTAAAACAGAAAAAACCATGCAGATGAAAATAGCAGAATCTTGTGTTTTTCCATTCAACAACTTTTCTGGGCTGCTTTTCTCTTTAGCCACATGTGAATAGCCAAAATGGTTGGAAGAAAAGCAGAGAAACACGATAAGGGGATTTCTGTATGTCTGATTCAAGTATCCTAATTCAGCATCATAACTTCTTGTTTTAAGCATTTTAATTTATTATACATCATGTATACTACATAACATTGACTTCATTGGTGTTGGTATGTATAATTATAAATCAACTTCCCCACTTTAACAAATCAGGAAACAGGCCAATTAATATGCTGCATTAGAACTAAATCTATTTCCCCAAACAAGATTTGGAGTATGATTCTACTACAGCTTTCTGAAATTGTTGGCCAAGCATTAAATCAAGAAGTGTACTTTCTTTCCAATCCCAAACAGAAGAAAAATACTTCTATTGTTTTAACTCTATACTTCTTGATACAAAAAGTCTTTAACTCCTTCTCTAACTGTGCTATGCAGGATAGAGCTGGGATCAGAGGCTTAACTTTGCACCTATTAACCAGCTGAAGTTCTAATTGGCAGCAGGCACAGAAGTAAGAGAAACCAAACATGGCTCTGCAACTGCTTGCTTGTTCTGAATGGAGAGAAAAGGAAAAAGCACTACTGCTTGTTCCCAAACCCATCTAGCATTGCAAAGATGCAGCAAAAGCACTGACACATTAGGAATGTGGCATTTTGTACATTAATATGCAAAATATGCCTGCTGATTAACCAAATAAAACATAAAGATTGCAGCAAATCATCATGTCCATCAGATTTACAATCAATAATTCTTTAGGAATATGATATAAAATATTGTTATACAAAAAGTCAGTAAATACCATGTTTTTCCAAAAACACGACCTACCATGAAAATAAGCCTTAGCCTGATTTTTGGGGTTGGGACTAATATAAGCCCTATCCCAAAAATAAGCCCTAGTAAAGGGGGTGGGCATGGCCAGCACAGGAGGCAGCCCTTCCCTTTCCTGGTCACCTCATGGCTGCTCCGCCCCTTAATTGGGGGCCATCAATCAGCTGAGCCACCGAGGGCTGGGAGTTGCCTCTCAATTCCCTCTCTCCAGGCGCCACGATCAAATGTCACTTGAGAAAAGGACACACATCCCAGGATTGCAATGCTGAAGGCTCAGAATGGAGCCTTTTTGATGGCAGGAAAATGGGGAGGGGGATTTTCCTGTCTGTTATCCAGTCTGTGCTGAGCTTGAGGAAAGGATGACAGGCAGAAAAAACCCCCTCCCCATTTTCCTGCTGTTTGGAAAAAAGCTCCATTCTGAGCCTTCAGTGTTGCAATCCTGGGATACGTTGAAGGCTCGGAAGGCTTTTTGATGAACAGCAGGAAAATGGGGAGGGGGATTTTCCTGCCTGTCATTCTTTCCTCAAACTCAGCACAGACTCGGGAAAGGATGACAGGAAGGAAAATCCCCCTCCTCATTTTCCTGCCGTTCATCAAAAAGGCTCCATTCCGAGCTTCAGCATATCCTAGGATCCTGCAAGGCTTGTTGTGGCGTTGCACACGCAAGTGGCTGCACCGCCGTGAGGTTCGACATACCGGCACAGTCGCTCGTGGAAATATACCAGCTGCACCAGTGGGATGAAGCTCATGGCAGTGCTGCCGTTCACAAATGCAACGCCACAACAAGCCTTGCAGGGTCCTGCTCCGAGAGGTTGTGCTAGTATGACAAACCTCAGAGTGGTGCCGCAACTCCTGCACGTGGCTCACTCCAGTTGCAAACAGCCCAGGGATTTGGACAGCCTTTGCATGGCTGGGATGCCTGTAGGATCCCTGGCTTCCGAATCCACCGAGGCCCAGTGTTTGGGCTCCGGTGCGCTCTTCTTCTCCTGGGCGGTGATGGTGCATCCATGGTGTGTCCGGCTCATCAAGTCTGGCCTGATCTTGGCCAGCGGCATCGGCTCTGACCCGATTCTGGCTGCCAATGCTCGGGGGGAGCATCGAGCCCAACTGGCTTGGTGTGGGAAATGAAGTGCTATGAGGGAGCCCATTTCTCATGTTGGCCAGGAGGGGGCGCCCACACAGAGGCCGGTCCTCAGGGCACCATCCTAAGCAGATGCCGAGCTGGAGGCGGGGGTGGGTCAGTCCCCTTACCCGGTTGCCCTCTGCTTTTTCTCATCAAATATCTGTGTATGTGTGAGAGAGAGAGAAAGAGAGAGAGAAAAAGAGAAACAGCGGAGAGGAAATCCTTTCAAACAGCCTTAGCTGCCATTCTTGTTTCTCCCCTCTCCCTCCCTCCCTCTCTCTCTCTCTCACACACACACACACAGACACACACATTTGATTGCTTGAAAGAGACAGGGTGCGGTTTGTTTCTACTGTAAGCACACATTTTCCACAATCTTTCAGAATTGTCCTTTTCTCAAGCAGCAACAGCAGTTGGGTAGAGGTGGTGGTGGGAGCCTATTCCAACGGGCTGCATGGCTTTTGGCCTCAATGGCTGACTCAGCTGATCTGTGGGCCAGTTAAGGGGCCCAGCAGCCATGAGGTAACCATGCTCCCCGCCTTCTGCACCTCAAAAAAATAAGACCTCCCCGAAAATAAACCAGAGTGCTTATTTTCAAGCCTAAAAGAAAATAAGACCTGGTTTTATTTTCGGGGAAACATGGTACTGTGAGTTTCTTTTGAATAAATGTGGTAAACAAAGCATTAAAAATGTTCTTAATGCCAATTCCTATAAACCAATGAATATTTCTTTTTAAAAATTAAATATTTAATATATAAGTTTCTGACACAACCACCAACCTTTTAAAGCCTTCTGCAAAGTTTCTAAGCAAGTGATAAGATTCTGGTGACCTCCAGAATTCATGACAATTCGTTTTTCCTACATTCAAAAGAAATAGGAGAAAATATTTCATGTCACATTTAATAATAAAATGAAAGAGAAACAACTAAGATATTAATACACTTAATATATATGTTCTATAGCTACAGAAAATGGAGATTTGAACAAGCTGTCCTTTACTATAACAAAGAAAACAAGAAAAAAGGGATATGGATTATACCAACACAGCAGACTGAAGATAGTTCAGAATTGTCTTATGGAATGATAGATTGTGACAATAGTTAATTCTAATTAGTATCTCCTAAGATCTGAAACAGTTGCTCAATAAGGCAACCAACAGTCCAATTTCTTGGCTATTTTCCATGTCTGCCAATTTTTCTTTAGATGTTCTAAAATGTATTCTCCATTCACAGGGGATGATAGCAAAAGCCTAAAAAATAAGTTAATTTAAAGTCTATTAATCCTTACCATAACTTGTCTAACAAGCTTCATGGTTTCTGTCCAAGGTCTGCTGTTGGGATTAAACTTGACATGAAGTCTTTCCAGAAGGGAACTCATTTTATTCAGTTTCTCTGATTCTATAAGCAAAATCACAAGTCACGTGTAATTTATCTTTAATTTTCACCAAAGCTTCAGCTTCATTACACTTGTCAACTTTTATCTTTATCTTTTTAACTGATTTTAATTTCTTTGATTGCTGTGAACTGCCCCGAGTTGTTAAGATTTGGGAGGTATAGAAGTTTTATAAGTTATTATTATTGAATCTCAGCTTAGAAAATTAGATTCAGGGTTTCTGCACAGAAAAACAGCATGTAGAAGCTGACCATGATCTATATAATTCAGTGTTCATATTAGGCTGTTGATATATACTTTTTCCCTATTTCTGATTTACAGATGTAGAAGTGCTAACTAACAAATCACTATTCTGCAAGATTTATTTTGCAAGGCAAAGAGCGTCATATAAATAATCACCAAACCTAAGTGAACAAGTATAGGCCTATGAAGAAAACTAACAATGCTTATTTTACCATTAATTCTCAACAAAGCATTTATGAAAGATAAAATTTTCTAAGCTAATAATAATGAAGTGACCTCAAACAAGAGAAAAGATTAGGTTGAAAGAAAGCCAAATCAAATCTCAATTCATATCTTTGAAATTCCTTCCCACAGATCTATTCATTCCCTATAACAGGGATCGCCAACCTTTCGGACCTCAGGGACCACTAAATTCATAATTTTAAATCCCGCAGACCACTAATATGAAATTTTCAAAAAGATAAATAGTATTTAGTGCAATATAAAAATGCAAATAATTTTTCTGTGGACCACCAAAATTTTCTTGCAGACTACCAGTAGTCCTTTGGTGACCGCTGCCCTGTAATATTTCAAAAGATCAAGACCTTGTTATCTTATGAATGTTTTCTACCTGTTATAGAAGAAAATTCAAAATGGTGGGTAAAGTTTTCAGAAGAATTTTTCTCCTATAGATTTCATCATAATGTAATTCTTTAGTGCAGGGGTCACCAACTTTTCGGACCTCAGGGATCACTAAATTCATAATTTTAAATCCCAAGAACCACTAATATGATCTGCCTAATGACCGGCTGGGTGGGCATGACTAGATGGTCATGTGGCCAACTCGATGTCACTCACGTTAAGGGGTGCCTCGCCAACCTCTACTCACCCTTCCCCTCCAGCCACTCCTTGCCTCCCCACCTGGGCTCCTTAGGGCCCCAACAGGAAGCAGTTGTTGGAGCTAAGCAGCCACCACGAGAAAGAGTTAGTAAAACAGCTCAGTTCAAATTGGATCTGACTGAGAAGGAGGCTAAGTAGAAGCACCTCACTGAGGATTACAAGCATAGGCTTTCCAAGCAGAGGGAAGACCTGCTGGAGTGCCAGGTACAGGCGCCTGGAGGCTCAGCAGGCTGAGATGGTAGCCAGTTCCAGGCCATGATGCTGTTCCACTGGACCAAGGTCCTCCAACTCTTCACCACCACCAGTACTTCCCTCCAGCCTTTGTCCAAAGCCCCGCACCAGGAGGCTGAAGCAAACCTCAAGTTGAAATTTCTGTCCCCATCTGACCCCCACAAAAAGATCCTGAAGGGGGAGACTCTCTGCAGCAACACAAATATTCATTGCACGTTTCTACAGGGGCCATAGTTTTGAGGACCCCTGATTTAGTGCAATATAAAAAATGCAAATAATTTTTCTGCGGACCACCAAAATTTTTTCACGGACCACCAGTGATCCACAGACCACCAGTTGGTGACCACTGCTTTAGAAGAGGTAGGAATGTATAAATTCAGCAGACAATGCTGTAACTAAAATTATTCAATATGCATCATTTTTTATGCATTTTAGGTACATTATTTACCTTTCTATCTGGAAAGAAATATTTCAAATCCCTAGCAAATTCTAGAAAGCAAATTTGCTAACAGCAAATTTCTAATTATTGCACATAGCTGTAGAACTCTTTTTCTCTATGATCTATTTCTTTTCTATATACTAAAACTCTGTAACTTTCAATTCCAAAATGATACATCATAGTGCGATTTTTTTTAAATTAAGTACCTAAAACCCATTAAAGAATGTGTACAAAATCCAGCACCGTTATTCTCATATGACTGAAATTTAAAGGATCTTCAAACCAGTTGTATTAGCAAACCTATGGCTGCTGCAGCATTGCCAGAGACAAGTGATTGTGATTTTTGAAGTTCTCTGGCAGCTTTCCATAAGGAAACTCCTGCTCCCACTGCTTTTTGTCCATTCTGTCCATTCTGTTTCTCTGTTTAGATAAGAAAAATACTTTTGAAAAGATGCCCAACAGTCATGGGATGTTCAGTTTCTACTAGAATTCTACATTCTAATTGTTAGATTGACTTCAAAATCCATTACACATATAGTTGCTTGACACCAAATTAAGGTGTTTCTTACCCAAAATTTCTTAACTAAATAAGAAATTTGGTTGCCAATTTCATTTTAAGTTGTTTATAATCAAGCAACTGGTTCTTGTACTAGATATTAATTAGCATCTGCTTTCTATACAAGCTGATATTGCTTCTCTCTCCAGTTTTTACCTAACTGAATTTTCCTTTAGAACACTCCACTACAGGTAATTCTCAACTTACAACCATTTGTTTAGTGACCAAAGTTACAACAGTATTGAAAAAAGTTACCCTATTTTTTGGACTATAAGATGCACCGGTGTATAAGGCGCACCAAGATTTCGAAGAGTAAGAAAAAAAAAGTTTTTGCCCTCCCTGGCCCCCAGGAGCACTCTGCAGGCCATCCAAACCCGCTGCGTGCCCTGTTTTTCAAAAAATGGGCCCATTTTTCACCCATTTTTGTGAAAAACAGGGTGCGCAGAGGGTTTGGGAGGCCTGCAGAGTACTCCTGGGGGCTGGGGAAGGGCAAAAATTCCCTCATTTTTGCAAAAAACAGGTGAAAAACAGGCTCGTTTTTCGCAAAAAGTGGAGTTTTTGCCCTCACCAGCCCCCAGGAGCACTCTGCAAGCCTCCCAAACCCTTTGTGCGCCCCGGTTTTGTGAAAAACAGGCCCATTTTTCACAAAAATGGGACGAGCGGGGCGGGGCTTCAGGAAGCCAAAAATGGCTGTATTTGGTGTATAAAACATACCAACATTTCCACCCTCTTTTGCGGGGGGGGGGGTGTATCATATACTCCAAAATTTATGGTACTTATGACTGTTTTTCACACATCTGTTGCAGCATTCTCATAGTGACATGATCAAAATTCAGATACTTAGCTTCTGGAATGTATTTATGATGGTTGCAATGTCCCTAGATCATGTGATCACCTTTTGCGATGTCCTGACAAGATAACTCAATGGGAAAGGAAGATTCATGTAACATGTTACTACCTTAACAACTGCATTGAATCACTTAACAAGCCAGAAAGGTGATAAAATGGGGCAAAACACATTTAACAATTGTGTTACTTAGCAATGGACATTTTGGGCTCAATTGTGGTTGTAAGTCAAGGACTAATTGTGCAGTCTGTGCCAGCATTCCCCCCCCTTCAAATCAAATCACAATACCAAGCTATGTTGTTCAGGCAAAATAGAAAATAGAATGGGCTTCTTGTAGAAGCCACAAAAATCTAATTTATTCAGAACAGAGGGCAAAAAAGGAAATAATAAACACTGTATTAGAATCTGCTACATAGGCTTCAAAATCTGTTGGGAGATATGAAGACACAATGACAGATTTCCCTATTTTAATTAAGCCAACTGATTCTTTCCTTTCCTGTCTCTCTATCTGGTTGGATACTTAATATTCAATATTATGGACAGATCTGAGATATGTGGATAATAAGAGAAAAGATAATGGTAAAAAATGGCAAGCACGATGACGCAAGGAGTCTTACTCTCTATTGCCAAAGGCCTGGGTAAAGAGCCAGTAAATTTGCTGGATTTCAGTTTAGCAGTCTTTTGATGGAAATCTCTACCATTTTACATGTGATGAATTCCCATTCACATATGTATATAATAAACAATATACATACAATGCATCATGTACTAACTTCAATCAATAGTATGAGTTTTCAGACAGGGTTTACTTGTGCCTGTTCAGAAACTAGATCTCTTCTCTGATATGTTTTTATTAAACATTTCTAATAAATGTTTTTTGGGAGTGCTGTGGCTCTGTGGTTAAAAACGCTGAACTTGTCAGCTGGAAAGCTGACAGCCCGACTTTTAGACCAATGTGCTGTGCAGTGGGGTGAGTTCCTTTACTTGCCTCAGCTCTTGCTCACCTAGCAGTTTCAAAGCATGCAAATGCAAGTAGATAAATAATAGCACTATTGGTATCTATTTATAATGGGAAGGTAACAGTGTTCCCTGCCCCTTGGTGTATAGTGACACTGGCCACATGACCACAGAAATGTCTTTGGACAATGCTGGCTCCCTCAGCCAAGAAACAGAGATAAACACTGCCCCTAGAATCAGACACAACTGGATAGGGGAAACCTTTACTTTTTAACTTTACCTTATTAGACATTTCAGATAAATATATAAACAAAGGGAAAAAACAAAAGGGACAAAAAAATAAGCAAGGGATTTACAAATGATTTAGGGATGATTATTTTCCAGAATATGTCTATGGAGATTCTCAGTCATCCAGGTCATGGTTGCCCCAAAGATGCTTTTTCAACTGGACTTTGTGTTTCTTTGAAGATGTTTTGCTTCTCATCCAAGAAGCTTCTTCAGCTCTGACTGGATGGAGAGGAAATGAAGATTTATATTCTTTGCAGACAGCTGCTCATTTGCATTCTTTTAGAGAGCTGTTGAGGCCATTTGGAAGTTTATCTATGTCCTCAGGATCACCTGAGTAGTGCAAATGGGTGTGGAGCCTTCTTGGAATTGCAGAAAGGACTGTATTGTAGATTGGAGATAGATGGGGTCGTATCCCTGCCTCTCTGTTGAGAGAGGGCTGTTCAACTCTTCATAGATGGCCCTATGTCAAAACTGAACAGCCTTCTCTCAGCAGATCTCTCATCTATCTCCAGACTACAATACAGTTCTTTCAGCAGTTCCAAGAAGGCTCCACACCCATTTGCACTACAAATGGTGATCCTGAGGACACAGATAAACTTCCAAATGGCCTCAATAGCTCTCTAAAAGAATGCAAATGACCAGCTGTCTGCAAGGAATATAAACCTTTCCATTCTCTCTCCATCCAGTCAGAGCTGAAGAAGCTTCTTGAATGAGAAGCTAAACATCTTCAAAGAAACACAAAGTCCAGTTGCATCTTGAAAAAGCACCTTTGGGTCATGTGGATCTTGGATTTTTATTAATGTATAACCAGGAGTGAAATGTAAAATTTGTTACTACCGGTTCTGTGGGCATTGCTTGGTGGTGGTGGGTAATGTGACTGGGTGGGCGTGGCCAATTTTTAAAAAACTTTTCAAAGCATTTTTTCTGCAAATGCAAAAAATGTTTTGAAAAGCCTCTCTGAAGGTCAGGCAACTCAGCTGGGATCCTCAGAGAGACCATAAAGCATTTTTTTCTGCAACCTCTTCCACGGAAGAGGTTACAGAAAAAAATACTTTGAAAAGCCTGAGTTCCCAGCTGAGCCACGCGATCATCAGAGGCTTTTTTTTTTACTTTTAAAAGCATTTTTTCGGCAGAAGAAGTTGTAGAAAAAATGCTTTTAAAAGTTAAAAAAAAAAGCCTCAGATGATCGTGCGGCTCAGCTGGGCATAGTTGGGAGGGGGGGCACAGGGATTTTTGCTACCGGTTCTCCGAACCACCCGCCGTCATTGCTACCAGATCAGGCGATCTGGTCTGAACTGGGAGCATTTCACCCCTGTGTATAACTATCCCATTACAAAATTCTTTACTAGTCAAATCATGTGCTATATTCACAGCATAAGAAACAAGAAGAAAAGGTAGCAACAGATATTCATAAATAGAAGATAGGAGGAACTTGGTGAGAATGTTTTTTCTTCAAAACATTTTAAAATATGGACTCATTTATAAATACCAATACAGAAAGGATGATCTCAATTTCCCATCCATTTCCCAAATAAAATCCATAAAAAATCATAGGGTTGGAAGTGAAATTATCTAGCCCGACCCTTATTCAAGTGCACCATTTCTGAAACAGGACAACTACTGCCTCAATTCAAAGTCAGAGAAAATCTTCATGAGAAATTTTGTTCCAATACTTGACATCTCTTACAGTCAGGAATTTCTCCTGATACCTATTCTGAATTCTTTCCTTGAAAATTTAAATTACTGGTTCTGGTTCTGCCTTCTCAGGCAATAAATAAGTCTGCTCTATTTCTCTATGGCAATTCTTCAAATGTTTGAAGACTGTTTTCCCATCTCCCACCCCCCAAGTCATTTTTTAAGGTAAACATACAGATTCTCTAATACTGTATGTTTACCTTAAATATTGTATCCAGACCTTGACAGCACTCTTCAAACGTGTTTTAATTTGTAACTGTCCTTTTGAATTGTAGTGCCCCAAAATGGATACCAGATTCCAATCGAGGTCTCATTAGGGCATTGGCTGTTAATATGTTACCCAACTGTCTCTTCAGCAGTGGTCCAAGGCTGACGCTCATGCCCAAATTTTGTAAAATGCTGCCAAACGAAACCTCCTTTCCGTTTTCTTCCGCTTCGTTTTCCCCACGCGCCCCAACACCAATTTTCTATCTTCTCGGAGCTCTATTTTGAGATTGTCAAAATATCCCAGAACTCGCGATTTCTCTCCGAAATCCCCAAGATCGACCCCCTCTTGCACGGTTATTGCGATTGGCACCATCGCATCGGCAATCCCCCCCCCATTGAGCACTCGGGTAAAGGGATTTCCCCATCTGATCAGAGGGCCTTCGTGACGCCCACGTTGCAGGCTAATTCGGCTGACCGCCGACTGCCAGAGGTTCGGCAGTTCGAGTCTCACCGGCTCAAGGCTGATTCAGCCCTCCGTCCTTCCGAGGTCCGTAAAATTGAGGTTCCAGATTGTTGGGGGCAATAGGCTGACTATGAGAGGGCTGTAAAGCACGGCGGGGCAGCACATAAGTGTAAGTGCTATGGCTACCTCCCTAAAGATTCTGCCACGGAGGAGGCGAGCAAGCGCTTTTTTGCAGCCCGAAGACCCATCACTCACCCTCGGTGTTGCCCTGAACTGCCTTCATCCCTCCGATGATGGTGGGGGGAAAGGGGGTAAGTGACCCTGCCGCTTTCCCTCATGTAGAGCTGCCCCAGCCAGACAGGCCCCCCCTCCCTTGGTGAGAAAGGGGCGGGCCCACCAAAAGCAGCCTCCCTGAGTCCCGACTACTGCAAAGCAACCGCCATCCCACCACCCGCCACGCGAGACCTCCCTGCTCCTCCTCCTCCTCCTCGGGCTCGAAACATGATAAATGTGGAGCAGGAAGTCGTGCGAGAATCCCGTATGGCAGCCAATGCAAAGGCAGGAAGGCAAGTAATTCTCGCGAGATTTGAAATCGCTCCTGCCCCCTCATTCCTTCCTTCGCCTGTGCTGTCGAATTCCTCGTCGAAGAAGCGAATGCTTTAAACCTCCATAGTAGATGACAACTTCCCCCCCCCCCCAAGCTGTTTTCAAGTACAGAATGTTTCTCCATAAAGTGTCATTCTTTTCCCCTCACGTATGATCCTGGCAGGATGTCTCATTTCTAAGTCGCTTAATAAGCATGTATTGAGAGAAAAGGCAAGGGGGGGCACCATTTCTAAATCAATTTGTTTTGATTCCTGAGGAAATAAATTACGTTTTTGTGGAAAAAAAACAAAAATATCAGCAGCTGCCTTTGTGATAAAGTTGAATATATTTCGTAGCAGGAAATTAGAATGGTGTAGGATCGCATAAAAGTGTTACAACACATCTAAACAACGATTTCACTTCACCCCCGCCCTCCACTGTTGAGAGGAAAAATGACTCCCGGAAAGCAAACTCCCTCTTCTTTTTTTTTTGTAGGTTTTTTAAAAACAAAAGTTTAAGTCTTTAAGCCATCCACGCTTTGAGGTGTGGAAGGGGGGGGAGAAGAAGTCCAGATCCCGCGAGAACATGGCAGCAAATCTCGTCTAAAAAAAACACCCCCCCCCCCCCCCAAAATCAGGTCAGAAACCGGGATAACCTCCGTCCCATCCCTGATCTCTAGGCAAGGCGTCGCGAGACTTCGCAAAGCTCGGGCTGTGCGGGAACGCGTGCGCCTGCGTGAGAGCAAGTGTGCGCGCACGCACGCGCGTGTTCTCGCGGTATTTGGAGAAATAGGAGCAGGTAGAGAGGAGTTGGGGGAAAGGAACCTCCGCGGTATACCAAAAGAAGCCACGGCATCGGCAGCTCAGAGGACGACAACGTGGGCGATTATTTTTTCGTATTCTCGCGAGAATTGGTGGCTAACCTTCTTCCCTCCTCACTTTCCTACCTTCCTCTTCCCTACCCCTCCCTCCCCCCAATCTGGAAACAGCGCCGTTTCGGTCTGGGAAGTAGGTAAAAAAAAGATGGGACTCTCGACTTGGGGAACTCGCTAGAGATTCAGATTGAGGAAGGGGGTGCCCCCTTAGTCGAGGATCGTGGGTTGGTCACGGGCCTCCGGGATTTGCTCAGTGAGCGAGGCCCCGGGTCGGGCTGGAAGTGTATACAGTCAGCCCCTCAGGAAGTTAAGGAGATAGCAAATGAATCAAGTCCCCACTTTCATTTTGTAGGGACGTGGGCCCTTTAGTTGGTGGCAAGGCAACCTTGACCCAAGGCAGCCCGCTGCCTAAATACTTCGAGAGACTATTCTTAGGGGACCCCTTTTTTAAAAACCTTGAAGTGACTAGTCTCCAAACCGCTTCTCACTTTGATTTTTTGAGGGGCGTTGGTAAAGTTCAGCTTCTTACCTATTTACAAACTGGGATTTTTTGGGGGCGTATTTTACCCCTTTAATCAACCCCTTTGAGCAATTAATACCCTAAAAGTAGGAGTTAATTTAGTTTAGGAGCTAAGGAAGAGAAGGGGCTTACTCAGGGGTTAAAACATCGGCTCTTCACATCCTACATGTGAAGTGTGAGATCAGAGGATCTTTTAACAAGCGTTGTTTTCCTCCAGGTGAAAGGCAGCTCAACTCAGTTTCAGATTTATTTCTGAGGCAGCCTTATCTTACAACATTCTGCATGTGATTGCAGAATCAGGTATTCATAGAGCAACCCCATTTATCCTAGGAAAGAGGCAAGGGTGGGTTGAATGTAGGACATAGATAACAAAAGAAAAAGTAGCCCTTCCATCGTAGGGGGAGGGGCTTGAAGAGTAGAATTCGGGCTTTTTGGAGGATTCCTCCCTCTTTTCAAGCACAGTGGAGAAGGAATGCCAAACCCAGATAGACATGGGGGCAAGAAGGATACGGGAGGTGGGGGGTCTTTGCATCAAGATGCAGTGTCCAGCAGTGGGAGCTCAAACAGCAGAGAAAGGCATCGACTTTCCAAGCATAAAAGACACAGATCCAGACATTCCAAAGATTCGCCGTTGGGGTCCCAAGAAGGAGGAGCACCTCTTGGCAGCATGATCAAGCCATTGGTAGAATATGACGATATCAGCTCTGATTCTGACACTTTCTCAGATGAAGCCGTCCTCAAATTGGAACGTAGAGAAAATGATGAGAGGAAAGGGACATCAGACAGGAGTGATCGACTACATAGACATCGTCATCATCAACACAGGCGTGTCCGTGAATTGATAAAAAGTAAGCTGGGAGACAAGGAGAAGAGAATGGACAGAAACCAAGAGTCCTCAGGCAAGTTGAGTTCTAGTAAGGATAGACTATCTGGTACTTCCAAAAGGCTACATGAGGAGAATGATGACCACTCATCTAAATCATTCAAGAGCAGCAGCAAAGAGTCCCGCTCAGCCAAACTGCATAAGGAGAAGTCTAGAAAAGAACGGGAGGCAAAATCTGGTCACAGTAAAAGTCATCGGAAAAGAGATGCCCCCAAAAGTTACAAGTCATTGGACAGTCCAAAGCGGAAATCCAGAAGTCCACACCGCAAGTGGTCAGATAGTCCTAAACAAGATGACAGCCCCTCAGGAGCATCCTATTCACAGGACTATGACAACAGCCCTCCACGCTCACATACATCCAGTAACTATGATTCATATAAGAAAAGTCCTAGTGTATCCTCACGACGACCATCAGTCAGCCCTCCATATAAGGAACCTGCTGCCTACCAATCCAGTATGCGTTCTCCCAGCCCTTATGGCAAGAGACAGCGGTCAGTCAGTCCATACAGCAGGAGGCGTTCATCCAGTTATGAAAGAGGAAGTGGATCATACAGTGGAAGATCTCCCAGCCCATTCAATCGAAGGCGCTCCAGCAGTCCTTTTGTTTCCAAACGGTCTCTGAGTCGTAGTCCTGTTTCCAGGTACTGGTCTTCATACTTAAATCAGAATTGCTGAGCTTCCTAAGTACAAGTACACCCATCCTGACTAGGTGGCTCAGTGGCTAATACACTGAGCTTGTTGATCAGGAAGGTCGACAATTTGAATCCCTAGTATAGGTCTTCTGTGTGAGCAGGAGGTTGGACTAGATGACCTCCAAGGTCCCTTCCAACTCTGTTACTGTTATACAATGTAACTAAAATTGTTATTTTACACAACAAAATGTTTTATATTCCTCTGATTCATTAAGGGTAATCTCTCTTACCATGATGCAGCCCTATGTGTTAGATTATAATATTATTTTAAGATAGCATGCTTATGCTGATGAGAATGGAGTTTGAGTCTAACACATTTGGCTTAATATTAAAGCAGGATGATTTAAGGTACAAACTTGTTTTTCAGTCTTCCATCCTAAGTAATACTTTATATCTTACTGGAGAATAAGTTGAAAAGAGGCCAGGTCAGCCAATATAACACTGAATGATGGGGTATCATGCTAAACCATGATATGAAATAGAAACCTAGAGTATGAAAACTTAGTGCTAGTGAGCACTGATCTTGCATGTTTTTCAACATATTTTTTGGTTTAATTTGTCAAGCCATCAAAACTTGGCAAACTAGAATCAATGATCAAATCATGATCGGGATGAACTACAGATCATTAAAGATAGATAACATTACATTACAGTTAATGCAGATGGATAGCTTCTGTGTCAGGTGTGTAATTGAGAACCAGCTGCCAAGATTTACTGTTAATTGCTTTCATTGTGCTATAGTCAGATGTTGTATAAATGTAGTCAGAAATTTCTGAAAACAAACTGCAGTTTAATCCATGCTTATAGTATTTTTGTGGTTTTTCAGTTTTTATAAAATTAAAAAACTGGAAGAGGTGACAGAAAATGGGCTTACTAAATATGTAAATCAGTGTTGCAAGGAACTTTCATCTTTAGTAAATTGAACTCAAAGAAAATGAGGTATATTTAATAATATACCATTTAAATATATAGTAGAAGTTTCAGGTTTTATCAGCCTTCATGACTTTCCATATAGTTATGCTTGGATAGTTTTATCACAATTATTTTACTGGACCTTCCTTAAGTGTAGATAGATATACTTTTCATACACATTTAGATAAACAACAGTTATGTGTTCAAAAATCATCTTTGATTTCAGCTTCTGATGTTTATGAATACCATAAGGGAAATCAGTATAGTTAAAATGTGTTCATATTACTCCTTTGAACTGTAATTTTAACAACTAATTATTGAAACCTAAAAGCAGAAAGGAACTTTTAAAATAGACCTCTTTCCTATCAACATTTATCATTGATTCTAAACTTTATACTGTTCATCTTACTTTAAATAAGATTTCATTTTGTTAATACTTTGGAAGGTATCACACTCTCTTTATAATATAAATATATGAAACTGCTAATACTGGCTATAACTAGGCATTACGTAGTTAACATTTCCATGGGTAAGTTTCTATAATTTCTTGTTTATACTTTTTACTGCAGAACCTTGAAATTGAAGTAGGAGTATTTTCAGTGAAGCCGCTAGCACTCTGGCAGTGCTAAACAACAATCTTATCATATTGTTTTGATGATTCACAGAAGTCTCCTCTTCATGTTGTGAATTCTGGATGGTCTTCATGAAGTGTCTCTCTCACAGCTCCATTCTCCTCTCTATAATGAGATAGTTAATGAACATGAGAGAACGTATATAATCGTTAACATAAGGCATTTTATTTGGAGGAAATGTTGTGAAACAAATATTACTAGGCAAGCTTCCCACCAAGTGTGAAAGGAAAAATGTTGAACCCTGTATTTGGTTGGCTACATTTTGAATCCAATATTTTTTGTTCCTGTTGTTAAGATGGTTGGTACTTCAACTCTTGACAATTACTTTTAAATAATGTAAGACAAATGGAGTTGTTTCCTACTAATTATGGGCCAAATATCAGGAAAGCATCTCCATGTCTATTGAGAAAGGATTGGTTAATATGTGCAAACATCTTATAATCTAAAAACTTACATTCATAAGTTTAGAAAACTTATGAAAGTGACTTGGTTGAGTATGATATGTTGAGTAAATGGGCTTGAGTAAGTATTGTATATTTAAATATGTGAAGCTGCAAGGAGGCATCTCATTCCTGTTCATTTTTTATATTCTCTTTTATTTCATTTTATAAGCTTTATAAAGCTTTGTCTGGTGTTCTAGTTTGCCAACTCTTTTTCCCATTCACCTACATATGTTGGGTTCTGAAATTCTTAAATCATTTTTAACTCACTTTCTCCACTAGAGTCTTCTATAAAAACAGATGCCCTTCCTCTAAACAGATGATCTTCCTCTAAACTGACCATATTAACAGGGAATGGCTTCTTATAATGTTTGGTACAATATATTATGAAATGAGATGTCTGTAGTAAGTTCAAAAGCTAATTCTTGAGTTGGATTCCTAAATAAGCAGGGATTGACAGACTATTAACTTGAAGTTTGGAGAATGGGATTTGGGTCACTAGAGCTCAAATATCTGTAAAGGATTTTGTTATAGATTTATTAGTATATTTTGATGACCTGAATTATAGGGAATATTGTATATTGCGAGACTAAACTGAAACTGTCATAGAAAAATATGAAGAAGACATATAAGCAGGGAAGACAATAAGCCGGTACTCTTGTCTAAAAGATCCCTTTAAGGAGGTAGTTAAAAAGGAACCAAGTCTAAAGGAAAAAAGTTAACTGAGCCAGACAAAGGAAGGTGAGCCTGAGTACATGGAGCATGCTGCCATCTGATCTACAGCTACCAGACTTGTGAATCAACAAAGCAAGGACTTGGGAGGCTAAAAGGGCTCCTAAAATCCACTCACCCTTTGAGTTCTGTTTGGTGCCAGATTTGGTGGCTTCTATCTCTCTAGCTCTAGTTAGTGCCTGTCAGCCTAGTTGGGGAAAACTTGGGTAATTGTGTGTGTATGAGAACAAATGTTTATGTAACCAGTAAAGTTTTGCTCTTATTTTAAATTCACCGAGTCTCTGTATTTCAAAAACCTCTTGTATCTCAGTATTTGGATAGAAGTGATTTGTGTGTGTGCCTAATTATTTCCCAGCTATTGACCAGAGATGTGTATGTTGTCTGCTTTAATCGTATCTATTTGGAAAACTCAGATAGAAAGCAAGGGGAACATACAGGTTGTGTGCTGTGAATGAGTGACCATAAACTAAGTCTGGGAGTGCTCTCTTGGAGTGTATGAAGAACAAGAGAATACTATATGTTGCCTTATCTGGAAGTGTGCTCCGAAGCATAAATATTTATTTGTGGTTGGTTCACATGTCACTTAACTTTGTAGTTTGGGTTATGATTTACTGTACTGGGTGAATCCAGTATTGCAGTCTGCACATTGTGGTAAAATTAGGCCATCATAACTTTTAAAACAAATAGAATAGTACGATGTGTGAACTCAGCCAGTGAATGCATTCCATAACCATCTTTCAGCCAAAACAACTCTCATTATTATTGATTTCCTGTAGATAATTGGTGTTTTCTGGTAATGACAAAACCATTGCAAGGAGAGAATCCTGCTTTTGATTAGTTACATTTAAGAAATTAACTTGAATGTTATTCATTCAAGAAAGAATATTCCCCTTTGCTCTTGATAGAGGTCTGCTCTTATATTTCCAGAATAACATCAGTAGATTTTACTATCCCCAAGAGTACAACTAGCTCTTTTCATGTTGAAAGCCATGAAAACACTTTAAACTGCCTAAAATAGCAAATAATGACATATTGATAGCTTATTCAAAACTTGAAAGAAAATTGGAATAATTGGCCTAAGGCTGAGTGCAGCCATACTGACTAGTGATGTTCTTTTCTCAATCATGTTTACTTATTTACCCTTATTGGCTTTGTGGACTACTTACTGCTGCTTCTGCCCTCTTTCATGGCCTAAATTATCTTTGAGCTTAATTTAAATCAATAGTGCCTATCATAAACAACTGTTTGTACAATCTTGCATATGTAATGATCCAGGCAACTGGATTTCTAGAAACTACTGTTTCTTGGGTTAGCTGTATTGTATAAAAATGAACATATTAAAGTTTTAAAACAACTAAATTGTTTTAATATAAACAGTATATAAACAGAGACCAAACTTCACACTTTGTAGCACTGATGATGTTACCTGGTTGGGTAATGAAAGGTCTGCAAACAACTAAGCTCAGATAGTACTAGGGACTCCAAAGTTCATCCCTAGCTACATGTTTCCCTTCTGGTAACTTTTAAATAATCGGAAAACAATGAAGTAACAAAATAAAGGGACAGCTTTTTATATATTTCACTGATTTAAAAAAAAGTAAGGCAGGTAACATTCACATTTCAAGCTTTCTGTATTTTCTAAATTTTAGATTAGTAACCTACACTGCAAAGACCTGAAATACTTCTGTTAGACCTCAGGATTATATATATTCTCAGCTTCCTATAATTAACTGCAGAAATTGCTTTCAAATATTTGTGTTTTGTTGGAGTGTTTAGGATTAGGAATGATTTAGATAAGATTACTAATCTGCTGAGATCTGATTGTTAGAACAGTTTTGTCCAGTAATGTTAGAACTGAGACAGCTCAATATCAGGAAAGGACTAGGAAAAACTGAGAACCAGTGTATGGATTTCTGACACTTATTGAGTTTTGGTCTTACCAGTTCTTTTAATTTTTAAATTAATTATAACTTTTCAGAAGCCGTAGATAGGGCATATAGCACCCCTTCCTCTTTTTTTTTAATCAAAACTCTGTGACCTAGGTTGGACAAAAAAAAGCGACTGGCTCACAGCCACACAACCTCTAGCTGGGAATGCTCTCTTTTTTACCTGCTACAGTAAAGTAGAAAGTACACAGCCTATGTTGAACAACAGAACTGAAAATTTACTTCCTTTCTGAGCTGCCATTGAACTCTCAGTTCTCTTGGTGGGATAGAAAAGGTAATTTCAGTGAGGCTATTTTCTAGTTACACAGAACATTTAATGGCATCTTGGGAGAGTAACTACCATTGTGGGAAAGTGAAACTTGAAAGCAGTGCTGACCCAAGCAAAGGCAGCTGAGCTTCCCTCCCTCCCATCTTTCTTTCAGTTAGAACACTTTAAAGAACAACTTCATAGTAAATATTAAAAATGTCTGTCTTGTTTTGTGTAGGGCGTATATATCTTTGTTTTTGCACATGCAAACAGTGATATATCATGGTTTCTAGATTCCAGGCAAAAGATCTAAATATATCCAGGCTTAAAATGTTTGACCCCTTTTTATTTTAACATGTGGTACTATAAAGATTGCTTTATTATGTTATACATGAGTGGAAGGTGCAGTTTCAGCTTATGCACAAATGAATCCAAGAAGAAAGCAGAGAAACCTGCAAGTTGAGGAATGTACTGGAGTTTTAAGGGTCATGGTCAGTAACTATAAATAGTGTGGGTTCTGAAATGCCTAAACCATGACCTATTTTAACCATGGTCTGATGAATAAATAAGCTGGGTTCATGTAGCATTTAAACATGGTTTACAAACTGCAGTGGCTGTGTTCACATATCTTGTAATCTCAAAAGAAACATACATTGTGTATACAGAAATACAGAACATAAAATATTGAGCTAACTTCTTGAGAACTAGAGGTTGATTTTTACATAAAAGTATGGCAGCTAAGGTCCTACTGGATTCTGATTTATCCTATTTTGTTTTCACAGGAAGCCCATGAAATCCCGAAGCAGAAGTCCTACTTATTCAAGGCATTCTTCATCTCATAACAAAAAACAGAGAACTGGGTCTCGCAGTCGCCATTCCAGTATCTCACCTGCTCGGCTACCACTGACCTCCAGTTTAGGAGCTGAGCTGAGTAGGAAGAAAAAGGAGAGGGCTGCAGCCGCAGCTGCAGCAGCAAAAATTGATGGAAAGGAGATTAAGGACTCATCTAGCTTGGTGTCTAGAAAAGAAAATAATTTAGCTGAAGTAAAAGAGTCTATAATGGATGTCAGGAAGGTAAAAATGGCTAAGCCTGAAAAATGTCCTCATGATCTGGTGACAGTAAATACTCCACAACACAATGCAGAGATGAAAACAACTCCTGAGCCTGTCAAAACAAAGGCAGTAGAAAATTCTGAAAAGAAACGTCTTGCTTTGGTTAAAGACTCAAAAACTGCGGGAACAAAAAATATGAAACTTGTTATAGCAAAGGAGGAAATTGTGACTCCAAAACAAATAGAGACCTCTGAGCAAGAGGTCCAACCTCCTTTGCCTTCTGTAAAGTCACTCCCTCCTTTACCAACATCATCCCCACCTCCTCAGATTCCTCCACCACTGCCCCCTTTGCCTCCATTGCCGGTTGTTCCCCCTCTGCCATCTACCCAGACATCTACCATTCACAGCCCTGCTTTAGTTCCTCCACCATTTTCTGCCCTTTCTAAAACGACCTTGACTTCTCAGGCTAACTCTCAGTCCACCATGCAATCCTCCTCAAAGGGACATGGTTCTGTGACCATAGCTGTTCCTCATCTGAAAACATCAACATTGCCTCCACTCCCTTTGCCACCAATCTTGCCTGGGGAAGATGAGTTGGAAAGGTAAGGTTTGTAGACACTGGTATTCTACAAAGACTTGTTAGTGTAATGTATTGTTCATTTCACTCAGTTCTGATGCAAAGATTGGTATCTAAAAACTGTTGAGCTGGTGCAGTAAATTCTGCAGTCAATAGAATTTGCAGGATTAGTAACCTGCATGCTGCTTCTGAAGCCTTGAATTTCTAGTAATGTGGACAGGAATGGGAATTTCTTGCAAGATACAAAAGATGTACCTCCTTAATAGAAAATAATTTGGATAGCCTGCTAGGAGAGGGCTTTATGTAAAATGCTTGATAGGTATTGTTGGTCAGGATAATTTTAGATGTAAACAACTTGGTTGATAATTCTACTTGTTTTCAGTATTTACTCTTGCCTTGCAGTGCTTTTTATGAACATAGCTCTGAATTCATGACTAGAGAATTTTTAAATAGGCGAGCAATGTGCTTTTTGAGCCATTGTTCCCCCTAAATAGCCAATGTGTATTGATGCATTTTGTTACCAGTATTAGATTGCTATATTTGGAGACAGGAATGATGATCTTAAATCAGATATTTCTCCTAGTAGGCTGCAGAGTGGGTCAGGAGCGGGATTTCAGTTGATCTACCCGGATACTGAGTTAAATAGAATTGGCCACGCCTCCTCTCGTGCCCCTCCCTGTCAGTTTATTTGACTCAGTAGATCTATCCGGATGTGTTTCTGAGTACTCTTAAACACTGACTTAATACTTTAAATTTAATACTTTCAACTTGGGTTGCCGATTAGCGTGTGTGCTGGCCACTTCAGTCCTAGGCCGAAAACACCGCCGCCACGGCAACCGCCGGACAGCAGAGAAACACGAAGGCGCCCACGCCGCTGCTCTCCACACCGCCACTGCTGCGGCAACCATCAGACAGTTGGGAAGCATAGGCGCTCATGCCGCTGCTCTCCACGCCGCCGCAACGACTAGCGCCCGTCAGCTGAGAGGCTCTGTGGATCCGTCCGGAGCCTTCCACAGTGCTCCGTGTCGCCGCAATTGCGGCAAATGCCCATCAGCCTAGAGGCGCCTGGAGTTGTCCTTGCAGCAGCGCTCCGCACACCCGCCGCAGCTGCTGCCAGTCATTTGGGAGCGCTATCCCAACGCTGCCGCACCTCGTAAGTCTTCTGCCTCGCTAGTGCTTGTTATCGGCCTCTTGAACTGCTGTGGTCTTCCTCTGCAATCTCCTCAGCGGCTGTTATTTCGGTGAGCTCCAGCAGCCATTTTATCGCTCCTCAGTGCTCCGGCCACCATTTTGTTATTCCACGAGGCTCCGGCGGCCATTTCCACCCTTCTTTCGGCAGTCAGCTTCAATCCTCAATACTTATAATTGGTGCTGGCATATCTCAGAGCCCTGAGTAAGCCGCCCATTTACCGTCATTAGTGTGCAGGCCTCGGCCGCCACCAGAACTACCCGGCGACTGTCATGGCAGACCATTCACTTCCCAAGGCCTCCCAGGCTGAGCCTCAATGTAAGGCCTCATCTAAATCTGCCTCTGGCAAAAAGCATCACCTACCAACCCAGGCTGAACTACAGGATATTGAAAGGCCGAAAAAGGCCTTGGAACGACATTATTTGCAGGCAGAACAGGATCATCCTGATTCCGACCAACACTCAGCCTGCTCTAACAAGCATCAGGAGACAGATGGCGAGCAAGACCTTTCCAGGGCGCTTTCGCCCGAGCGGTCTCCCGAGGGTGCTACCCAGCTTTCAAATGACGAGACTCCGCCATCCAAAGATCCTTCTAAGGGAGAACCCTTTGCCTGCCTGCCTACAAAAGAGCCTCCATCACCACCACCACAGGAACGGCGACCCGCACCTGTGGCACTGGAGGACTTACCTGAATCTGTTCACCATCTGATTGCCAATGCCATTTCACAGGGTATCGCGGCTAGCATCCGCAGCCGTTCCACCTCACTGGCATCTGAGAGTCTTTGCTCACGCCGTTGCCACGTATCCCCATTTGCCAGCCTTACTGGCTCGCCTGAAAGGTCTCCTGCCAGATCACAGGGCAGTGCTGACCTCTTTGTCGAAGACAAACTTCAATGGGAAACTGACCTTTCAGATGATGAAGGCGCTCCTCCTGACGCTCCGGCCTTCACACACCTGTTTCCACAAGGGCTCTTTAAGTTTCTCCTACGTAAGGCCAAGATTATCTCGGGCCTCCAGGAGGCAGCTTCTACCACCACCGGACAAGGCTTATTTGCGGAACCAGTCATGGAGCAATTATTTATTCCCACTCCTAAATTGTTTACCGACGTCGTTCGCAAGCAGTAGTCTTCTCCAGCCTCCTTGCCCACGCCCACCAGAAACGACCGACACAACTACAATATGGAGCCGGCCTTAGCCAACATCCTCCAAGTACCTCCTGTAGATGGACCGGTAGCCACTCTCTCTTCTCCTTCACCCTACATAGCAGGGGACTCCTCCGAAGTTCTCAAACCGGAGGACAGGAAGTTCGATCTGTCCTTCAAGAAGGCTCACCAAGCCTCCGCCTGGACGATCCAGGCTGCCACATCGGCTTCCTTCTTTTCACGGTCCTCTCTCTTGTGGCTTCAACAACTTCAAACCCGTCTGCCTGTCCAAGATATTCTGATACATCAAGACCTGAACAAAATCATTGCTGCGACCTAGTTCCCTTCTGATGCAACGCTCAATGCGGCTAAATATGCATCCCGGGCCATTGTGTCGACGGTCACCACATGACGCCTACTGTGGCTTCGCCAATGGCCTGCTGACATCAAGGCTAAATGGCACCTGGCAGCGGCTCCCTATTTGGGTTCCAAACTTTGGCGAGGCCCTCGAACCAGACGGAAAGTTTTACCATCCATTACCAGGCGGGTGGATCGTTGGGCCATCCCCTTTTACCGGAGACAACCCTACCGTCCCTTTCCCCAGGATAGTGCCGTTCAATGCCCTTATTCACAAGGATCCTTTCGTCAGGAGGATCGCAGCTCCTTTCAAGACAAACCACGATATTCTGCACCTTCCAAGTGGTCCTCTCGCGGAACTGGTAGATGCCAATTCCGTCGTCAGAAATGACAGTCAATGTCCCGCTCCCATTGGAGGCAGGCTGAGCCTCTTTTTCAGCAGGTGAGTCCTAATTACATCGGACCAGTGGGCCCTCCATACCATCAAGACTGGACTTCATCTGGAGTTCCTCTCCAGCCCCCCGAGCCACTTTGTACCTTGTCCTGTCTCCAACTTCCTCCGCAAGCACCGCCTCATGATGCAGGCCACTCAGCATCTCATAGACATCGAAGCAGTGGAGGAGGTTCCTCCCGATCAGTGGAGACAGGGGTACTACTCAATCCTGTTTGTGGTACCCAAGCTCTCTGGGGGCTGGAGGGCAATCCTAGACTTGAAGTCCCTCAATGTCCACCTCGTTTACAAGAGGTTCAAAATGAACTCCCTCAGAACCATCCTGGACGGGATCAGGCCCGGAGATTTCCTTGCCTCCATCGATCTCTCCGAGGCCTACATCCACATTCCGATAGCGCCCGAACACCGGTGTTATCTGCGCTTCAGCTACGCGGGGTGACACCTTCAGTACTGTGCCTTACCATTCGGTCTGGCACCAGCCCCGCGCAGCTTCACCAAGGTCCTTGTGGCCTTGGTTGTCCATCTTTGGTCTGTCCTGGTACGGCTTCAGGCCTACCTGGACGACATCCTGATTCAGGCCCCCACCCTATCCCAGGCTTGGGCCGATATGCAGTTGACCCTTCAGGTCCTTCAGGATCACAGTTTTTTCGTCAATCTCCCCAAAAGTCACCTGGTCCCACAGACCCAATTGACACACCTTGGGGCGATCATCGATACCCAATTGGGACAGGTCTTCCTGTCTCAGGAGAGGAAGGACAACCTCAAGGCCTTGACACTTCAAATCCTACAACAACCAAAGGTATCTGTCCTAGTCTTAACACAACTACTAGGCAAACTGGCATCTTGTATCGGCATAGTTTCTTGGGCTCGGCTTCATGCACGCCGACTCCAGTGGTTTCTTCTGCCGCATCAAAAAACCAAGACCTCGACTTCTCTCACCAAACTCAGACTCCCACAACAAGTCGGTCGGTCCCTTCGCTGGTGGGTCTCCCCAGCTCTGGAGAAGGGATGCGTCTTCTCCGACATCCAAAGGACGGTCATCATGACAGATGCCAGTCTTAGCGCCATCCGCCTGGCTCTCCTCTCCTTCCGTCACATAGTGCGGGGACGTCACGTCTTAGTCCTCACCGACAACGTCGCGGCAGAAGCCCATGTGAATCGGTTGGGGGGGACACGGTCCAGGCCTCTACTGCAGGAGACTCTTCATCTGGGTCGTTGGGCAGAGACCAACCTCACTTCCCTCTGGGCAGACCACATAGCGGGCAAGGAAAACTTGACAGCAGATTTCCTAAGCTGCACAACGGTGGAGCCGTCAGAATGGCAGCTCCACCCCGACCTTTTCCTAGCCATCTGTCGCCGGTTCGGTCAACCACAAGTGGACCTGTTTGCTATGCCGGCGAATATACATCTTCCACGATTCTTCTCCCAGTACCCAGTCCCGGGGGCGGATGACACGGATGCCCTTCGCTATTTCTGGCCGAGAGTGCTTCTTTACGCATTCCCTCCTCTGGCGCTGATACCCAAGGTAATTTGCAGGATTGTGGCGGAGGCCGCAGAGGTGATCCTTGTCGCCCCCTACTGGCCGAGGAGACCTTGGTTCTTGGACCTGATCGCGTTGTCAACATCGCGCCCCTGGAGACTCCCGCCGGAGAAGGTATCTCTCATCCAGGGGACCGTTTACCACCCAGAGCCCTAATGGCTACATCTAACCGCCTGGTCCTTGAGGGGCTCCTCTTGAGATAGGCGCGTTATTCTGAAGACGTCATCCAGACCATGCAGGCGGACAGAAAGCCATCCAATATTACCTGGCAGGTATTTGTCTCTTATTGTTCTGCGCGCGAGATTAATCCTGCCTCAGCTTCTGTTCCACAGGTCCTCGACTTCCTCCAAGCAGGACTACGCAAAGGTCTGGCACACAGTACACTCAAGCGTCATGTCGCTGCTCTTTCTACGGTTTTATCATCCAGGGATGGAGCGCCGCTATCACATCACCCGTCCATTTACAGGTTTTTGTGCGGCGCCCGTAATCTTCGCCCACCTGTAATACATCGCTACCCTACCTGGGATTTGCCACGTGTACTTCGGGCTCTCACCGAACTGCCTTTCGAACCCCTTCGTACGGCGAGCCTCAAGTTCCTCACCTTTAAGGTGGCATTTCTGGTGGCCATTACATCGGCCCGGCGCATTTCGGAGCTCGCAGCCCTCTCCATCAGGCCTGACCTCTGAATTATTCATTCCAACAGGGTAGTTCTTAGACTAGATCTAGCATTCGTTCCCAAGGTGAATTCCAAATTCCACCGGGAGTAGGAGGTCATACTTCCTAACTTTTGCCCCACACCAGCCCATCCCTTGGAATGCAAATGGCATACCCTGGATGTCCGCAGAGCCTTAAAAATCTACATCTCGCGTATGGCATCATCCAGGTGGTCTGAGGCTCTCTTTGTTTCATTCCCACCCACCTCGCTAGAGTCTAAGGTTTCTTCGGCCACTATTGGCCATAGGCTCCGGGCTTGTATTGCCCGGGCTTATGAGAAGCAGGCTCTTCAGCCGCCCAGACAAATTACCCCTCATTCTACTCGCAGTACAGCCACTACCGCTGCATGGGCCACGCAAGCCTCCATCGAGGACATCTGCAGGGCCGCTACCTGGACTATTCCTTTGCCCTTTATTAAGCACTATCGCCTGGATGTCTTCGCTTCTGCGGAGGCCTCCTTTGGCAGGAAAATTGTACAGCAAGTACACCTGGCCTCAGGGGCTTCCACCTTGCAGGCTTCCCACCCATAGGTCAGCCGAGCTTGGGTATGTCCCGCTCCTGACCCACTCTGCAGCCTACTGGGAGAAGAGGTGTTGGTTTTATCATGAACGCCGTTTCTCCGGGGGCCGCGGAGTGGGTCAGCCCCTCCCTGCCTGCGATGACACTGCCATAGCCTCTTATTGCCTTACAAGTGTGATTCTCCAGATCCTTCTTCGCCAAACAAACTGACAGGGAGGGGCACGAGAGGAGGGGTGGCCAATTCTATTTAACTCAGTATCCAGGCAGATCAACTGAAATCCCGCTCCTGACCCACTCCTCAGATCCTGGAGAAACGGCGTTCACGGTAAGACCAACGCCTCTTATTTTTGAGGTGGTGGAGGTGGTAAAGTATACCTTGGCCATCTTGGTTGCTGCCTTCATTTTTCCTCTTGCTGGACATATTACCCTGTTTTCATGTGTCTCCTTTTGCACACAGAGGATGATGGGAGGATTGTGTAAGACCAAGATTTGCTGTGGCTGTGACCTGATTTTTCTCAGCCTGATTATAGTTTTGCACTATTTCCATTTTCTTTCTTTTAATTTGAGTCTTTCTCCAGACTCAAATATTCATCATGCTGTAGGGAAATCATAACCAATAAGTATCATAGTGATAGCATAATATTTAGATATCTGGGGATGCAGAGGTGGAATTTTATGTTCCTTTGAGATCTTGAATGGTGCAGCATGACTGTCCGATGAACCTAAAGTAATTCTAGACTATTACTATTATTTTAGAAATATTGCTTAAAATAATTTTATTTTTTGCTTCAAAAGTTCTTTGGAAGAAAGACGCTGTAGAAAAATAGTAATATAATAAATTGTTGGAGGAAAAGAGGCATTGTCAATTTCTAATATTTGGATTTAATGCCTACTGTTTTTTTAAATGTTGTATTGGACTATGACGCAGAACCCAGGCAATTCTTTAAAAAAGGCAATTCTATCCACCAATCCACAGAACACCATCTTGAGAATACGGTAGTTAAATTAGTTCAATTAATGATTGTGTACTTTTATTTTTTCCCCTTCTATTGCACTAAAAATGACACATTTACTAAACCCCAGAATTTTGAAATTTCAGCTGTCTATCAAGTACTGAACTACAATGTTAAAATGGTGCAACCTTTGGTTACATTGATTTCCTCTAGATATTTCTATCAGTAACATTATAATTGTAGCAGCTGAATTATATCCATCTGTGTTAAACCTTGGAAATGTGGAACAATGATCAGCTTCGTAAATAGTTCATAACATTTTTCTTTTCTCCTATGCTTTAGTCCAAAGGAGATTGTTCCTCTGAAGTCTGTGAAGAAAGAGAAAGAACAGAGACCACGACACTTGCTTACAGATCTCCCACTTCCTCCAGAGCTTCTTGGTGGAGACCCTTCACCGCCAGAGTCTCCAGAACCAAAGGCAGCCACACCACCTCAGCAATCATTAAGAAAGAGACCAAAGTAAGAACGAAATATACTTTTATTTGATGGCATTTGTTCAAAGTACTTTATTTCTTTAGGATAACATTGAGGATTGGCAAACGAATAAATTGGGTGGTTAATAGACCTAACCAAATCACCTTTCATCTTGTGCCATGACATATGGCAAAGCTAATATAACTTCATTCACATGACTCTAGATTTAGTTTTGATTTGTACTGATAAATAACACTTGTTTTTCCAATTGAAATACAATCCATTTTAAAATGGATAGAAATGGAAAATTAGGGAATCTTAAAACGCAGATTCAGTGCATGGAAGATAAAATTTGATCCTCAGCTTGATATCCATGTTGTCGGATAGCCAGTATATCTTGACAACATTTCCCTTAGAATCTGTCCAACTTCATGTCTATCTAGCTTTTATTTTATAGTCTATAATTTAAAATAAAATAAGAGTTAAGCATATTGCAAAGCTTCACTTTCAAATATGATTTGTATTTCTATTAATGCATTGGGTTTCACATAAATCTTAGAAATATTCTTGAAAATAAAATGGCATATGGATTTAGCTAGAGCTTTGTTTCTAAGTATATCTCCCCAGAAAAATAAAATAAAAACAAAGATAAACCAAGTGTCCTGTTTGGATGAAAAACTGGCTTATTTTTAGCATTTTGAACTGTTTTGAGTTCAAAAACAATGCAAAAATTGTTCAATGCTCAAAACAATACTTTTACTGAGGCAAAATAGAATTGAGTACTCTGTATTTTAGAGTATTTCAGGAACTCTGTCGTTATTATAAAAATAATACAGTCTGTATAATTTTATATGAAAATTGCAGTTGAATTTTGTTTCCCTGAGTTTAAGGCCTAATGTAGTGCAAAAATCCAGCCTAGGAAAAAATCTCAATATTCAGGGGAGGGGAATCTGTTTTACGCACTGTTAACCATCCTATAGAAACCATTTTGTGCTGAGACAGGTAACCTCTTCCCACCAGCCATTTTGTGGTAATACCCATGGATGTGCTGATCAGTATGCAGGTATCAGAAAAAGAGAAGTCAAAAGTTAAGTACTTGAAAACACATGTGTATTAATCTTACAATCTTACCTTAAAGATAAAACTTTTTAATGAACATTGTTCTTATGTCGAGAGCAGAAAACTAGAATTATGCAGTTATTAATATTCTTTCATCTATTGCTTTATGGAGAACAATTTTGAAATATATTTAATGTATATAATTTTAAAAGAATTTTGCTTATGATAAAATCTAATATAAACTAAACTTTAAGATAATAGAATAGAAAGAAGTAAAAGATACAAGAAAAAAAAGAAACAGAAAAGTAAGAATATAATAAAGAAAAGAAATATCTAAAGAAATGACTTCCAACTTTCATTACAAGTATAAACAAATTTAGTGACTCTTTACTACCTGTAAAATGACATTTATGTCGTTATGCCACATACCATCTCTTAGCTGTAAACAAATCTATAAAGCATTGTTTTCTTTTAGAAAGTCCATAAATAGTTGCCAGAAGTAACAGCATATCTTGTTTTAACTGATCAAATAAAACAACTTTTATTTAGGAGCCTGAGTGGCGTAGGAGGCTAATGCCTCCTACAAGGCAGCATTTAACGTCCAGCTGCCTGCAATTACTGTAAGTTCGAATCTCACCAGGCTCAAGGTTGATTCAGCCTTCCATCCTTCCTAAGGTGGGTAAAATGAAGACCCGGTTTGTGGGGGCAATAAGCTGACTTTGTATAAAATATACAAAAGTATGAAGGCTATTGCTTAACGCATTGTAAGCTGCCCTGAGTCTCCAGAGAAGGGCGGCATACAAATAAGAATAATATATATATATATTTCTTCCTTTTACTTCTAATAGTCTTATTCTTTAGTTCATCATACTGTAGGATTTGATTTGATTTTTTATTTTGTCTCATCACTCAGAGTTTTCCAAGCCTCTTTTGTAAACATAGTAGGCAAAAAATATATTCAGATCACTTTCTTGTTTTGTCATTTGTATTTCTGTTTTAAATGTTAAAACCCTAGCCAGATTCTAATGTAGATCCAATGAAACATCCTTTTCTAGGTCATTCTCTTGACCTGTCAGTTGCAATCCACTTTTGATTCCATCTCTGTTTTGCCAGATAAAATGTGTTCTTTTCTACATTTGTCATTTCTTTGTAATAACTTTTGAACAGAGTCTATCCAGAGAAGCAGACCTCATTATTGATGTTGATAGTGTGCTATTTTCAGATTTCATTCTTCAAAAGTCTCCTTCAATATTTTTATTACTATAAGGTTTTGCATCATTTTACATTGTAATTCTTTCCTTTACCTAAAAACTTTAGTCATCTTTTAAACGTGTTTTAGTTATTAGAAATCTTCAAATGCTTCTGTGATATTATAATTACTTATGTTTCTCTTAAGGGAATGCGGTGGCTCAGTGGCTAAGATGCTGAGCTTGTCGATCGTAAGGTCGGCAGTTCAGTGGTTTGAATCACCAGTCTGCGTAATGGGGTGCGCTCCCGTTACTTGTCCCAGCTTCTGCCAACCTAGCAGTTTGAAAGCACATAAAAAATGCAAGTAGAAAAATAGGAACCACCTTTTTTTGGAAAAGTAATAGCATTCTGTGTGGCTTTGGCATTTAATCATGCTGGCCACATGATCACAGAGACGTCTTCGGACAGCGCTGGCTCTTTGGCTTTGAAATGGAGATAAACACTGCCCCCTAGAGTTAGGAACGACTAGCACATATGTGCGAGGGGAACCTTTACCTTTACCTATGGTTCTGTTCCTCCAGAGATGCTAGCTGATGAAATGATTATTATATTTCATTAATAAACATTGTGAAAAATTTTAAAAACTATCCAAAAATATATCAGTGATAACTCATTAAAGGAATTACATATATTGCAGTAATTTAAAAAATAGGGAGGAAAAAGAAAAAATGTAGGAAAACAAAAAATAAGATCTATATCGTAATATAAAATTAATTCAATTTTTAAATTTATTATTAAATCCATAGGAAACTAGCTTGTCATTCTTAGAGTATAAATACATTTCGAAAATTGATAAAGATCACATATATGACTTCCATTCCTTAACATCAGGAATATAAATGTCTTTCCATCTACATGAAATAATTCCATATATATATAGGTGATAATTATCCATATATGGTGGCGCAGTGGACTAAGTGCTCTTAAAAGTAGCACTTAAGTTTCCAGCTGCCTGCAATTACTGCAAGTTCAAATCTCACCAGGCTCAAGGTTGACTCAGCCTTCCATCCTTTCTAAGGTAGGTAAAATGAGGACCCAGATTGTGGGGGCAATAAGCTGACTTTGTATAAATATATAAAAAGTATGAAGGCTATTGCTTAATGCATTGTAAGCCGCCCTGAGTCTCCGGAGAAGGGCGGCATATAAATCAAATTTTTTTTAAAAAAATTTTTTAAAAATCTGCCACAGTGGTTAGAGTGCAGTATTGCAGGCTACTTCTGCTGACTGCAATTTGGCAGTTCAAATCTCACCAAGCTCAAGGTTGACTCAGCCTTCCATCCTCCCGAGATGGGTAAAATGACGAGCCAAATTGTTGGGGGCAATATGCTGACTCTGTAAACCATTTAGAGAGGACTGTAAAGCGGTATATAAGTCTAAGTGCTAAGTGCTAAGTGCTAAGTGCTATTGCTATCTATATACTGTATTTTTCAGAGTACAAAACACACTTCCCTCCCCCTAAAACAGGCTGAAAATTTGTGTGTGTCTTATACTCCGAATGTAGCCCTGCCCGCCCACTGGCCCCCACCCTTCGGCCTCCACCCAACCTCTTCTTGCCTGCAGAGATTGCCACTGACAATGGCTTGTGTTTTTGGGCTTTTCAGCCTCCAAATACTCCATTTGAGAGCCTTTCAAGGCTGCGGAGATTGCCAAAGCATCGCCACCGATCACTGCCCAACATATTTGGAGGCTTAAAACGTGACACACAATGCCCAAAATGACTACCCAGAACAGCTACTACCTTCTCTTACCCCTTCGGAGCTTCACTGGAGCTCCCTCTGATGATCAGTTGTGGTTTCAAAACCGAGCTTCGCCTGCTTTTCTCATTGCTGTTCCCTCCAATGATCAGCTGTACTTTAGAAGCTGTTTCTAAGCCCCAACCTGGCTCCAAACCAGCGAACTAATGTGCTGAAGCTGGCCACAATTCTTCATAAAATATCAAATTCCATAATTAGAATAATCTCATCATCACATATCTTTAACATGTATATTTTCTTAGGACTATGAAACATAAAATGTCTTCATATTTTTTACAACGTAGGGTGAAAAATCTGAAATTGATGACAACTTGGCAGTGCCATTATTCAAATATTATACTGAACCATGATGTTACGTTTTTTTATTTTGGTTTAGCAAATTATGTGAACCACTGTGGTTTGTAAACTGTGCTTAGTATTTAATCATGAATAAATCTAGCCAATTGTGGTTTATTTAATAAAATAAGCCATATTCCAGTCTGAACCGGGAATATACAGTTTCATACTTAATTTCATTTAGTACTGTAATCTGCCTACCTGGAAAACTAAGTATAATCTTCTTTTAAGCTTTTAAGAAAAAAGAGTGGCTTGTATTTATAAAAAAATATGTTAGGTATCACAGCATTTCTGTACACTTTTTTTTGTGTGTGTGTGTACATACACACACACACACACACACACACACACACACAGATCCGAGTAGGATGATCAGAAAACATTTATGAAAGAGTTATGTCTTAGAATTACACATTTTAACAATTCTTCTGTTTGCTATCCCCCCCCCCCCGCAAAAAATCTCTTCCAGAATTTGTTGCCCTCGTTATGGTGAGAGGAGACAGACAGAAAGTGATTGGGGAAAGCGTTGTGTGGACAAATTTGATATCATTGGTATTATTGGTGAGGGAACATATGGGCAAGTGTACAAAGCCAAGGACAAAGATACAGGTGAGTATAAAAACATGGATTATTTTTAATTTTCTTTTTCTGATCAGATATATATGTATGTATGTATGTATGTATGTATGTATACACATATACACATACATATATTGTGACTCAGGTCGCCTAGGCAGAGACGGACTACGATAGCGTCCTTCATTGCTCTGTTAAATTCCACAACAAACAGCCCTACAATGGCCAATAAGGCTCCACCCCATACTTTTCTTTCTTTTTTTTTTAAACAAGTTTTACTGGTTTTTTTCTTTTCTCCTCTCCCACCTTCATCTACATCTTTCTTTTTTTTTGAACAGAGTGTTGGTCGTTTCTTATCTTATACAATTAGTCAAATTCAAATATATTTTACTCAATTACAATTTTTGTCAATATCGTCTACCCCCCTTTCCTTTTTTTTGAATATACCTCAGTATTTCTATACTTGCATACATAAACACCTTCATTTATCACTAAATTCTAACTTTACTATTTGTGCATATTTATCCTCTTTTATTCTTAAACAACTCATTCTTTCTTTAAATATATTTATATTTCTTTATTCAGAGCTGCCTTTCTTCCATTTCATCTTTTTTTTATTATACAGCAATCTTTCTCCTCAAACCTAACCTCTCTTTCTTCTCCTTCCAACTTTCTTTCCCCACCTTCTTCTCTTCTTTACTTCCCCTTCCCTTCTCCTTCTCCTCCTCTCTTCCCCCCTGTCTTACCTTCTCTCCTACTCTTCCTTCCCTTCCTTCCTCCCTACTCTTCCATCCCTCTCTCTTCTTCCTACTCCCCTCCAGTTCCTTCATCTCTCTCTATTGCTGTATTCATTTTCAATTTAATGTTTTCCATTATGGAATTCAAGCAGCTCCGTTCCCTCATCTTTTTAATTATTAACAATATATTTCATTTTGTTCTCTTTTTTCCTTCAAATCTTTACTCAGTTTTCTAATCTCTTATCTTTTTTACTTTTACCAATATATTTTTCTGCTTTACTTCTTGCAAGTATAACTTTTAAATCATTTTTATCATTTCAATTTCATTCAGTTTTACATTCAATTTCAATCATTAAATATATTTCTCAAAATATCTTAACAATATATTTCCACTTATTCAAATATATATTTATAAAGCGCATCTTAATCCTTTCTCATTTTACCCAATCCGATTAGTTCTTAAAATATTCTTAATTTGTTTTCTTTTATCTTTTTAATTATATTTTAAATATATAGTTTGAAATATTCCAAATATTACATTTCTCCCAACTGATTTATTCATATTGGTAAAACTTATCATTCTATAAACCTCTAATATTATTGAGCATGTGACATTTATTACAGTTTTCCCGTTGTTTCTACTTTTCCTTTTTTGTATCTTTTCATTATTAATATTTTGTATGTTAAAATTGTGAAATCTTTGCCCTTTATTTCCCATTATTTTCCATTCCTTTTCCCGCTTTCTTATATTTCCACTGTAAATCCCAGTGTAATCATTTATGTTTTTAATATTTTTTCTTCTCCATCTTCTTTTCCTTCTTTGCTTTTGTTTTCCCTTCTTCTTCCTTTCTTTTGTATTTTAAAATTTTGCATTCCCCTATTCTGCCCTATATTTCCCATTGTTCCGCTTTCTCTTTCCTTTTTTGTGTCTTTTCATTATTAATCTCAATATGCTTATTTTGTTTTTTAAAATCATAAAATCTTTTATTTTGTCCTTTATTTCTTATTATTTTCCATCTCTTTTCCCTTTCTTATCTTTCCACTGTAAATCTCAGTGTAATCATTAAAGTTTTTTATATTTTTCCTGTTCCACCTTCTTTTCCTTCTTTGTTTCTTTTCTTTTTGTCCATACGTAATATTACAATTGTTTAATTTTCCATAGTCACTCTCTTTGTCATCTTCATTATCCATCTCTCTTTCTTGTTTCTCATTAGTCATTTTCTTTTCATCTTCAGTGCATTCTAGCTCTGTCTTTGCCTCCTCAGATTTTGATTTTCCATGCAAATTCATAATCATTTCCTTTATTTCCAAACACATCATCTTTATGAGTTCATTAAGGTGTTGGTGTTGGTGATCACCTTTAAAACGCTTCTTGGCTTAGGACCGGGGTACTTACGGGACCGCCTTCTGCCACCAATTGCCTCCCACCGGCCAGTTCACTCCCACAGAGAGGGCCTCCTCAGGGTGCCATCAGCCAGACAATGCTGGCTGGCGACCCCCCAGGGGGAGAGACTTCTCTGTGGTGGCAGCTACCCTCTGGAACGATCTACCCCCAGAGATACGAATGATCCCAGACCTCTGGACTTTTCGTCAGGCCCTAAAAACTCACCTCTTTCAGTTAGCCGGGCTGGCCTGATTTTATCTTGGTTTTAAATTGATACTGATTTTAAATTAATGGGCCAAACTTTATATAATTTATTTTAAATAACTATTTTAACTTTTATGTACAAATGTTTTATTTTGGCTGTTTACCGCCCTGAGTCTGAAAGGAGAAGGGTGGTATAAAAGTTTAATAATAATAATAATAATAATAATAATAATAATAATAATAATAATAAAGTTCCTGTTCCATTTTATTCTTTCCGGGTTGAATTATTCCAGTTTTAAGTCGCATTAAGGTCCCTCTTTTATAATCATCAAAGTCTATCCTCTTGTAGGCAAAACGTATCCTCCTTAGTTCTCGCCAGTTATCTTTTTAAAAATTCAAGGTTTTATTTTTTTCCCCTCATTTCTTCAAAGGTTTTCTCAAAGTTAACAATTCCATGTCATGCTCTTCCTTCTCCTGCAGATATCTCTCTATAATTCATAGTTCCACTCGACTAATTAACAAATCGCCATTTTATTTGTAATCCAAATCCATGTTTACCGAGTCATAAAAGAGAAAAAAGTCAGTTTTCACATCTTCTTTCACCTTTATATATCACCAATCAGTTTATAATCCAATCCAAATTGAATCCAAGTTCCAGATATACATTTCCATTTGTCAATCACTTTTAATTCTTTATTCTTTATTCGGGTACTTCTATGGCGCGCTTGTCATTCTCACTTTCTCTTTCCATCTGCCATCTCTCCCCCCGCCGCCATTTAGCCACAATTTCCATGTCGGGGTAATTTTAGTAATAGTTTAATAGTTAAAAATATTTAGAATTTTCTTTTTATTGTCTGTGGGTTAGTTAATCACTCACCCAACACCAGCACTCTGTCCAAATCTTCCCTCCTGCACATCGTTTGCTCCAGAGGCTCCAGCTTCATGGCGATTCCCTCTGACCGCCCCCCCCCCCCCGTCACCGGCTTGGAGAGAGTTTCTCGGGCTATCCAAGGAACTTGCCTGTCCCTCTTTAGACACCGAGCTGCATCTCTTTCTTCACTGTCCCTACAGGACAGCTTTGGTTCGAAGACCCCCCAGTGTCGGTTCATCTGGCTGGTTTTTGACGAGCTCGTCGGAGCCCGACATTTTCCCAGCTAGTCACACTGCGCCGCTTCCAGCTTCTCCACCCCATACTTTTCTGAAGGCAGCCACCCAGTCCAACAAACAAAAGCCAGTAAGCAACAAAACCAATTTGGAAAGGCAGAGAGGAAGTCCAAAAACTAGGTGCAAGCTCACAGGGCAAGGCAGGTCCACAAGGCAAAAGGCATAAAGCGAGACACAAGCTGAAATGAGTCAAGGCTGAGGGTTTTTCCCAAAGCTGGAGGCATGTAAGGCAAAGCAAAACAATTGTTCCTGACAAAGACAATCTCCCCTGGCTTCTCCTCAAGTCAACCCATGCCAGGTGTTCCTTGTGACAGGTGAGTGGGGTGACTTCCCAAGCAGCCTCTCAGACCTTGTTTGAACTTCCTTCCTCTCTGCTCTCTGTGTCCTCAGATTGAGTGTGGGAGGCAGCTGTTCCTCATCAGAGAGGATCTGCCTCTCAACACCCACTTTCTGTAGCCAATCCTCCTCCATGTCTGTGAGGGCAGACAGCTCTCCGTCCAGTTGGCCATCTCCCCCAATGCCTTAGGGCAGCCTCTGGCCTCTCCAAATATTGCAAGGAATGTCATCATGCCATCCCTATCAGACGGGGTTCCATCTCCCTTGCCTCCTCCGAATAACAACACACATACAGACACCACACACGCATATATAAGAGGAGAGTTATAGTTATTTATTGACACGTATTATAAGATCTTTTATTATAAAAGTGTGACTTCTTCTGTTTATAGAGGAATAAATGATCTATCTATACAGTTAGTCCAAAATGTGTCACATGATCATCATTTGTAACCTTCCCAGTTGGCTTCTGGCACACAGAATTAATGTGGGAAGCCAGATTCGCTTAACAACTGCAGTGATACATCCAGCAACTGTGATAAAAAGGTCATCAAATGGGGCGCAGCTCACTTAATAACTCTTGCTTAACAATAGAAATTTTGAACTTAATTGTGGTTGTAAGTAGAGGTTTACCTGTAACAGTTTGTAAGAATAAACTGAAGAAGATAAACTGGTTGCCCTCTTAGTCTCAATGGCAAGTAATTCAAATTATCTGTTATGGGATTAATTCCAAATATGGAAATGAAGAAAAGTTCTGAAATATACTTCTAACATCCCCAATGTTGTCCTGATAAAAAGTTTTCATTGTACGGATAATCCTTGACCGATGATCGCAATTTGGGTTGGAATTTTGGTTAAAAGTTGTTGCAATTGTAAGTCAAGGCACCACATGACTAGATTTTAACTGTTCTGATACAATAATAATAAAATAAAAAAGAATAAATTGCCAATAAATTTTATAAGTAAATTTTTATAAATAAATAAAGCAAGTCATCATGTTATTAAAGAAATCACATGGTCTTTAAGCAAATCCATTCTTAACGGGCATTTTTTGCTGGGAACTGACAAAAATGTCACACATTGTGGTCATGTGATCGCAGGATTGGTCATAAATGCAAGCAATTGCCAAGTGCCTGAAATATGATCACATGACTACAGGGAATGTGTGTGTGTGGCTGTCATATTTTTGAGGACAGGTTGTAAGTAAAAAATAATTTCAAGTCTGTTGTAACTGAACGGTCATTAAACGGTTGGTCCTAAGTCAGAGACCAGTTTTGTTGACATTGTCTACTCAGATAAGTGACAAATAGGGACATGTTTAAGGAGGATCCTATTTTTCGTTTCTCTTGTTTTTTGTTTTTTGTTTTTGCAAAAAGTTTTTTTATTTTTTTCCAAACATACAAATTACATCCTTTTGGAACAGGGCTTTCATCCGGTCATCACTTTGTTCAATTTTTAACAAAATCTTTAACAAAACGTTATTTATTCTATTTTGCCATAGCACTTATTTCTAAATCTTAGATCACATATACAACTAATACCATCTTAGAAAAAAATTAACACATATTTACTTAATCAAAACAATAACCCTTCTATTACTCACCTTAATTCTTAATTCAATTAATAACTCATAATACAACAATTCTTACCCTAAATCCTCACTATTGACAATACAATTCAAACATATTTATGTTTCATTATGCTCATTAAGTCTTTATTCCATTATTACTTAAATCTTATCTTTTTAATTTTAGAAATATAGCAATTTAACATTTAAACATAGTTCTTAGTTCAAATAATGCTCTTTAACACAATTTCCCAATTATCCTAAATTCTAGCTATCAAACCTACCATTTATATAACACCAATTAAGTAATTTTTGTTTCTAAATCATAATCATATATTGTTTCAGTTTTCTTTTCTTTTTCACTTAGGTAATAAATGTTCAAATTATCACAATTGTTATACAGATTTAAACAATATCCCAATTATTATAGCTATCAATTTTCTAATTTAACCTTTTCTTTTATCCTTCCACTTTTAATCCCAATGTACAAAGTACATCTTTATTCCACTGTTAATCCCAGTGTAATCATCTTTATTTTCACTGCTAATCTCAGTGTAATCATCTTTATTCACTGTTAATCCCAGTGTAATCATCTTTATTCCACTGTTAATCCCAGTGTAATCATCTTTATTTTTTCTCAGTTAATCCCAGTGTAATCATTTTAGTTACTGTTAATCCCAGTATAATTATCTTTATTTTTCTCACTGTTACTCCAACATGATCATCTTTTACTTTTATAGTTATATTATTAAAAATATTCAAATTATAACAATTGTTATAGGTATTTAAACAATATCCCACTTATTTTAACCATCAATTTCCTCAAATAATATCTTTTAACATCTTAATAAAAAATTGATTCACTGTATCCATTGCTATATTTCTTTTAATGTAATCTATTTTCCATATATTTCAGCTTCAGTCCCTATTTCATTTCTAAATATCTATAACATAATTTTTCTCATATTTGTTTATCTCAATATGGTCATTTTATAAATCCAGGTCCTGAACTTCTTTAAATTTCTTAATATTTTCCAACCTTTTATTCTTTTATCATTCAGTATTAATCTCCATATAACCATCATAATATCATTATTAATCTCAGTATAATGATCATTGTGTTATTGTTAATCTCAATATAATCTCTAGAGACCTCCTTTTTATTATTAGTATTCACATGTTCAATTATTTATTCATATTTAATCACAATATCTTTATCTTCTTTATTTTCCACTTCTATGTCTTATTTCTCCATCTTCATTTTCTTGTCCAACATGTATACTCCATTTCGATTTTTATATCCTCAAATTTTATATCCTCAAATATCCTCTGTGCAACATTATAGTTATTTCTTTTATTTCCATTCTCCAAATCAAATAATTGCTCCAATTATAAAAGTTCCATTGTATTCCCTTCTATTTCTTTTTTTATTCCTCCAAAAGTCAAGCCTCTTGTAGACAAGAAAATCCTCCACCAGTTCCCATGGTTATTATTTGTGAAGTTCACAATTTTCCAAAACAAAAAACCAAGTTGCAATGTTCCTTTTTAGTCCAGATGGTGTCTCTCTGCAATCCACAATTTCCAATTGCTTAATAAGTATCCATTTTGTTTCCATTACATCACGATTTTATTTGACTTCTCTTTTTTCTTTTTCAATTTAAAAATATCAAATCATATTTAAAGTCCAGTCCAAATTTAAATAGCTCTTCTCACTTCTTTTTTTCTTTTTTCCCTTTTTATTTATATATTCCTTTTTTTCCTTTTTAAAGCTTATTATCCATTCTTTTTATTTTTCTTGCCATTTAAAAAACAAAAGGGGGAAAAAGAATCTCTATTTCTTTCCAATCCTTTGACCATGTCTAATTATTTAAAGTTTCCAATTAGTTTGTTAGAAATCAATTTTCAGTTGGGTGTTTGTCTTTTCCAAATTACATTTCAAAATCCTCTTTGCTCCCATGCTCCGTAGCCGCTATTACACATTAGGGGTCTTATAGTTGTAAGATGTTTCTCTTGTTATTATTCAGGCCTGAGTTGGCTGTCACTCACCCGGCTTCAAAAAAACTTCCGTTCCATTTCTTTCTTCTCTCCAGCTTTATACTTAGCCCGGTTGTGCCAGCTTCATGGCAGCTGCCATGGCTGCCGCCCCTTGCTGCTGACTCACAGAGAGTTCCCTCTGACCTCCGAGGAACTTGCCTGTTCCTCTTGGTCGTCTGAGGCGCCTCTCTTTCTTCACCGTCCCTGCAGGACAGTTTCGGTCCGAAGACCCATCGGCAGCGGTTTGGCAGACGGGGTTTTTGTGGTGCTCATCCGAGCCTGCTATTTCCCCAACTGTCTCGCCGCAACGTCAAACCGGAAGTCTCGTTTCTCTTGTTTTGTTGGACGGTTATTATTTTTATAATTTGCTGTGTTCTGTATTTCACAGGTGAATTGGTAGCTTTGAAAAAAGTAAGGCTGGACAATGAGAAGGAAGGCTTCCCTATTACAGCTATCCGTGAAATCAAGATTCTCAGACAATTGATTCATCGGAGTGTTGTCAACATGAAGGAAATTGTTACAGACAAACAAGATGCACTGGATTTCAAGAAGGACAAAGGTACTCGTTGTCAAAGAAGACTGTTTGGAAATAGATTGTGAGATTATGACCTGCGTTTCAAATTAACTGGCTTATTTAGCAGTAATAAACATGCTTTGTACATTAAAAAAAAAGTATAGTGAGGAGGTATATTTTAATTTTGTCTAGAGTGTCAGAACGTCAGTGGTTTACTTTATAACAAACATCTGGGTAAGAAGCTTCCTATTCATTTTGAGGATCTTTTGTGAAATTTTGAGAGGAGCTCTGTGCTGTGTAAGATAATCAGGTTCTTCAATAATAGATAAGGGGAGGAATATTGCTATTCTTAGGATTTAAAATTTCTTTACAATTTAGATATGCAGTCACAATTGTCTTGATAATGAATACTAAGTGAGATGAAACATTAAACAATCTAGAATCCTTTTTTCTGAGAGCACAATTTATGGCATTTACATTTTCCTACTTATGGCATAATCTACTTTAGAATATTCTAAATATAATGTGCTAAATGTTTGATGTGTTAAATGTTCATATTTTAATTCTTAAATAAAAATAGCGGTGTTTGTCTTTTTAATCTTCTGGTAGGTGCCTTTTATCTTGTATTTGAATATATGGACCATGACCTCATGGGATTGCTAGAATCTGGGTTGGTGCATTTCTCAGAGGATCATATCAAATCATTCATGAAGCAGTTGATGGAGGGACTGGACTATTGTCACAAAAAAAACTTTCTTCATCGAGATATCAAATGTTCCAACATCTTATTAAATAACAGGTAATGATATAAATTTATTTTATATTAGATGAATTAGATGACTGTGTGGGAAAAATTGTTTTCTCAATGTTTTATCCAGTATATTTAAAAAATATCTGTTATATTCTTATCCTTCCTGAGATATGAGGAAGATGCTTTCTTCTGTATTCTTTTGCCTGCTCTGGTAATAATTTGAAAGCAAAAATTTAATGTACCAGTATCATGAAACACATTTCTAATGGAGATCTATGTGACTCTCATCATTCCATCAAGTAAAACATCTTTTACATATGCCCGTTTGTTCATTTGAGTTGCATATATTTTGCCATACATAGCAGTAGCTGGCTGCCATTTATGTTAAACAATCATGCCACCTAGAGTCATTTTTAGTGAGAAAGGCTAGACAAAACCTGCTAGTTTTCTATCAGAATGCTTCACGTTCTGCTTTCTTATTGTGGTGACACCAGATCCAATCTAGTTCATCTATATAACCTCATATATACATTTTCACATATATTTGTCTTATATAATATATTTTAATCTGATATCACTCAGAGAACTCTTTAAATCATACTGGATTCTCATTGTATTCATTATGGATAATTCAGAGAGAGAAAAGACCAAGGGCAGCTGAACTTGACCTGGACTGATAATGGGGTTTTAAGGGTTAATTTTAAATCTTTTAAATTTTAGACTTTATTTTATATTGTGGCTTGTTTTTATTATTGTGAGCCGCCCTGAGTCCATTGTGAGATAGGGCAGCATATAAGACAAACAAACAAACAAACAAACAAACAAACAAACAAACTTAGCAGAGCTATTGGATCTGGTCTTTATGTTTTAAAAATTCTGAGGCTATTTATTAATTACCTTCCTTCACCATTTGTAACTCTCCCCATGCTGCATAATTAGCCCTCTATTACACTGGGGGGGGGGGGGGATCAAGGAACTGATGAATGACTTGAAAATGTATTTCCATACATTCTTGCTGTCCCCAAACTTCTAAAAAGATAGATTCTGTAGTTGAAAAATAGTTATATCTATAAATTTGTAGGATAATTTTGTGGGGAATCTCTTCTGTAGGAGATTTCTATGCCTTGTAACTGTGACTTACAGATACCTGCTGCAAATTCAATAATTCTTGTTTATGCAGAATTGCTCTTGTGTAAAATATTATTACTAAAGATTCACAATTATTTTTCTTTTTTGCAGTGGGCAGATCAAGCTGGCAGACTTTGGTCTTGCCCGACTTTACAGTTCAGAAGAAAGGTAAGATATTAAGAGGAGCATAGACATGATTTTAGATATTTCACACATAATATACCTGGATGGATTGCCGTACAAACCCTATTAAATTCAATTGCAAACAAACATATAGGAGTTATCTTTGTTATCTCTCTTTTTGAGTCAGTGGTGTTAATGAGGGAGCTGATTGCAAGGTCTTTGCCTGTTTATTGACTGCTAATCTTCTTGGTTATGCCTTGGATTTATAACTAAATTCATAGTTTATTTATAATCCACCTTAGTTTTGAACTTATTGAAACCATTAGCAAATTATTTTGAGTTTTAGATCTCTGACAATAAAAGCAATGATTTTCCTAATTCTGTTTATAATGTAACAGAGAGAAAGCATTGACCTATCTTTTTTTAAATCAATGAAGATATCCTCCTTGAACACCTGATACATGATGGTTTTCTGAAGAGAGGGGAATGACATTAGAGGCAGTTTATTTCTTATTGTCCCTGCAAGTGTATTTGATCACTTTTCATTATAAATGCTTGAGGCTGGACTTGAGGATGACTTAAAATGAAATTTGCAGTGGCTTAAAAAATCAATAGTCATTCTGTTGATTGTATCATCTAATATATTTCTGTTTACAGTGATTCTTACAGAATTATTGAACCTAAATGTTTATTATAATTGTTTTCTCACTTAGCCGTCCATATACCAATAAAGTCATTACATTATGGTATCGACCACCAGAGTTGCTGCTAGGCGAGGAGCGTTACACACCAGCTATAGATGTCTGGAGCTGTGGGTAAGCCAGTGACTCTTCCATGCTTTGGTTTCTGATGTTAACTTGTGGCTACAATCTGCAGTGGTTCATATCTCAAGCTTTAAGCATAATGTGGCTGAAATTCCATTTAGTTTTCATTGGCCTTAAATAACTCTGATGAATCTAATTTTTTGCTGTTTCTTTGGACAGTAGCCACAAAAGCTTGCAAGAGCTCACTTCTAAAAAAAAGCTTTAGGTTTTTGTATTTAAGATATTCTATTGTTCTTTTTTATAAATGTGAATTAAAATATTGCTATTGTTCATGGCAATAATTTTCTTCAGAAAATATGAAGATCTATCTCTTCCACAAGGCAATGGGAAATGCTGCTCGGTAAATGCAGATAGGTCCTTTGCATGCACCTTTCATTGGCAATTTGCTAGATACCTAATAAGATCCCTAGGCAGCCAAGAGAAGCTTGCCATCCCTCCCTCCCCCCCAAATACTCCAATTTATGCTATTGGTGTTTTAGCTTGTTCTGTTTTCTTCCTAGTTGCATCCTTGGGGAACTGTTTACAAAGAAACCTATTTTTCAAGCTAATCTTGAGTTGTCCCAGCTTGAATTAATCAGGTAAAGCGTTCTATGAATGATAGAAAGGAGATTGGGCACAGAAAGTAGTTTGTGTATTCTGCCTTGGCTGTGCCAGCAGTTGTCATATTTTCTAGAATTGCAAGCAATTATATTAGGTCCAGATCAGATCTATGAACAATATGTACCAGCTGGTTGCTCATGTTAGAAATGTACATAGATGCCAGAAAAATGCTTTTCTTGAGTTTTTGAAGGTATATAACTGTATCTTATATTATGAGTCTCTATCTCCAGCCTGGTAATCCACTCTTCAGGAGACAGGAACCCAGAATTCTGTATATGCAGCTTATTTCTATCTATAATTTTGAATTGCAATTCTAATGGTGCTGTTAGTTGACTAGAAAGTAGCATTTAGGCTCCCTTTACATACCATACAAAGTTGGGAGAGAGGCCAGGGCAGAAAAGAATAGTTATGTGGCTTATTTAGCTGGTCAAGATCTGCTATTCCGTGGAAAAAAGGTGTTTACAGTTTCATCAACTGCAGAGTCTTCTCTAGAGCATCATTCTCTGCTCAAGTAACTTAATCCTTGTTAGGAATCTTTCTAAAATCTGAAATCCATTGCCTGGGCCCAGAGTCGCCTTATTGGTGAGATGGACAGCATTTGAGTTAAATAAATAAATACATTATTATTATTATTCATCTACAAGTGTTTTCTTTAGCTAATTTTAATCATGGCTTGCCCCACCCTTGCCGGCAGAGGGGGCATACTGTAGATCTTGTCAGCCAAGGAATTTCAGCTGACAGGATCCAGGAGAAGAACCACTTTTGCTGTGGCTCCTGCCCTCTGGATGTTTCAAAAGAACCTCAAGACTTGGCCCTGCCAGATGGTTTGGGAACCCAATGGGGGAGCTCCATAATGGAGGTGGTTCAGTAGTTAAAACTCAGTGCCACCTCCCTCCTTCCCTCCCCCCATGTGTTTGGCTCCCTTCTTTGCCACATTGTCTCCTTGATTTTATCTGTGAAATCTTTTTATTTGCTGTGTTTTTATAATGGATGATTTTAATGTTTTTTCAATGTTTTTTTATGTTGTAAGCCACCCAGAATTGTTGGCAAATAAATGTAATCAATCAATCATCTTTGTGCTTGTCAGAACGTTCGATTTGCTATTGTATATGAATGGGGACTCATTTCTGTGATGCTTTAAATACCACAAAAAATAGGCTCGTCTTCATATGTCTTCTGCATGTAGAGATGACTAATGGAAATTTCACTCTTGCTGCCCAAATTATATTTCATTTTATTTTCCCTGATGCTCTTTTTACTTCAGTTTTAAAGTTCATGCCAATAGCTATTTATGAATCATTTGAGATATTTAAAATAAAATTTGAGTTTAACTAGACAGAATTGAAAATCTTTTATATATACCGGTACTCTTTCTGAATTTCCTCTTTAATTATTAGGAGGGAGAGGGAGGGAGGGAGGGAGGGAGAGGGAGAGAGAGGGAGGGGGGCAGGGAGAGAGAGAGAGGGGGGGGGGGGGGGGGGGGGGGGGGGGGGGGGGAGGGAGAGAGAGAGAGAGAGAGAGAAGTGGAGGGGGAGAGACCCAGACCCAAAATCAGCCAGCTGGCTTTCATGCCTAAGAGAGGCCTAGATCTTGCAGTATCCTAGTTTCTAGGCCAGCACATTAACCACTATGCCAAAGGATAGTGGTTTATATATAGAAACCAATGGAGGAAAGGTGATGCACGAATGTTGATACCTTATTCTTTGGAGTTACAGTTGGATGGGTAATTTAAAAATAACCACAGAACTGAGTGACTTCAAGTATTATGTTTATCGAGAGATTCAAAACTGTCTTTACATTTCCTTGCAGCCGTCTTTGTGGGAGCCCGTGTCCAGCTGCATGGCCAGATGTCATCAAACTTCCCTACTTCAACACCATGAAACCTAAGAAGCAATATCGTAGGCGCCTGCGGGAGGAGTTTTCTTTGTAAGTTGTACTGTTCTTTGAGTGAGAGCATAGCATTATATGCAGTATGTCCTCATGTTTTGTATAACACTGTAAAGCACAATATCTAGTTTTTTTATTTCCATATGTTGTCTCTGTGAATATGAGATAATGTAGAGGTCCAGAGGCTGTCCTCTGTCCAGAGGCTGTTCCAAAAAAAGCTTGCTCGGGTTCCTCCTTTTCAGAAAACAGGTTAAGATTGATTTTTGGGAAGTAACTTTAAAAACAACAACACAATTATCCTTATTTTATAATAAATTTAATTTTAATTTAATTTTTATAAATAACTCAGTGGCAAACATACCTAACATTCCTCCTCCTTTTTTATTCCACCTCAACAGCCCTGTGAAGTGGGCTGGGCTGATAAAGAGTGATTAACCTAAAGTCACCCAGCCAGCTTTCATGCCTAAGGCTGGACTAAAACTCAGTCTCCCAGTTTCTAGACCAATTTTGGGGGATGGAAAAGAGAGAAAGGTGAAAGGTTGACGGCTATGTCTAATGTATGTTTACAGCAGTTGTAGATAATTTTATTTGGCGTAATGTGTATTATTAATTGTATTGGACTATAGACATCTGTGAACTTCCAGGGTGTGTAAAACATTCATGGGCCTAAAGCCACAGACTTGGTGGATTCTAGATGAGAATTAGGAGAGGACATGGGGACATTTACCTGTTTCAGCTCTTAACTGCATTCAGTAGTGTCCAATAACTGTCTTGGATAAAGAGGAAGGAGTAATTACTTACTGCCAGCATAAGGGAAAAAATACAAATTGTTTTTCTTTTCTTTTTTCATATCATACTTGAGAACACTTTGCACTCAAAGCATCCATTCTTAGGCAATTCATGGTTCCCATCTCTATGAGAAAAGAGATGAACTTAAAATATGTTACAAAGGTCTCATTTCAGGGATTGGGACTCCTAGTACTTTGTTATTAGTACTGCTTTTATTTTGTTTTTGGGGGTTTTTTGATAAATAATTGGTACTGGTATTACTGTTTATTCATCTCAATTGTGTCTTGAGTTGAATGGAGAAGGCATATGGATATGAGTAAACGTAAATTTTGCTGCCAAATTCCCAAATCATAATCTTTTGTCAGCACATAGATTATACATTCATTTAAATTACAATGTATGCCACAGCCATGTACATCTGATGGAAATGAATGGAGGCATAATCATCTGGTTAGTCAGCAAAGAATCTTAGTCCATGTCTAAGGCTTTGAGCAGGAAATAAATGAGCAAATCCATACATGTGGCCTCAATTTTTAGTGATTTAATCCCAACACTGCTGATACCAGTTTAAGATTATCCCATCCTTTCTTCTAGAGCTGGTATATTGGATTGATTTTTAAACGAACATATGGAGATGACTAATATGAAATCAAATTTGTCCATGTAATCCAGAAACATCTGCTTTGACTAGTAACAGTTCTTCAGGCAAACACTTTACAATTGATAATCATAAACACATGGGTTTGAAGCACCAGTTACCAGAATTATGTACTTGCAAGTATCAAATTGCAGTACAGATAGTCCTTGATTTACAACAATTCATTTAATGACCATCCAAAGTTACAATAGCACCGAAAAAAGTGACTTACTAACATTTTTCACATTTACAACCATTGCAGCATCCCCATGGTCATGTGATCAAAATTCAGACACTTGGCAACTGACTCATATTTATGACGTTTGCAATGTTCTGGGAGTCATGTGGTCACCTTTTGAGACCTTCTGACAAGCAAAATCAACGGGGAAGCCAGATTCACTTAACAACTGTGTTACTAACTTTTAACAACTGCAGTGATTCACATAACAACTGTGGCAAGAAAGATCGTAAAATGGGATAAAACTCACTTAACAACTGTTTCACTTAGCAACAGAGTTTTTAGGCTTAATTGTCATAAGTCAAGGACTATCTGTATGAAAGAGAGATGTGTATCATGTTCAATGAACAAGTTCTTTTCCATATGTTTGACACCAAATGGCTCATTCTGACCCACCTTTTACGAAGTAGTGTTCCCCTCTAAAAATACAGTTCTGCATGTGTCAGTTGAATTTCCTGGCATAAGCATAATGCAAACAAGGACTATGTTGGTGTTCCCTGAAGTACATTTTGGAAACTTACATTGAAGAAGTATTCATATTTGGAGAGAGCTTTGGAGGCACAAAATACATATTTGTATGCTATAGATTGGCCTTGCCTGATAAAAACTTAAAGAAAACAGGTTGTCTTAAATATTTGAAAATTATATCAAGTAATTTGACTTCTGAAATTTTATAGTGTCATATTTTAACATTTAAAATTTTTAATTTTAAATTAATTTAAATATTTTAATGTTGATTTTATATGCTGTTTATATATTAATTACATAGTACATTACCCAGGTCCACTCCCTGAGAAAGATCGGTGGTTAAGAAATAGGAAATATAAATAAATAAATAGCAGGGCTGATTATTGTGACAACTCTGGACTCTCCTCCCCATATTTTTTTCTCATATTCTAGCATTCCTTCTGCTGCCCTCGACTTACTAGACCATATGCTAACACTGGACCCCAATAAACGATGTACAGCAGAGCAAGCCTTGCAGAGTGATTTCCTAAAGGATGTTGATATCAGCAAGATGGATCCTCCAGAGTAAGTATTCTGCTAAAGGAAAAAAACAAAATTTCTCTTGGTTTACAAGCTAGTTCAAATTTGGACGATAGGTTAGAATTATCTATCTTGTACTTCAGTCCCGATGTCTGCTTTTTCTTTGCACGTGCAAAAAGATGCTGCTGGCCATTCTCTTTATTCCTGTGATAACTCTGCACATACCCACCTCCCCCATTTTTGGGGGGTCAAGGTCCCTGTGCAATCTGTTGGAGCTACAGGTAGATGAGGCAAGGAGAAAATTGTTTAATCGAAGAAAAAAATAGGCATGTCTAGATTCAACCCACATTTTTTTCTGCAACTCCAAATTTTTATTAACTGAAATGGCCCTTGATATATATGCCCTCAGCTTTAAAAAAGGAGTGATGCAATTCTTGTGGCTTCTATATAGTTTTAAAGCCTTTTGTGAAGTCTTAAGACAAGATTTATTCCTCCTTTCAGTCACTCATGCCAAATGACCTCCCTTTTGACTTATCGTATTTTTCGGAGTATAAGACGCACTGGAGTATAAGACGCACATACCTTTTTTGGTGAGGAAAAAAAAAGAAATCTCCCTCTGCCTCTGCCCCTGCCTCTGAGCAATTTTGCCTTGTTGCAGCAACAGCCTGCTTTACTTTCATTTTCGTTTTCGGCATAGCTTGATTAGCACAAGGGGGGAAAAAAATCTGCTCCAGCAATTTTCTTCCTTGCAGCAAGCAGCAAAGCCCTACACAAAACGACTGAGAGCAAATCAGTAGAGAGTCGGGAGGCCAATCCAATCAACTTGTGCTGAAGCTGAAAGGAGCTGGTTTTTCTTGCTGTTTGCTTGCAAGGAGGTGACTGCTGCGAGGCAGAGGCCAAATTTGGTGTATAAGATGCACCTAAATTTTCACCCCCTTTCTTATACTCCGAAAAATATGGTATATAAGAATTGCTAACCCATGAGAAAGAGTTTTGTGTTGGACTGTTGGGGTAAACTTCATCTAAAATGAGAGAAATACCAATAGTCTAATATTAGAATTTTTTTTAATTATTTGCACTTGCCATTATTGTCTCTAATGTTTGTATATTGTCTTTCTAGCCTCCCTCGTTGGCAGGATTGTCATGAACTCTGGAGTAAGAAACGCCGGCGGCAACGGCAAAGTGGGATTGTGGTGGAGGAACCTCCCTTGGCAAAGGTTTCCCGGAAGGACACAGCCTCTGTAATAAGCACTGAAGCTATCAAGAATCATAGCAGCCCAGTACCCCCCCAGCCTGCTCAGATCAAAACACAACCTTGTGCTGGAGACTCATTTGGTTAGTGTGTAACCTAGGAAAATCCTTTAAGGTTTAATTAATTGGAAAGATTTTTTGCTTTCTTTAATATTTGGAAATTCAAATCATGAGTAATAATTTTGAAAAGGGTTATGCATCATAGCATGAGACAAAGGTAATCCTTTTGAAAATATTAAATTTTTGAGATAGCTCTCAAGAAAATCAATTATATGAAACCTAGCATAAAAGCTTGTATAATAATATTTTATTATATCTTTAAGTTATTATTATATATACTATTATTAATATAATGTATACTTAAAACAGGAGATTATGATTAAAAGTATTGAATTTGGGTAGGAGGAAAATTGAATAGGTCCTTGCAAATCTATTTGGGAGGGAATTTTATAAAATGGACAATTTCCAAACTGCCTTTAGGTATACTTAGAATAGCAGATGTACTTAGATATGTACTTTTTAAAAAACACATATGCATATTAGTAATATATTCTTTATAGCCAATATTGATTAGACATTTCTTAGCTTTATTCCATCTTAATTGAAGTTTCTGGGTAGTTTTTGGAAATTTATACAATAATAATTTATTAAACTTGTAGGCCATCTACTGGTAGCTGTCAACGACCGTGGGTAGCTCACAACAATCAAATTATGATAAAATTAATAAGAGAAAAGATAATGATAAAAGATGGCAAGCACAATGAAGCAAGGAGTCTTACTCTCTATTGCCAAAGGCCTGGGTAAAGAGCCAGTAAATTTGCTGGATTTCAGTTTAGCAGTCTTTTGATGGAAATCTCTTTACCATTTTACATGTGATGAATTCCCATTCACATATGTATGTAATAAACAATATACATACAAAGCATCATGTACTAACTTCAATCAATAGTATGTGTTTTCAGACAGGGTTTACTTGTGCCTGTTCAGAAGAGCACTAGATCTTCACTAGAATATGTTTTTATTAAACATTTCTAATAAATGTTTTTTGGGAGTACTGTGGCTCTGTGGTTACAAATGCTGAGCTTGTCAGCTGGAAACCTAAGTGCTGTACAGTGCGGTGAGTTCAGGAGTGAAATGCTCCCAGTTCAGACCGGCTTGGGCGAGTAGGTAGCGGAGATTGAGGCTAGTTCACCGAACCGGGAGCAATGACTGGCCACACCCCCAAACCGGTCCACGGCCTGCAGTCCTGCTATGCTTGCCTGCCTTCCATGCTGCCTTCCTGGAGTCCCAGTGGCCAGCTTGTGAAGGCAGGCAAGCAGAAGTCCATGTGGAAGGCAGGCAAGCATGGCAGGGCTGCAGAGAAGGAGCTAGCAGCTTACTGCCCCCCCCCTCCCACACACACACTCAAGCAGTGGCTTCCCTGCTCAGACCCAACAAGCTATGTATCCATAGCAATGGAATTGTTTTGTTCGCCGTGGTGGTGCTTCGGGAGGGCAGGTGGACATATAGTTGTCAGCTGCAGACGTCTGCCTGCCCTCCCAAAGTACCACTTCAGTGAACAAAACAACCCCATTGTGCTGCACCTCCTTCTGCAGCCAAACGCACCCAGCTGTGCGTGCCCTTTCTTCAAATGGGCTGTGCATGGGGCGCTTGGAGAGAGAGAGAGTAAGAGAGCTCTCCAACCTCTGTTTTTGTGTGTGTGTTTGTGTGTGAGGGAGGGAGGGAGCGATCTGGAGCCAAGGCGTTCAAACTTCTGGCAGCGGCGCGGGTGGCTTCTGAGCAGCCCTGAGTCAGCCAGCTCCACCTGACATACTCCCTGAGTCTCGCCATTCTCCTCGTCCCCCCCATCCCACCCCACTCAAGCAGCGGCAGGCTCTGCGGGACAACAGAACCTCTCATTTTTTCCACAGCATGGCGTACGCTTGCTACCTCTGCTTGTCTGCTTGCAAGCAGTGATCTTCTCTGCTTCTTTCAGGATGCTGGTGCATAGGATGCATAGCTTGTTGGGGCTGAGCAGGGAAGCTGCTGCTTGAGTGGGGTGGGGGTGGGGGGCGAGGAGAATGGCGAGAGTAGGTCAGGTGAAGCTGGCTGCTCAGAAGCGGCCCCTGCCACTGGCAGAAGTTTGGGTGCCTCGGCTTCAGATCACTCCCTCCCTCCCTTATACACACAGAGCTTGGAAAGCTGTCTTGCTCGCTCTCTCTCCAAGTGCCCCATGCACAGCAGAGTGACATGAATGACGTCAAACTGGCTGCGCCCACCCAGTCACATGACCACCAAGCCATGCCCACAGAACCGGTAGCAAAAAAAATTAGATTTCACCTGTGGGTGAGTTCGCTTGCTTGCCTCAGCTCTTGCCCACCTAGCAGTTCAAAGCATGCAAAGATACCTATTTATAGTGGGAAGGTAACAGTGTTCCCTGCCCCTTGGCGTATAGTATATAGTGACACTGGCCACATGACCACAGAAATGTCTTTGGACAATGCTGGCTTCCTCAGCCAAGAAACAGATGAGCACTGCCCCTTAGAATCAGATACAACTGGATAGGGAAACCTTTACCTTTTAACTTTACCTTATTAGACATTTCAGATAAATATATAAACAAAGAAGGGAAAAAACAAAAGGGACAAAAAAGTAAGCAAGAGAGTTACAAATGATTTAGGGATGATAATTTTCCATAATATGTCCATGGAGATTCTCAGTCATCCAGGTCATGGTTGTTCCAAAGGTGCTTTTTTCAAGAGGCAACCAGACTTTCTGGTTTTTCTTTGAAGACGTTCGCTTCCCATCCAAGAAGGTTCTTCAGCTCTGGCTGGATGGTGGGGAACGGAAGGATTTATGCTCCTTGCAGAAAGCTGGTCATTTGCATTCTTTTAGCACCTGGAGGTTTATCTGTGTCTTCAGGATCACTTGAATGGTGCAAATGGGTGTGGAACCTTCTTGAAACTGTTGAAAGGACTGTGTTGTAGATTGGAGATAGATGATGTCATATCTCTCCCCTTCTGTTCAGAGAGGGCTGCTCAATTTTGACATATATGGCTTCTTTAATACCTCTTTCAAGCCAGCCATGCTCTCTGTCCAAAATATGCACTTTGTTGTCTTCAAAAGAGTGGCCTGTGTCTTTTAAATGAGGATGGACTGCTGAATCTAACTCCAGGTGACCTTAATGACCTGCTTAAAAGCATGCAAATGACCAGCTGTCTGCAAGAGTATAAATCCTTCCATTCCCTACCATCCAGTCAGAGCTGAAGAAGCTTCTTGGATGAGAAGCGAAATGTCTTCAAAGGAAAAACCAGAAAGTCTAGTTGCCTCTTGAAAAAAAGCACCTTTGGGATTTCCAGAATATAATTAACTGATTGTGAATAACAGAATATGTTATATCATTTTAAAAGCTTGAACTTTATTCTTAAGCTCTAAGCAAAGCATACATATCAAGAAACATACTCAATGCAATATAAATCATAAAATGAAATTTGTAAATCTCAATAAATTCAGTCCATATTACTAGAAGTCATCTCTGCTTTAGAAGTCCTATGAAATTACAGTATAGACTTTGCAGTCCTACTGACCATTGCTTGCATTTTATTAATAAAATTATGCAGAGAGATATTTAAATTTTGCATGTGCTAGAATCTATATATTGAATTATAGTTGAAGAATTGTGTCCAGTTTGAATTAAATTCTGTGTCAGATTTATTTTTGAGATACACAATTATTTTAATCATTGAGGCACACTCTTACAGTTAATTAATCTTTGAAGGACTGTTGAAACATCTAGTCCTAGTGTCTCCTTTGGTTTCTTACTTGGTGTATCACTGACTTCAAAGACTTACTTAGCATATCTGCTCATCCAAGGACCTGGTTATAAATCATACCAAAAACAGTCCTGGAGACTGGAAAAAACAGATTATAAATCACTAAAATGGTACTTTTCTCTCTCAGTTTAGGAGATCTTTCCAAAAGACTAATGCATTAATAGTTTCTGAAGAGTCCCAGTAAAATTAACAGGTTCATTTTCTTGTCTTTCCTGACAACTATCATCCACTACACTAAAATGAGCAAAATTCTGGAAACTGAAGACAGATGGGGCAAATGCACCGAGGGAGCTGAGGCTGTAATTCCAACAGGCAGTAGTGCAAATTAGCAGATGTATAAAACTGGACCAAACAGAGGAATTTCCTTAATAGTGTAGCCATATACAATAAAGGTGAAATGTGTGCCTTTCAGTTCCACAGCCTAGACTGATTCCCCCAAATTAGTGAATGTCAGTTTTCCTGAACTTCAGTTTTTATAATCTCCAGCTAGTAACATGAAGGCTAAATTCCAGATGAGTAGAGGATACCTGACTGAGAGATGTTTCCATAGATTCAGCTCCGCAAGTAGGCATACAATCCATCCTGATATGTCAGGTGAGAAGCTGGGCTTATATGATAGTTCTCCCTCAAGCATTTTGAATGAGTATTACTAGTATTTTGAATTCCTACTACTAGTATTTTGAATTACTCTGGTTGATATTTCTGTTTGCCCCTGTGTATATGCTCTATGTCCTTAGATTGCTGTGTCATTTATTATTCTTACATTAAATAATTTTTAAAATTATTTCTTGAAGGAAAAGAGGAGAATAACGCTAAATATGTCTGTAAGCAGGAGGTAGAGTTACATATAGACAATTTCCTGCTCTACTTTTTCTAAGGTCTTATTGCTTCTTTTTCTGTTCCCTGGTGCCTTGCCTCATGTTTTCAGCAGGTCTTGGTGACATTACACAGCAGCTGAATCAGAGTGAGCTGGCTGTCTTACTGAACTTGTTGCAGAGCCAGACAGACCTAAGTGTTCCACAGATGGCCCAGCTACTCAATATTCATTCAAACCCTGAGATGCAGCAACAGCTAGAGGCCCTTAACCAATCTATCAATGCACTCAATGAAGCCACCACCACTCAGCAAGTGCAGGATTCCGAGAAAGTGCCTGAAGAGGAAACAACTGTTGAGGAACCAGCCCGTCCCTCTGAGGAACAACCCACTCCTGAAGCAGCAGGCACTCAGGGAGACATGCAAAGCGTTCTGGCAGTTTTGCTGAGCCAGCTAATTAAAACCCAAGAGCCTGCAACAAATACAGAGCAGAATAGCAGTGACAAGAACAGCGATCTACGGGGGCCACGGAAAACCCCCACTTTGCCTCAGGAGGAAACTGCAGGTAAATAAATTGAGACACCCCCTTGCTCCTAGGACTTAAGGGGGAAAGATTATATGGGTCTTTCCATGTGGTAAATAAAAAACTCTTTGAATATTCTTTAACCAAGCCTGGTAGTCGTCTCTGAGTGTGTGTGGAATCTGGCGACAGTTTTGGGTTCCTGAAAATACTCGTCATAAGACCTTGAGCAAGTTGTGTACTCTTGTCCCTAGCTTCTCTCGTGAAAGAATTTTCAGGACATAAGGCTGGGAAGTTTGGCATGTACCTTGTTAAATTGAGAAGTGATTGCTCAGATACTCTCTCATGTCAGTTTTCATGCACATGGAAGCTAGCATGATACTGAGAAGGCTAGATCATAGTCCTCCTCATTACTTCCCTAGCTTTGTGCTTAGAAACTTTATATCTAGTCTTTAGAATGTTAGACGAATAAAACTAATAATTAATGTTACTCTAATTAAATCTTTTAAGTCCTTTATGAAGGTGAACTTAAATAGTTGCTGATCTGTGCTGAGGAAAGGAGTTCAAAAGAAGTCTGTTCTACATATGAGAGGACACAGATTCTCCCACTGAGGCCTGCCCCATCATCTCACCCTTATGAAAGAAACTACCACAGTCTAAAGTGAAGTAGAAATGCCAGATACTTATTCTGAACTAGGTTAATATTGGTGGAGAGGGTCCATTCTTATCAGCTTCAATGGTTTGGGATATCTGAGGTAACTATGGGGAGAATTCCTACATTTTACCAAAATGGAAATGAGCAGCATATTGCTTGGTCTCTTGTACAATTGGATCATTATACATTTCTTCTTTGGGGTATTCCATATGGGTTTTGATTATGGGAAGGGTTATTGTATATTCTGTATGGAACTTTGTTGTTTATATGATATTCTTCATAGTGAAAATAATATTTTCATTTGTTTAAAGGAGTATATTTAGCTATTTTCTTTTCAGAGATAGTATTTGAAAATACATGGGCCATGACTGCTGAAATTTAAGAAGATGAAGGAGAGATTCAGCACCATTTTTTCTGGGGCGGGGGACAACTTCAGTACCCTGCCTAGATCTTTGCAATTAACTATGACAATCAGATGTACAATAAACAGTAAAAAACAAATGATTATCTTGTATATGGGTCCCAGAATTTAGATAAGTTTGATGGAGAAATTTGTTTTACTTTGGCTTACCTCTTTAAAAAAAGTTTTAAAGCACACACAGCTATTACCCTGACTGGCAGTGGCTCTCAAAGATCTCAGAAAGAGAATTTTTGAGTCCTGCAGTATGCAATCCTTTTTATGTCTGATAATCTGGAAGTTATTTTTTTTCAAAGAATGTTCTCTTCCCTAAATTTGCCCACTTCCTTTATATCTGTCTCTGAAATGTTTAATGTTTGTTCACATGTACTTATGAGATGGTGTTTAAAAGAAGTAACCATTCCACAGCCTGTCCTCACATTCTCCCACCAGAGAAGAGACCCCCTGAGCCTCCTGGACCATCACCGCTGCCACCACCCAATCTGGCTGAAGAGAACAACTCTAATGCAGCTCAGGAGTTGAACCCGGCTATGACAGCCGCTCTCCTCCAACTTTTATCCCAGCAAGAGGCAGGGCTGCTGAGCCACCCAAAGCAGGAACCCCAAGTTGGGAAGCCCTCCTCGGAATACACCAAGTCACAAACTTCATCCAGGACTTATGGCACCGACGGGCCCGAGGGCTGCAACTTTGATGTTGATGAAAGAAATTCCATCCAGACTTTAACAGAGACATCATCCCCAACCGCGGGGAAAAGTAGGACCTTCCTGGGTTCCACAAGCCACATCAGGGAGTCCAGCAGTTACCAGAGCACAGGATCAGTTCAATTCCCTGGGGACCAGGACCTCCGTTTCACCCGAGTTCCTTTAGCGATACATTCTGCCGTTGGGCAGTCCATCAAAACTGAGGGGAGTAACAATACACTGGTACACTCAGAGGCCAACATTCATAACTACAATGAGGTGGGAGTAACAAATTCGAGTGACACAGGAACAAGCCACACGTGGGGAAACCCAGTCCAGTCCACTGCATACGAGAAAGCATTTCATGGGCAGAATAGAGTACCTCCAAGAGGAGGAAGAGGGGTACCTTATTAAAATGACTGAAAGGTGGCATGAGGGGGATAGTGTTTACTTTCTTATTCTCTTAACCTCAGAGCAACTAGCCTGATGGGCAAACCATTGACCACCTATTATAGAAATGGTTGATACTTTCCCCCTTTTTGCTCACTGGGCTGCTCTGTTTCTTTCCCCTCGGGGCTTTAGAGTGAAAATCTTTAGCCCTTTTGTGACATCATTCCATCCCCCAAAATCTACTGATTTGGGTTTGATGTGATGAGTTTTGCTACATTGACAAGTGTGTGGGGGGGAGGGAGAGGAAAAAGAAGGAAAGATTTCTTAGGTAAAAGAATAAATTGGAGACATGAATTGAATGTTCTTGTATGACTTGAGCTATTTCTGACAGCCCACTGAAGATCTGGATGAGATGAATCAGTGTCTTGGTCTATCTTTTTTTGCAGAATGAAGTCTTAGAATGAGCTGTACTATTTCAAATAGCAGGTGGAGAAATCCATATGTGGAGTAAGAGACAAATGTTCCCTCTTGTAGGCAGAAAATTCAGCATATTATGGAGAGAGATAATAGCCCAGCATCCCCTTGGCTGTATTAATCTTCTTTCTAAAGCCAAGACTGCACCTTTCTGGGAAGACGAATGCTTGAAAAGTGTAGTTCAGCACCATCAGTCATTCGGTCAGCTCATTCTACGGCTCATGTAGATCTAATCTCAGTATTGCAAAGTCCATACATGTTTTGTTTTTCCCTTGCCTTCTTGAATTTCAAGATTTGTCAGATGGTGCCTACATGCCTTTTATACTGAATTAGAAAAAAATGTTTATGTTATGTAGGTCTTGGGATATTTTCCCTCTTCTTAGTTATTCCTTTATGTGAAAAGGCAGGAGGCTACATTCTTCCAAGGGTAAGCTGTTCCCTGGTTTACTGTGAAAAGCCCTGTGCTGTTATACTCACTTCCATACCTTAGCTGAACTAAGTTTCTGTAGTGAATCCACTGAGTAGTGGATGGAATGATTTTTTTAATTTTCTCTCTTAAGAATGGCAAGTGTCTTTTTGTTGAAGTTCATACAGCCTGAGTGAATGGCTAAAATAAAATAAAAACCAAAAACTTTGTAATTCTTAAATTCTTGGGGTGGAGGGTATTTAATACTAAAATGAAGGAAACCTGAATAGGTTTATTTTTTTCTCAGTCTTTAAAAGATAAGCATTGATATCTCTTATATGATAAAACACTGTTTTCAGTGTTTGAGAAGACTTTTTGGAACATTCCTCAATAAAATGAGGGTACTTACTTATTTTTAACTGTTCTATTTTTATTTTTTTGCTTTAGTAGTTTTACTCATACTAATTAATTTTCAATTTCAATTTTTTTTATTCCTCTCCCCCACGTAGATCTTTGTAAAAAATTGCACTGGAAACTGTATAATGCTCCAAGATTTCAAAATGCAGAATTATGGAGAGACATAATTTCTTAGTAACATAACTCCACTTCCTCCCACTTCCAATTCTTCGTAATGAGGGTTTTCAAAGAAGTATGATAGAAATTGAAAGGCACAGCAAATTTTGGTAGTTGCTATAGATTATTCATAAAAAAACCCTTTCATATTATAGAGAAGAAAAACTGCAATATTTGGGGAAGCACACTGCTGCTGAGTATACCTTAAACATGACGAAGGAGTGATGTCATAATTGAAATTGAAACAAAGGGATAAGAGGGAATCATTTAGTATAGTAATGTGCCACCTTATATTAGACAAATACTGTCTTCTTTGTTCTGCAAAGTGTAGAAAGTTTGCAAAATTCCAAGTGTAAATTTTGTGTGTACTTTTAAATCTTCAGTTCATACTTAATGTGCAAAAAAAAGTATTATATGTGCAGAATATGGTAAATAAAAGGGAGGGTTTTCTCTCTCTGATCCCCCCCTCCTTTATTATGCATTTTTCTTGATGTTTTTTTATGTTAGTAAGCTTAAACTGTCCTGGTATCCCAATTATGCCTTTGCTGTTCTCCATCCTTCCATATTCTTTCTATCCTTTCTTTTGTCTAAAGACAGAATTATCATTTAGCCATATGGCCATTCATTTTCTTTTGTATTCACCTGAAAGAATTTGAGCATCACAGATTCAATCACCTGCTTCAAGGTTTTTTCCCTACCATTGGACATGAAAGGCCAGATTAGGGACAGATTGCCATGGAGAAAATCTGTGTGGTGATTTAGAATTGATACCAACTTGAAGGCATGTAATCAAACTCTACAAACCAGAATTACACAGCATTTTGGATTCCAAAAGAAGTAGGTGCTTCAGAAAAATAACACTTTCTCCCCTGAGATCTTGCAGTTGCCCTCTAGAACTACTGGTACTCTGTGATTCTGGGAAAAATGTATTTAGTTTAAGGAATGCTGCCATGTATGCACACTTAATGCATTTCAAAGCACTTTTTAAAAACTTTTGAATTAGAAGCATAGCACAACCACCGTGGAAAGTTAACTTTAAGTGAAGAATTTGCTGTTGCAAATTGATTTGGAAGATATTTTTTCTTTTAGAAGGGAGTCTTTTCAACTCCTTTTTTCATGCTTTGTCATATGCAGAACAGGCTTCCAGGGCTTCCAGAATACCAGTACCTAGTTTGGTACATTGAATGAAGTAAGGAATTGCTTTGAATTTTAGTTCAGTTAAGGATACATTGGGAGGGAATTGAGAAAATGATTACTCTAGTTCCTGAATTCTCAACAACTATCTTGCCAGTTTTTATATAGATGGTTGCCTTGTTTTTTTAAAAAATACATGGTTGCCTTGTTTCTTTTTAAAATCTTCCATCATTGAACCACATTAAGATTTCTGAATTAGTGTTATTCAGCAGATATGTAAATTGTGTTCACCCTGGACCATTACTTTATCCCTCACCCCACTTTCTCCTTTCTGTAGGATGGTATCCTGATCTTGATTGCCATGGTTTCTTTTAAGGAGTACTCTCTCTATTCTTAAGGAATTACAATATCCAATTAACTTGGGTGAAACCATAAAGACATAAATAGGCCAACTTTGGGGGGGGGGGGAGAGGAAGGGTCAGTTTTAAATATTTGATTAGCATAAATCCCTAATTTGGAATTTCAGGTGCTTTCCTGTTACAGGTAGCCCTTGACTTATGACCACAATGGAGCCCAATGTCTGTTGCTAAGTGAGAAAGCTGTTAAGTGAATTTTGCATCATTTTATGACCTTTCTTGCCACAGTTGTTAATTGTATCAATGCAGTTGTTAAGTTAGTAAGATGGTTGCTAAATGAATCTGGCTTCACCATTGATTTTACTTGTCAGAAGGTCACAAAGGATGATCACGTGACCCCAGAACATTGCAACCATCATACATACATGCTAGTTGCCAAGCATCTGAATTTTGATCACATGACTACAAGGATGCTGCAACGGTCATAATTTTGAAAAACAGTCATAAGTCACTTTTTTTCAGTGCCGTTGTAACTTCAAATGGTCATTAAATGAACTGTGGTAAGTCAAAGAATACCTGCACTTCCTTGCAAATAATTACTTGCATATATGAAGGAGCCATCACATACTAAGTACCTTCATTCTTTGGATTTAATACTTTTCAAAATAGTTGGAAAACTGACACATACATACCTTTTGGCAAAATAATATGGCAGAATACTGCTAATAAAATAGTGATTATGTTGATCAAAGCTGGAATTTTCTTGTCTGTTACAACTTCAGAACTACAGTACTCCTGTAACAGAACATTAGCTTTTCTTGTCAAGTACATTAGCATTAGCACTTTCAGGGATCATTATAAAACTACTTACTTGCAACATTTTCTACAACCTCCCACCCCCAAAAGAAAAAAATTCTAGTGATTCATCATGCTAATACTAATCTGGTAGGTTTAAGACCATAGTATCTATTTTTGGTGTTGGAAAAATGCAACGAAAACGAGTTGCTGCCTGCAAATTCCAGTGTATGAAGATGAGAGTACTTCTATCTCTAATCTGGCAAATTCATTGAAAGTTCAGATCAGTGATGTCAGGGCAAGTCTTCCCTAAAGGTCAGTCAGTTCACTGATCTTTCCTATGCAATATGTAGATACAGTACAGGCAAATAATAGATCGTTTTCCAACTCTCTGCAAAGCAAGTGTGAGACACAGACATGGACAATATTAAGTGTGAACAGCATCTGAAATCTTAAGAATATATTGTGCTCATCTGAGAAAGGGTTCCTCAAGGATACAAAATGAGGGGAAAACAAAAATGAAATATCAGTGCTAGTGGTAGTGGTCTGTGCCTCTGTCCTGTAAATTGTTCATTATTCTATTTGTAAATCTTCACAATCCATCATTTACCCATAACTCCTGTTATTGCAGTGCAAGAAATACATAACAAAAAGCTATAACTTCAAGGATAAAGAATGCAAAGTGAGAAATTGCAAGCTACATCGAGGCCTTGATCCTGTTTAAGTAGTCCAGTGGTGGTTGATTAATTGCCTGTACAGTTTCAATATTATAAAGCATCTCTGCAACTCGTGCACAAGAGCTGTTTGTGTGCTGTATATTTATAAAAATTCTGCACCGAAAAAACATAATCCAGATTAGTCTAAACCATATGGTTGAAACAGTGTTGGCATATTTTACTTTTCATCAGTTTCAATTGTATGGTTTCTATTTTGCTAGTCAGAAGAGCAAAGGACAAGGCATTAGTTCCCCTTGCTAAATTTTCTTCAAAAACGCTTGCCTCTTTTGAACTGTTGTCAAGCTATGGCCATCTCTCATATATCTAAAATCATTATTTTAAAAATCATCAAAAGAGGAGAAAGATACAGTGGGGGTGGGTAGACTTACATAGAGCAGTTCTTTCTGTATTCATTTCAAATTATCTTGCCTGTACAAATCCAGGCTGCTTTTATTTGTTTAGAATTCACAAATTCCATCAATTTTGAGTTTCCAATTTATACAGGTAGTCCTCAACTTATGATCAAAATTGAGCCCAAGTTTCCTTAGCTAAGCAAGACAGTTGTTATGTGAATTTTGCCCCATTGTATGCCCTTTCTTGCCACAATTGTTAAATGAATCACTGCAACTGCATTAAATGAATCTGCTTTCCCATTGACTTTGCTTGTCAGAAAATTGCAAAAAGTGATCACATGCGTCCAGGACACTAACTCTCATAAATACATGCTAATTGCCAACCATCCGAACTTTGAATACATGGGCACAGGGATACTCCAACAGTTGAAAATGTTAAAAATGGACAAAAGTCACTTTTTCAGGGCCACTGTAACTTCAAACTCATTAAATTAATGGTTCTAACTTGAGGACTATCTGTACAGCACAATTATGTATGTATTTGGACAGAAACCACATTGAGTTTAATAGAATTCCAGGCTTTGATCTGCAGGTTTGTAAATACTTGCTTGCAATTAGCATTTTAGTAGCAGTTTAATACACTACAAACTAATTCACAATATTTAAATGTCTCCATTGAAATACCAAAACAGAATATTCAGAAAATTGAAATGCAGTTTAATCTAGCTATTTGAATATATGGTACTTCTTTTTGTGGTTGCATATATTCAAATAGCTAGGTTAGGAATCTGTTTTTTAATTATGGAAAAACAGTTTCAAGAAGCCTCAAATCTGCATTCATGATTTTAATTCCAGGGAAAGACTTTCCTGTACCTTTCACATCTTATTACTCAACAATGATACTCAGTTGCTGGTACCACAACACCCTGCTGTTGCTGCTTCAGTATTGGGTCATTGTGCCTATTAGTATATATTTCATAAGCAATTTTAATTCAAATTTCCTGCTATCGAATTTGTGCTTTCTTTTTATAGGCTTCCTTGATTAGTGTAAGGAAAGCTATATGCTCTACATTTTGGTATGATGTACTTTTCTGAATGGTCTTCCTTTAAACAATATTTCATTTTTAAGGCTCAGATTTCCATGATATACACCACATGCTCGTGCACACACATTTGTATATATGGATATCTCTAGATATAAAAACATACAAATGTAAATGTAAATAGCAGAATGTCATTTGTCCTTTGCTATTTTATGTAGAATTATTTTTACAGGAAATTGGCAATATAGGGAGTCATGTATTTCCAATAGAAGAGAATATACCAGTAGCTTGGGGTTGAACTGTGGAGTCCTTGGTGCTCTGAGTTTGCTTGCAAACATTTCATTACCCAGCTAGGTAGCAACAGTGCATATCATCAAAGCATTGGTGATATTATTTATCAGGTAATGAAATGCCTGCAAGAAAACAACCAAGCTCAGAGAGCATCGAGGTCTCCATAGTAATGAAGTCAGCGCTTCAACTTTCCATGCACTTAGCTGACATCAACAAATTATTGTCATTTATAGATTTGAACTGCAAAACTAATATAGCTGTAATGAAACCATAGAGCACACTAACAATATGAGGCATCAAATAACAAACGATTAACCAGTATTCCTCTTTTTAAATATGCATTATAACATTAATTACACATAGACTTCTTTCTTCTCCTGTTTGGTATAATGTCTATCCAACTCCCTCTAAGAAGATTGCTTCTGTGTTTCTTGTCTTTGCTGCATAGGTGTATGTGATTGTTTCTTCTCACAAGACTAGAATAGTTCATTTCTCCATGATATAAACATGGGGGAAAGTAGGACCTATTTGGTGGTAGTGAAAAAGACAGTGGTATGCATACTTGTGTTTGTGCTATGAGGTCATTTTTCCTGCACTGTGCTATAGTGACAAGAGTACACTCATAAACTTAATTGTACAGGGGGAAATCCACATTTCCATACAGAACAGGCCCCAATTTTAAAATAACAGGCAGGCTCACCTCAACAATCTATCATATTTGGATGAAAAAACATATTTATTTGCGCAGTTTCCATCTTGACAGCTATACCTAAAGCACATTGCTCCAAATCTTGTATACTTCGTATTTTGGGAGCATCAGTTCAATAATTTCCAACTAGAATTGGATTGTTGTTATGAGAGATATAACCCATTATATCTGAAGGGCACTAGGCTAGGGAATGCTATCTCAAGTCCAAAGAACAATCCTCCCCATCATTCAAACAAACTGTTTCATCTCCAATAATTCAAATATGAAGATAAGCACAATCCCTTAAAGACACATGAACAAATAAGGCATAATTTGCTCAACAGAAATTGCTTTTAGGTTTAAAGAGCTTTGTAGAGAAGACTATATAACCTTTAAGAAGGCTAAACAGATTTATAGATGGGCCTAATGATCATATGCCCCTTTGTTCCACTTACTGTTTTAAAGGCACAATTCTGTTAACAGTCCTAATAGACCTCACAAATGTGCTGATTTTGCCTCCAGAATGAAGTTTGCCTAAACAAACACTTATATCTGTTTCAGTTACTGGACCGGTTCATACAATATGTGTATTGCTTGAGAGTTGTATACTTAGTGCTGCTAGTACAAGGACTAACTTCACTAACAAGTATGAAAGTGGTATTTCATACTTGTGCCAACTTATTTGCACATCTAAGTCAGGCAAACCTGGGACCTTCCAGTGCCATGTATGATTCAACCAACCTATGGCACTTTAAGTTTTCTATAGACATAGAATTTGTGGGGGATTTAGTTCAGAATGTTTTGCCAGTAGAATTCAAACACTTGTTGCTGGTATTTGACTGAAAACCGTGATGATGTATAAATCTGAATGTAGAAGTTTTAAAACAGTTCTGATCTATGCAGTAGAAAATTATTTACAGTATCACAGCTCTATAAAACTCTTTAGTATTTGTGTTTCTGATTTTTTAATAATACAAGACAATGGCATTATTTCAGTAATAGACTCTGCAGTGATTAAGGTTTCCTTGTATTGTTCTTGTGCTCACAATTGGCTAACAAATGTCCAGCTGACTGGGAGGTGGAGCCTTGGAGCAAGGGGTGGAGCATGCTAGCATAGGGGGAAAAAATGACCTGGCTATTTTTTTGAGCCAAATATAAAAATATTAATATGGTCCTTGGTTTTGACCCCTTACTCTGAGATTTCCCTTAGAGACCAGGGAAGGAGGCTCAGATCTTGAAATTTCTGACCAGACCCTGAAGGCTGAAAGAACACAGCTTGTGGAAGGCCTCCCAAGTGAGTTTTTGGTGAACTTTGCCTGAAATTGGAACTAGGCTGAGCAAATGGGTGGGAGGGTGGTTGGTTCCTAAATCATGCTTTTAATCATTATGCTACGTGAGTTCTCTTGACTGCATCTATCTAAATTAAGCTGCTTTAATAACAACAACAAAAATTATTTTTCCCAACTACAGGTTAAATTCTGGATATTGGTTAAAAGAGGTCTACTTTCAGCCCAGGAAACAGCCCAGGAAGCATGCTCTTCAGGGAGGGGAGAACCAAAGTTTGTAAGTAGTTGCATTGTATAAGATGTTATCCCCCATATATTGTTTTTCGATATTACCTACAGTGATTACTGCATTACCCTGTTTCCCTGAAAATAAAACATCCCCTGATAATGAGCCCAATCGGGCTTTTGAGCGCATGCCCCGAAAATATTTAAACACAGGGCGCAGCCGATTCCCCCGCCATTTCTTCTGGTTTCCTCCACACACCCCAAAATAATAAGACCTCTCTGAAAATAAGGCCAAGTGCTTATTTCGGGGTTCAAAAAAATATAAGACAGGGTCTTGTTTTCGGGGAAACACGGTAGCTCCACATCAATGAGATTTTATTTTTCTGCCTTGGCACACTTTCTGGATTATTGATAGCATTCTGGTACAGAAATGTCCCCTAGTGGAATCAATAATTCTAGATCAAGCCGTTGAGGCAAGCTATGCAGTGTGTAGGGAAGTTGCCAGTTATGTTTAATCGTAAGTTCAGAACAAAGGCAATCAGTGGCAGTGTAGGGTGACGTTTTACAGAAGTAAATATATATGATTAATATAATATTTTTATACCATATATAGTATCTACAGGGGCAGAAAATAAATCTAGAGATCCTGCCAGGTTTTTTTTTAAATAATGCTTTTTGCATCAGCCACATATTGAACAAAATAAGAGTGCATCCCAGTCTTTTTCTGCAATTCCATGATATCTCTCCTAAATTAACATATTTTGAACTGGGGGGTTCTTTGAAACTAGTGAAGGGTCATGATTCAGAAATGAAGCTGTGAACAAGACTCCTTGCTGAGATTTTGTTTCTGCCATAAACTTGTTGAATAACCCACGACAGTAATCATTCTTCATTTCTTAATATCTAATCTATAGTAAAACAAACACCTTTTGTCAAGTCACAATGTTTATTTTTTTAATTATTTCAGTTGTGTACTGGTGGCTATGTCTTGGATTCCCCGTAATATACAATATACAATTGCAACGTGCATCATCAATGCAGATGAAACATCCATAGTAAAAATTAAGTAACTTAGTGATATAAAATATGATCTTAATGGATCAGTCATATAATAGTGCACCCATCGCCTACAAACAAACAAACCTCCTCATAATAATATAGTTTCCCTGGTTTTGGCTTTGTGAATTGAACCGTTACGGTTTCATTACAAATATACCAGGATCCTACAGTTTGTTTAGCAACCTAACTTTAAAACAACCAAGCCTTAATAGATTTGATAAATCCCATCAATGATTTTAGGAAGATATATCATAGTATCGGTGGCAGGAAAAGCAACATTTTACAAAAGAAAGAGCAAGAGTGCCTCAGCCCTGCCCCTCATTTGGCCTTCCAGAGGGTACAGAAATACCACGTTCCAATTCCCAATCTAAAGAATATTATTCAAAGCATATTAAAGTCCAAGGTGAAGAATGTGTTTAGGCAGATTGAGGCATGCGAAGATGTCATGCATTCCAGACATTTCTCAGTTGGCCTCAGTGTTTCCACTGGAACTAAATAGGTCTGCCTGATAGAAGAGGGTGTTCTGGAGGACTAGTGTTTAGTGTTGGAGCCATTTCTGCATTCTTCAGAGAAGAGAAGTGATAAATGTCTTGTGGATATTTTGAACTGCAATCCTCAGAAACCCTTACCATGCTGGCTGGGGCTAATAGTCCACATTTGAACAACTCCATGTTGGTTAGTAGAGCTAGAGGGATGAAATTAAAGCAGGTATTTAAAACTTCAGGACTTCTCTCACTGCACTAATGGGTTTTTCCTTCCTTCCTTCCTTCCTTCCTTCCTTCCTTCCTTCCTTCCTTCCTTCCTTCCTTCCTTCCTTCGTCTTTATAAATTATTTATTGGACTTTTAAAAGGAAATACCTAAATATGTACAAAAAAAACAATATGAAAAAAGAGTAAAAGAAAGTAATACAAATAAATAAACCAGGGATTTTAAAATACCATTAAGGTTATAACTTTCTACTATCCTATTGATTGGTTGTAAATAGTTAAATATCTTTTAAATATTATATTACATCAAAGATTAGCAATCATTATTAAACTTAAACTACAAAAGAATATCAAAAGCCACAATCAACACAATATAAATAATAGAACGGAATTATATATTGTAATGAATTCAGTCTATATTACTAAAACTTTATTTTGATTTAGTTATCTCATAAAATTAAAATATAGATATTAAGCACAAGTCCATTCTTTTATATTGTGCCAATTTATGCATTAAATTATAATCTAAGAATGGTTTCCAGTTTGAGCTGAAATCTCTTGTCAAATTTGCTTTTAAGGTGTGACTATATTCTAGAGATTGAAACTTATTTTCACAACTTAGCCATTTTGGAAGGGATCAGGTTATCTTTTCATACAAAACACATAGTAATGTAGTATCCTTGTAGCAGTTATCACACATAAAGACAATTCAGTGTGCTTTATGAGAATGTACATAATTTGATAAAAATTTGGTATAAGAATATAAAAAGTTGAAATGGGAATTCAGTTTTTAAATTTTGATTCATTCTAGTATGAATTATTTTCCAGAATTGTTGATCTTAATATTGTTGTTATCATCAGTTCTGAATAACTGCTAATTTCAGTTCCATCAACTTTTAAAATAATGAATTGTCCCTTTTAGCAATCAAACTGGATGATACATTCACAATAACTTGCTTTATATCAATTCTCTCTGAATACATTTTTGTGGTAAATTAACACTCTTCTTCCATTGAAATTCCAATTGTTGCATCTCTGTTGCTGCATCCATTTAAACAGTTTCGGTTTGTTCAGATCCTGAGTCAAACTCTATAAGTATGACTCAGTAAACGTTCTGAGTTATGTACTACAGATTTTTCAAATTTAATCAACTTTTTCAATATTCCCCTCGACATTTTTAAATATTCTGCTACCTATGGAAGTATTAATATGGATCGGATAAACTAGGTCATTGTGAATGAGTTTTGGATGATTTTAATAATTAAATCTTGCAATGTGAACAAATTATTAGCTCTCTGCTGAACAATTGTTTTGGACCTTCATCTTAATAAAATTCATATGTAACAATGATAGAAATGGGAAGAGATTCTGGACTGATCCTTTTTCTGGTTTTTCTCCCCCAATGCATTATTTATTATTGCATGATCTCTTACAGATTTTTTCAGTTTATGTCTAGCAGAGATATTCATGCAAACCATTTGAAAGTCCTGTCTCCTCTATAGATGTAACTGAGTGATCAAGACATACAGGTCTCTCTTAAAACTACCTGCTAGTATTGTAATACAGTTTAAAGTTTGGAGCCATTAATCCACCTCACTCTTTTGAGTCCTATAAAATTTTGAATTTAATTTATTGGCACATATGTAGTTCGGTATATCTGCCAATCATTTAATATCTTCTTATCAATATGTACTGGAACTATCAGAAAAAGAAATTTAAGTATTGGTAAAATATTCATTTTGATGACTATAATTTTACTTAGCCTAGTGAAATCTATTTTGTCCCATCTGGAGATATGTGTTATATTTTTTCTAAATAGTTATTTTTAATAACTATTTTTCTAAATAGTTATGAAGCAATAAATTCATTATAAACCAATCAAAATATTAATGCAGTATCAGACATTATATTTAGTTGACAATGAGATGGACTTTTTCCTGATTATCTTATTGCCAATCACCTCTAAAAACTATTGATATTGCATGGTTTGTAGGCTCTGTTAGGTTTTGTGAACAAACAATATCTTGATGGAGAAGTTGTTCCACAGTGGGAAGACCCTTTTCATCCTAATTACTAAAAAGCATCAATGGGACATGGCCGAAAATCTAGACTAGACAAGACTAAGTAGGCTAAATGGATGGAAGAACTTTTTCATAGGAATACAGTATATTTGTTTTAAGTTTTATGTTTTTAATTTCTGCATTTTTAAAAAAAAATTTTTTAATTATTTTAAAACAAACGAACATACAAACAGTACATTTTTTCTGAATAGAGTATTGACCGAATCCATTTTTTAAAAAATTTGATTTATATGCCGCCCTTCTCCGGAGACTCAGGGCAACTTACAATGTGTTAAGCAATAGCCTTCATACTTTTGTATATTTATACAAAGTCAGCTTATTGCCCCCATAATCTGGGTCCTCATTTTACCTACCTTAGAAAGGATGGAAGGCTGAGTCAACCTTGAGCCTGGTGGGATTTGAACTTGCAGTAATTGCAGGCAGCAGATGTAAGTGGATGTTAATTACTGCCTTAGTCTACTGCCTTAGTCTACTGAGCCACCAGAGCTCTTAATTATATTAAGATATAATTAAGATATAACATAAATATAATATAATATTATACTTATGTTATAAGATGTTATACATCTTATAATATAAGTATAATATTTTAAATTCCCATCCTCTTAAATTTTTTCCCAATTGTAATTTATATATTTCAATTTCTGCCATAATATTATTTTTTCCTACTTTTTTATTTTCATCTCTGCTTAATATTTAATATATAATCAATATTACCATCTGCCCTAACCTCCAATCTTAATCTTTCATTTCATTATCTTATTTCTCCATTTATCACATATATTTCTCAAAATCACCACATTTGTAAATTATCATCAATTTGTTCTCTCTTGTTTCTTTTTTTTCCTATTGAAACCCTTTAATTTAAACAGTCATTCCCATCCTTAATTTCTGTTTTTTTATAGCTTCACATTTGTCTCTTAATATCAATTATTTTCTAAAATGGGCCAATTTATCATTTCTTATTTCCCTATTAATCATTTTACCATTTTACCAAAAACAATATATTTCTTCAGATTTGTTTTTCACACTACCTTTTTTAGATGCAAACATTATATTAATTTCTTAATCATCTTCTTTTTCTTAATTTCTATTAATATCTTATTCAATTTCAATTTCATTTGAATTTCCATATCTTAACCCTTCTACCATTCTTTTTGTATTTCACAATTTATATCATAATTCAATTTTTACAATAAAATTCTATAGGTATATAGCATATTTCCTTTCCTCCTTTCCCTTGTTTTTCTCCATTCTACCATTAGTATTACACAATATATTTCGTATTACAATCACAAATATTAATAAAAATACAGTTCACTTATTACTATAGGTATATATCGTATTACCCTTCCTCCTTTCCATTAATTACTCCTTTTAACCATTTTCTCTTGGTCCATCCAACAATCCATCTCTTAAAATTTTCCTCCCTTTATCCCTTTATCCCATTCTCCCATTTTCTTTTTTCCTTTTTTCTTTTTTCCTTTTTCCTTTTTCCCTTTTTATAATTATTTTGTCTTTTGTTCTGTATCCTTCCTTTGACTTTTAACTCCTTTACTCGTCTAGTTTGCCCTAAGTTCTCATCTGATCTATTCCCCTTTTCTCCTCTCACTTTTCTTATTCCCCACTGTTGATCTCAGTGTAATCATTTAATTTTTTTGTGCCTAATCCTTTCCCCTTTTCTTTTCTCTCTTGCTTCATCCTATCCTCTCTATTTTTGCCACAGTTAATCCCAATGTAATCATTAAAAATATTTTCCTCTAGCCTTTTCCTCTTTCCTTTTCTTCCCTTAGTTTGCTTCTTTTTTGTAGGTTGTTTCCTCCTATCCCTTCTCTTTTTTTCATTGTTACACCCAATGTAATCATTTAATTTTTCATCATCAATGTCTTTATCTTCAGTGCTGTTTTCTTGCTTCTCATTCTTAGCCTCTTTATCCAATTGAATATGTTCTGACACAGTTTCTCATTTTCTATCAAGATTGAATGATACACGCATCATTTTGACCATCTCAATTAGTTCCTGCCACATTTTGACATTCTGGTTTGTTTTTAACTTCAATTTACAGTTTTGTTATTTTCCACCATCTTTGGTTGTTGAGTTCAAACAGCTTAAAAGAAAACAAATCCTCCTTCAAACTTCTCACGGCTCTTGTAGCTCAAGGTCACTGTAATTTTTTCCAGATTTCAAATTGTTTGTTATAGTGCTTTTTTTCCACCAGCAGATGTCTCTCTCCAATCCACAAGTTTCAAATCAAAAAAGTCACAAAATATCCAATTTGTGTATTAAATCCACTTATCAAATGCTTTTCAAGTTTCTTCTTTCTCTTCTTAATTTTATAAATCCCAAATTCCAGTTTAAAATCCAATTTCAAATCTAATTGAAAAATTTTCTTTACAGGGCTTTTCTATTTTGAGTTTTTCTTTGTTCTTCCTTCAAAGTTCAAAACTTTTAAAATTATGTCCAATCTTGTTCAGAAACTATTTTTTTTCTTATAATAATTTTTAATATCTCCAAATCCAATTTCCAATCCAAATATCAAGTTCTGGGCTTTAGTGCTTTAACTTCCGTTTTGTTTTTCTCCCTCCATTAACATTCCCCAACACCAATTAGCTGCTATTTCCTCGCCGGGACTTCTTTTGAAAATTTTAAAATACTTCTTTTATACCTGTGAGTTGGCCAATCACTCACCCGGTACCAATACTCTGTCCAAAACACCACTCCTGCACAAATACCGCAAAGAGGGGGCTGAGAGGTTTTTTATATAAATTTTTAGTTAAATTTTTAAGGGGCCCCAGGGGGGGAGGGTCGGATTAGAATTCGGGATATGGGTATGGGGGATAATCCACTAAGGGGAGGTTCTAGTCTGGCTGTGAAGCGCGGCATGGAGGTAGGGGACCCAGGGTCGAGGGGGGAGTTAGAGCTCATCCAGATGGTGTTTTTTACATCAATGCTGTGGGTAGGAGGGACAGATATGGTGGGAGCAGGAGGCCATATCATGTCAGGGGAGCGTGCGTTCGCTGTTTACGAGCAGTGGTGCACTCCAGGCCCCAAAGCTCCACTCGTTCTCCAGGTAGCACAGACCCTCAAGGCCCGGGCCTTCGACTGATGTTGTGCAATGCCAGGTCTGTAGTAAATAAGGCCCCCCTCATTTGTGATCTTGTTCAGGAGGGGGGAGCAGACCTGGCAGGTATTACAGAGCCTTTGTTGGGCCAGGAGGGGGGGTTTCCCCTCGTTGAAATGTGCCCACCAGGTTTCCATGCATTCCATCAGCCGAGGTCACGGGAGGGGCGGTGGGGTAGCGGTTATTATTAAAGAAGGTCTTAGACTGAGGGAGGCCACTGTTCCTCAGACAGCCGGCTGTGAGTCCCTCCTTGTGAAGTGGGGCCATGGGGTACAGATGGGTCTGCTGATCACGTACTTAGCTCCCAGCCACGTGGCAGCAGCCCTGCCTGAGCTACTCAACGTCATCATAGCGGTGGCAGTTGATACCCCTAGACTTATGGTCATGGGGGATTTCAACCTGCCGTCCGTGGGTGAGACGTCTGAGGTGGCTTGGGAGTTCATGGCTTCCATGACAGCTATGGACCTGACCCAGCTAATTCATGGACCTACCCACATGGGGGAAAACACGCTGGACCTGGTTTTCGTCTCTGGACAGTGGTTGAGTGATCTTGAAATAGGGGATATAGTTACCGAGCCCTTGTCATGGTCGGATCATTCTCTCCTTTGTCTTGACCTTCGAACTGCTGCACCTCGCCTCAGGGAGGCGGAGCCAGTAAGATGGTTCCGCCCCAGGCGCCTGATGGAACCTGACAGGTTCCAGATGGAGCTTGGCCCATTCCCTGAGGCTCTGGGTCACGCCTCGACTGGAGACCTAGTGGCCACCTGGGATAGGGCAGCTGCTGGAGCTCTGGATCGGGTCGTGCCTTTGCGGCCTCTGACCCAGCGCCGATCTCATCTGGCTCCTTGGTTTACCGAGGAGCTAAGGGAGATGAAGCGCCAGAAAAGACGCCTAGAGAGTAGTTGGAGGGCCAGTCTTTCTGAATCTGACCGGACACTGGTAAGATCTCATATTAAGAATTACCTAGTGGCGATAAAAGCAGCAAAGTGTAACTATTTTACTGCTCTTATTGCATCATCAGATAACCGCCCAGCCACCCTGTTTAGGGTGACCCGCTCCCTGCTCCACCAGGGAGTACAGGAGGACCCCTTGGAGGGTAGAGCCGAGGACTTTGTACAGTATCTGCATGACAAAATCACTCAGATTCGGGAAGGCCTGGACTCCAACTGGGTAGTTCCAGGGGGGTATGACTGAGGCAGGACTTGAGAATGTTATCTGGGATGTGTTTGATCCTGTGACTCCTGATGACATGGACAGGATTCTGGGTAGACTGAATGCGACCACATGTTTGTTGGACCCGTGTCCCTCCTGGTTAGTGCTGGCTTCTCAGGAGGTGACACAAGGCTGGCTCCAGAGGATTACAAATGCTTCATTGAGCGAGGGTGACTTTCCCGCCGCCTTGAAAGAGGCGGTGGTGAGGCCTTTCCTCAAGAAGCCTTCACTGGACCTGGCAGTGTTGTCTAATTATCGTCTGGTCTCCAACCTTCGCTTTGTGGCGAAGGTTGTTGAGAGTGTGGTTGCGCGACAGCTCCCCCAGCATCTGGATGAAAGTGTATCTGGATCCATTCCAGTTGGGTTTCAGGCCTGGGTATACCACGGAAAAGGCATTGGTCGCGTTGATTGATGATCTCTGGAGGGCTTGGGACAGAGGTTGCTCCTCTGTCCTGGTCCTGTTAGATCTCTCAGCGGCTTTTGATACCATCGACCATGGTATCATGCTGCACCAGCTGGAAGAGTTGGGGGGGAGGCACTGTGTTTTGGTGGTTCTCCTCCTTTCTCGCCGACCGGTGGCAGTCTGTGTTGACAGAGGGGCAGAGTGCGACTGCCTCATTGTGGGGTGCCACAAGGGTCGGTCCTCTCACCCCTTCTGTTCAACATTTATGTAAAGCTGCTGGGCAAGATCATCCGTGGTTTCGGGGTGAGGTATCATCAGTATACTGACGATACTCAGGTGTACATCTCCACCCCGGACCACCCCAACAATGCCCTTGAAGTGATGTCCCGGTGCCTGGAGGATGTATGGATCTGGATGGGGAGAAACAGGCTCAGACTCAACCCATCCAAGACCGAGTGGCTGTGGTTTCCGACGTCCCGATATAGTCAGTTGGTGCCATCTGGGGATGAATCACTGGCCCCCACAGAGAGGGCTCGCAACTTGGGCGTCCTCCTGGATTCACGGCTGTCTTTAGAAGAGCACTTGATGGCCGGGGCCAGGAGGATTTTTCATCAGGTTCGCCTGATTCGACAGTTGCGTCCCTTTCTGGATCGGGACTCCCTGCACATGGTCACTCATGCCCTCGTCACTTCCCGCCTGCAATGCTCTCTACATGGGGCACCCCTTGAGGAGTACCTGGATGCTCCAACTGGCGCAGAGTGTGGCAGTGCAGGTGGTTATGGGAGCGTCATGGCGTTCCCGTGTAACACCTCTCCTGCGCGAGCTGCACTGGCTCCCGGTGGTCTTCTGGGTGCGCTTCAAGATTTTGGTTACCACCTTTAGAGCGCTCCATGGCCTAGGATCTGGTTATTTACGGGACTGCCTGCTGCCACCAGTAGCCTCCCACCGGCCGGTACGCTCTCATAGAGAGGGGCTCCTCCAGGTGCCGTCGGCCAAACAATGTTGACTGGCGGCCCCCAGGGGGAGCGCCTTCTCTATGGGGGCACCTACTATCTGGAATGAGCTCCCCCTGGAGATTCGGAGGATCCCGGACCTACGCACCTTCCGCCACACTCTCAAGACCTTATTCCACCAGGCTGGCCTGGCCTAATTTTTCCCTCTTTTTTTTAATTAAAGTAAATTTTAATTTGTTTTAAATTATTGGGGTGTTTTAAATTTGCTTACAGCCAAATTGTTTAATTCAATTTTATTCTGCTTTTAAATTTTGTATTATGTGTTTTATCTCATGGCTGTTCACTGCCCTGAGTCCTTTGGGAGTAGGGCGGTATATAAATTAAATAAAACTAAACTAAACTAAAACTAAATCTTATTCTGGTTGCCTCAGCTTCATGATGGTCATAATGGCCACTGCCCCTGCTGCCGGATCGAAGAGTTTCCTCCGACCTCCAAGGAACTTGCCTGTTCTTCTTGGTCTTCCCAGGTGCCTCTCCTTCTTCACCATCCCTACAAAACAGATCCAGCCTGAAGACCACCCCCCAACAGCAGTTTGCCTGGCTGGACTTTTGCAAGGCTCGTTGGAGACTGCTATTTTCCAGCCAGTCCTGCCACGACACTTCCGGTTCTTCTTAATCCCTGCATTCTTGTTGAACTGTCTTTGGGAATTTTTTGATTAAAACATACTTTTTGACTTGTATTTTTGATTAAAACATGCTGTGTTTTATTTATCTCAATTCAATGGCCCTTAATACCCACCATTTTTGTCTTGGAAAGGCATGAGAGAAGACAGGATGGGATGGGAAGGAAGGAAAATCTAAACTGATTTTCATTTAACATTATTCCCTTTCCAACAATTTAAACTTCATTTTAAGGTTTAAGACCATGATGGCTAAGGAAAAAACTCTTTGGTGTCACCCTTCCTTTGATGCCCTAAGGACCTGCTTATTTAAGGGATACATTTTTTTCCTGGAGTATTTTCCTCCATATCTTCTGGCCAAAATCAACTTATTTGCAATCTGATTTTTTGTGTGTGTGGCTTTTCTCTGTACATCAAACTAGGTCTTATTCTATTCAGTTTTCAGAATTATTTCATTGACAAATGCACCGATAGACAGAATCTTAAGTTTCTTTGTATACTTTCTGCTCTAACTTTAGTGTTAATGATGGACACTAGATGGCACTCTAATCAAAGACAAAAAAGGATGCAGATGATTTTTTTTCTCCCCTCCCAGTTCAGCCCATGAAAACCCCATGTGTCTATGTCTGTGTTTTTGTGTATATGAGAGAAAGAGAGTTTATGCATGTCTGTGGAATGATTTTCATTCTCATCAAGCTTTTTATATAAGGAGCGCTACAGTGTAGACAGAGGAAGGAAAGAGTAAAACCAGTTTTATCATTGCATTTTCTACCTTTTATTCAAAGTAAGTGGCTTATCAAGAGCTCTTCAGTCACAATAGTTTAGGGATGGGTTGTTGAAATAATATATCCAAATCATTTCTGGATTCCCTGCTGCCACTTACATATCTCCCAAATCCACCCAAATTAACATAGCTCTGTTAAGGATTTAGTCAGATCAGAACCACATTCATAATTTATACTTCTGTCCTAACTACAGTTAGAGTGTCAATATAATAGAGGGGATACAGAGTGAGTTTATTGGACAGTGGGATTACAGATAGGCCTTCCTTAATGACTGCCTTATTTAGCAACCATTCATAGTCTGAACAGTGATGAAAAGGTAACTTCATTATCAGTTCTTGCATTTATGACCTCCACAGGCCTTAAATCAAAGAAAACCCCAAGTAAAAATCATAAGAAAAGTCATGGATTCACTTAGCAAATGCTTTGCTTAACAATCAAATTGTTGGTCACAGTTGGGGTGACAAAATGAGGAATACCTATGTGGCAATGTTATTACCTTTGAGGTTATTAAAAGTTACTAAAAGAATGATGCATTTTTTTGCATAGAAGCAAAAAATGACTTCATTAGATGGTCCACTTGAATCAGCGATTTATAGGTAGCAATGATAGAGTTAGATCTGAACTGATGAATCAGTGATGTTCCTATGAGTGGTCTTTATCAATCCAGATTCTCTCAGCTCTCTCTATCAGTAAAATATTTGCCTATTTCTGCAGGTCAGGACTGTAAAACTTGTAGGATTCCAGTTATTCTTTGAACTCCATCCTTTAGCTGTAACCATAGTAGTTTTATTTGTTAGATTTATATTCTGGTTTTCGATCTAGAAGTCCAAGAGACAGAATTGGATTTTTTTTCTTTTTAAAAATAATTTTAATAAAAAAATTTTTTTTACAATAATAAAAGACAAACATGCAGTGTATACTTATAGAAAAGTAAAAGAGTGAAGAAAAATATAAAACAGGTGAAAAAAGAAAGTAAATAAAAAACATATAAAGAAACAACTCCTAATCTTCTTTACAGCAGTTACAAGCAAATTTATCATTTATCCTACCTCTTTTAAGATTGCATCATAATTCTCTTCTTCCCATATTCTGCCTTTTCTGAGTGGATTTTCCATGAGAGTCTGAATTCTATGGAAGAATTTAATATCACTGTGTCATCATGCATTGTGACCATAGTTGATGAAAGCTGTCGCAAATTGTGAAGAGACACAATCTTTGGAAAGACATAATTTATATTTCCCAATTTATATTCAGTTTATAATTGATAGTTCTGCCCTTTGTTCTCACCTTAAGAGTTGGGGACATTTGGCAGCAGTGATGCTGGTAGCAATTGTTTACAATTGCATACAATCTTGCCTCTTGTACAGCTGAAGAAGATCTTTAAATATTGTCATGCTGTGTTTCTTAATCTGCTAGCTGTTTCAGAATGGCCATCATTCTGTTTTAACTTGGTTTGTTATTAATGGTTTTATTAACAATTTTTATTCATTTAAAAATGGTTTCTTTGAAGGAAAAGAAATTCTTAATATTTTAAAAATGAATTGATAATTTATATTTCTGAGGTGATAAAAGAGAGAAATGCTGTATAAATTAAACATAAAAGTACACTACATAAGTAAAGATAAGACTGAACAAAAAGTACTGTAGAAAATATTGTGCAATAAACTAAATGCAGATGGGTCATTGGCTGATTTCTTCTTCATGACAATTGGCAACTGGCATTCTCCTTTTAGACACAAGAGGGCAGCTCATGCCAACAAAACTTCCAAACATTTCCACAGGAAGTTCTGGCATCTCACTTTTGGATCATCATGGCTTGTTAACTCCATTGGACCTCTCTTTTGGTTTCATTTCCTTTTACCATTTTGAGGAAGGGAGATATTTACAACCAAAGAAGTCTGAATACAGAGACAAAAACAATTCTTGAAGAATCATTATGTATCTCAAGTCACTTCCTTGTTCGCTAAAAAGAAAGGAAAGAGAGAGAGAGAGAGAGAGAGAGAAAGAAAAGAAAGAAAGAAAGAAAGAAAGAAATTTCCTCATTTCTGCTGCACATGAGAAAAATACCTTTCCCACTTTCCTAGTTTTACGTTAAAGAAAATCCAAACTGGCCAAACAACAACTCCAATTACATTCTCCAGCGTATGGAGAGCAATATGTTTGCATGTCAGCTGATTATATAGAGTGCCATGTTCACAGCATATGGGTTGGGTTCACATCAGCTAAGTCCAAGCCAAACAAAACACATTATGGCTTAAAATGCTATGTGAACACTCTCTTTAACTAAAGCAAAACAGAAATAGACAGGTCCTTGCCATTACAGAGTTTATAAGCTAAAACTAGCAATGGGAATAGTGACAAATGGAGAGCAAGAGAGTTAATGGATCAATGTAATGAAACAGAATAAAATATACTTAATATTTATATTCCTATATTCAACAAAATGTAGTAAGTGTAGCGCCTGTGAGGATCAACATGGGGAGTATTGCCCATAGCAGCTTTTCTGCTAAGTATCCTATATTTGCTGAGCTCACCTCTTCCAGATCTTTTCATGAAGAACTACAAGGTTTAAAATAATAGTCCTTGCTGTTTTGAGGCTGACAACTACAACTGCATCCAGTGAAACCCAAATACAAGCAAAGATAGTACGATGAACATCTAAAATTGAGAGGGATGGGATGAGTGAAACTAGATGAAGTATGGATTCTAATGGGAAATAAAAAGGGTCCCTTTGGATTGAAACCTACTTGATCCTCTATTTTGTATCCAGATAGATCTCACCTATTATAATGTTTGTTTCTGCTGCATAATCTAGTCCCTCCACCTCTCTCTGTATTGATCACATTGACCAATGTTTTAATCTACATTAGGATTCTTATTGTCCTTATCCTTTGTGGTAGCTCAGACATAAAAAAGATTAAAAATTCTAGCAATAAAATAGACTGAAACTAATTTTAAAGCCATTCTTTTAAAAAAAAAAAACAGGAGTTCCTGGATTAGTAAAATGTAGTAAAAGAGTTGCTTCTGATGTAGTATTTTCAGTATGTTCACCAGACAATAATTCTCCCAAATTCTACAGGACAAAAATAATAAATGTCAGAACACTAAAAACTGTACAAGTTTGAAGTGGAAGCTTAAACAGTATGTCTTTAGAAAATATTTTTTAATTTTGAAAAATCTCACAAAGCTGAGAAAGCTATGGAAAAAAGCTATTGAAGTGGTTTAAAAAAAACACACCATTGGAATCCTTATTGTGAAGATAGAGTAAGGAGGCTTTGAGTTGTCTAGTACAACTAAACATAGCAGTTTAGTTTAAGATATTCAAAATTGTATCTCAGGTTTTGGTCACCACGATATAAAAAAGATGTTGAGACTCTAGAAAGAGTGCAGAGAAGAGCAACGAAGATGATTAGGGGACTGGAGGCTAAAACATAAAAAGAACGGTTGCTGGAACTGGGTATGCCTAGTTTGATGAAAAGAAGGACTGGGGTAACATGATAGCAGTGTTCCAATATCTCAGGGGCTGCCACAAAGAGGGAGTCAAGCTATTCTCCAAAGCATCTGAGGGTAGGACAAGAAGCAATGGGTGGAAACTAATCAAGGAGAGAAGCAATTTAGAAATAAGGAGAAATTTCCTGACAGAACAATTAATCAGTGGAACAACTTGCCTCCAGAAGTTGTAAATGCTCCAACACTGGAAGTTTTAAAGAAAAGATTGGCTAACCATTTGTCTGAAGTGGTGTAGGATATCCTGCCTAAGCAGGGCTTTGGACTAGAAGACCTCCAAAGTCCCTTCCAACTCTGTTATTCTATTCTAAATACATTTACTCAAAATTGAACTTACTTCTGTGTAGATGATCACAACTTAAAATAACAAAAGAGCCAGTTTGGTGTCATAGTTATGGGGCTGAATTAGAATCTGGGAGATGGTATATTAATCTCTGCTCAGTTTGACACTCCCTGGTGCTTCTTGGTGGAATGTTGCTTGTCAAGAGCTTCATAACATGGGGCTGGTTATTTTCAGGACCACCTCTTTTCGTTGTTTCTGCCTATTCTTCTAGATCCAACAGGAAGGGCCCTTCATTTAAAATAATATAATCTAATGAGCCTAGTGTACCTGATAATCGGGAGGTTAGATACCCCATTGAGAGGTTTTTGTTAACTACTCTATTTGGGTTTACCCTCAGTAACTTCTGTAGATTTTTATTCTTAATTACAGTAGCATTTATGAGCATTGTTTGTATTGTTTATGTGTGTGCTAACTGCCCAGAGTTGCATTTGTAAGATGGGCAGCCATATAAATTAAATTAAATTAAAAAATTAATAAAAATAGTATGAGTATCATAGAAACTAATGCAAATAGTTTCCACCTTCTTTCTTTAGAATAGAATATGAGGTCTACTGGCTTCAGCATACACAATAACACAGACTCCCTTTTATGATCCTGTAATCCCTTAATTTGGGGTAGAATCAGGGTGACTGGATGAAATTAAGCATTTACTGGCCAGATGCCCTTCCTGATGCCATGTGAAGTTCACAGCAGATATTTTTTCTTTGCACCCCAGAAGAAAAACCTCTAGGATTGAACTGTCAACTGTCAAGTGGGAGGCAAGCATCTTCCCCCCTAGGCCACCACAATAAGCACAATTGCCAAAATATGTAGTGAAGATATAAGGGTACAAAGTATCTATTCTACATGAAATACAGACCAATCCTTATCTACTTTAAAAGTAAGGAGTCCTAAGAGCACTTCCCTCCAAATCAGCAGACTGAGCCTGTGCAGAGATCTTCTAGTCACTATCATACTATCATTTTGCCAAAAAGTATATAATCATTTAGATTATCATAATTGTTTTGAATTTGGTACTTATGCATATAAACTAGCAGAAGCAAATTTGTGCACACACACTGTGTTTTTTTGGTAATGCACTTTCTTTTCTCTTTCTGAAGGATTCCTAAGTGACAGGTCTTTCAAATCTTTTAAGACTTTTTTAACATTCTAAAAACGAGTTGGGGCAAAATAAAAGAACATTGGATTTAATTTAATTATAGTTTTGTTAAAAAATAAATATCATTCACGGGATAATTCTCTTTCTCATTTTCTCCTTTTAACCTCTTAAATAAAATAATTATTCTCTTGAATAAAAGCTGTAGCTATTGGTGTAGATGTCGGAGTTCACCAAGGTTTTGTATCAGGGATTGAAAAGAAGGCCTGCAGCCTCCAAGCTGTGAATTGTAGATGCTTGCCCTAGCTGATAATTTTTTCCCCTAAAAGGGCAAATTTTAGAGGAAAAATCTGCCATGATAATGATAAGACTTGACAGCTAGGAAGAGATCTCCATCTGCAGAGGACCAAAATGCTTACCAGGCGACCCGAGGAAATCAAGGATGTTGTTTTCTGTCAAACTATTTGATGAACTTTAGGCCCCACGTTGTATGAGAAGGAGATTAGAAGGACATTAAATGCCATGGATCAAATAGTATGATACATAGGAGTTATCCATGAGTCATACGGACTTAGTATCAAATTTTGGAGCTGACTCATATATCCCCTACTCCAAGATAAATTCTTGAGGTGTCTCCTCAGTGTTTGAATCATGACTGTGAGGGAAAGGGGAAGATACTTAATTGTTTTGTGAGCAGAAATTCAATTTCTTTATCCTTACCATATCTAACCAAAAATTGCTATCTACCTTCTAAAATAGTAGATAAAGATTGCTACAAAAAGGTTTAGGGCTAGGGTTCTCCTTCTCTGCTCCTTGATGTAATTTAAAAATCTACCCTTTTAATATATGGCTGATGGGGAACTGCAGTCTGCATAAACTCGTGTCTTGGGATCCTGCCAAGACTTACTCTTAGTTTCTGCAAGGAAAAACCAGTTTCTCTTTCCCTCTACAAATTAGCTTTGCCCTTGGAGTGGGGAGGGGGCAAACACCAAGCTCTCACCTTCCTCATCCTCCTAACCTCACCCTCCCTTTCCCCAATTCCACTATCCCACCTTCCCTGCCAAGATGGCTTGATTAAAAAGCCGCTGCTGCTGGAATAGCTGCACAGCTGGTGATCCTGTCAGCACCCCTGAGCAGAAAGTCGCTGAAGATTAAAATCTCCAATTAGCAGGAATGTGAAGTCGGCAAGAAATACGGCAGATTCCAAAACTAAAATGGAACACTTTTGAATCAACCACCCCATTTCTTGGCCATTGCAAGATTTTTCTGATTTGTTCTGTGTTGTTCCACACTCTTCCATTCAATATCACTTTCAGAAGGAATACTTTTGTTGCCATATTTGTCTGACAAGAAAAGCTCAGTTTTCAGCCCAAGAATCTTTTTTTTAGTGTTACTATCTCAACTTTTGAGATGTAAAATGCCAACTTCATGTTTGATTGAATTTGGTAATTTTTAGATATTGCAATTAACAGTCATACTTCTAGCTATCCTTGAATGGCATTTAAAAACCTAGCTCAATCCAACATAATTTAGTTTCAGTATATAATTGATCAGTACCAGTTAATCTGAATTACTTGTACATTATGCATGACCAAGGAAAATATTTATAGAATTTATGGATTATATTGCTTTAAATATGAACTCATGAAATAAATCCCACTATATTCAGAAACATATGGGTTGGATCATAGAATTAGCTGTCATGCTATCTGCTGACACATAACTATGAACCAGATCTCAGAAAGAACCCATGAAAAATGTTTATATCATTATATGACAAGATGACTGATACTGATGTAGAACTAACTTGTTGAAATATTCATTTGGTTCCATATATTTTCCCTTACCTCAGCATTAGTAAAATATAAGGTTATTGAATTGTTGCCTTTAGCAGGAGACAAATGCATCACCAGTTTGGCAAAAAAGTTGATATTTTGCAGTTGTACCACCGCGCAAAGGGTAAAATTAGCATTGTTGACTAAATCAGTATTCAGAGATTCCATATTTTGCCTGTCTTTGGCTCACCATTTCTATACTATATTTCGATTATTGTTATTAAAATAAGCATGTGACACAATACCCATCTGTCATGGATATTAGTGGTCTGGGGAATTGATTCCTGTTACAGAAGCCAGACTGAGAAAAATAATTTAGACTTCCTCACTCCCTCCCCCATCCCCAATCCAACTCTGGGTTCCCATAAACTGATTGTGAAGCTCCTATATAACTGGATTCTGTGATCTGGGAGAAAACAGAACTGAAGTAAAATCAGCACAATGTAATTAAGAACGAGGAAGGCTGCTAAAATGGGCAAAAGAAGCTTGGGAGGCAGTGGCCCAACTGCAAAGGAGAAATTGAAATTAGCGTCACACTTTAAAATGGATAGCCAAAACTTTGCATGTAGGCCTCCATTCCACAGACTTATTTTTAAATTAATCTGTTGTTTGGCTTAGCAAACTCTCTCTCTACTAGATAAGCTTTTCTTCCCCCTAGTTTCATTTGGTATTTGGGAGAAAGCAAGCATAAAAATGGGGCAGGACGCAGCTGACAAACTATAATAATGCCAACCATTGGCTATGGTAATCAGCCTGCCACATCTCTTTTGCATATGCACACACAGCAACATACACTCACAGCACCACCCGAACAGACTGGCATGGCCTATGTTGGCACAGGTTCAGAGAGCTCTCCTGTAGCCTCTCTCTGCATCTTGTTCAATTCGAAGCACAGATGAGCCAATCGAAGCAGGAGGGGGAGGGAGCTCGTATGGCACGTCCTCACCTGCCATTTAATTGGATGTATTTTTAATTAATAGCACCTCAGGGACTGACATGAGACACAGTCGGTCTTTGAATAGGGACTGGGGAGGAATTGGGGAATGTGCAAGGATTGGACCGCAGGGTGCGCTTAGCGGGCAAACACTGCCATCAATCAAGGACCACTTTGGGCTGTTTGGATGGAACACAGCATAAAGGGAAATGGGTAGTGTGTGGATGTGATGTGTGTGTAGGACAGGCAAGGAATCAAAGAGAATAATTTGCTTTCCCTACTTCTAAGGATGAGCCCTGGCCAGTGGGAAGAAATCTCTAAGGGCAAGGCAGGAATTTCAGGATAGATATGTTGAGACAGGTTTAGAGCAACTTGTTTTTACTTTGGCCTTCAAAAAAATGAGATTTTTATGTATCCATACAGTAGTTTCCATATCTTCCTTCTTAGTTTGAGAATACACGCAGCAAGGCTCAAAGGTCTTTTCATGGCAGTATGTATTAATAATGTTTCATGTGCCTGCATATAATTGTGTGTAATAAAAGAGGATCTACTGGAAGAGGCCAACAATCTCTTTGAAGCGAAAATATGGATTCCCTTTGGGATCTATTCCATAGCCAGAGGTAGGCTATATTCCTGCAGTTAGGATGGGAGAATATTTTTATAGCTCCCAGGATTTCTGGGCTAGAAGAAGCCCAAAGTTTGGCATATCGTTACGGACATTAAAGGATCAAATTGGTACATGAAACACCCTCCCTTAAACATCCCCAAAGGGACAAAGGGACTAATTTGGGGAGGAAATGCAAGCCTGAAACTTAAACTAATGCACCCTTCCCTTCCCTTCCCTTCCCTCCTTCTTTCACTCTCTCATACACTTAATTACTCTCTCTGTATAATGGCCACAAATCCAGGAAAGGACCCCACATTGTATAGCTCACACATTTTAGGTAAGCTAACCTAATATACTCCTTTGTCAGGCACTCTTGATGTATAAGGCCTTTTGATGATTTATACAGTTCTCTAGAAATGTGTACAACCAATAAAGTAGCCAAAGAAATAGGTCGAGGAGGGGGGAGGATGACAGTCTGCCTCCCTCAGGCTTCACTTGGCAAGCTGTCCTCCAGAGCTCATTTCAAAGTTGTTACAGGAGCTGCCCTTCCTAGACACACCTGCTGTTTTGGGGGGGGGAGGGACAGGAGAAACCAAAAGTAAGGTAGGAAATGCCAATTTGGATCTGCCCTCACCAGTGGCCAGTTCTGACTTAGTTCATTAACATGCAGGTTTTAGCTGATCAAGGGGACATATAGGGAAAATATAAAAAATGCAAAACAAGAATTAAAATCTTCAATCTATTGTACGTATAGATTTTATTGTTGTTATGGTGTGCTTTCTAACGCGTTTTACATATATTTTATTAGCTGTCTAGAAAGTGAAGTAGTAAATGCAAAAATGAAATAACCGTAAATGGATAATTCCTGAAGAGTTGTTCTCTTTGGTAGATAAATGTTGAAGATAGAGGACACCTTGTTGTGGAAGAGTTTATTCTATATTCAAGATTAACCTACCAGTTGCATTTTCTTACAAGTTTAGAACTCTGTTTAGTTATCTAAGGGAGGCCACCCAATATATTCTGGCAGGCTGGAATCACAAGCCATCGAGTCTCCTAATTTGGTATATAGCTAAAACTAAAACACGGAATGAGTTAGGGTACAGTAGATAAATAACTTTTTTTGTTCCTTTCTGCCTTTTGTTTCTAGGAACAGACGTGCCATTGGGCAAAGAACTAGCTAGATCATGACTTTTTGCCTAATCAGATGGCAACTTTTTTTTGGTTGAAAGGTGAGCAATCTAACATTTGCACTGGTTCTTCAAAGAAGATATGATTGGCCGGCCGACACAGGTACACCTTATTTCTCTTTTTTGCCTGTCCTATCCCTTCTCCCCAATGTTAGTACTTTGTAATTTCACTGCCTCTGTTGAAAGGAAGAATAGCAAGGCTGGACAGAATTGAAACCTCTGGAAATGAATGCACAGCTGGTGCTGCTCTCTTCCTGCTCAGCTGCACCAGCCTCCCTTTGCCTTCTGGCGAGTCCCCAGTTGGCGGTGGGGGGAGGGGATGGCAGGGGGAAGGAGGGGAGGATGGGTTCCTGCTAGTAAAGATGATGGTTTCTGCGGTGATGCGCCAGGGCAGCTGCCCTGCAGAAGGAGAGAGGGGAGGGAGAGTCAGGTGCTTGTGGATTTAATGTAGGCCACTCATTAATATTTAGTGTCATTGGAAGAAAGTGCAAATGTGTGGCAGGGAGATTTCATCTAGCTTGGTCTACACCGCCTCCTCTGCATTGGAATGTGTTTACCCAGGCAGACATTTAGGGGTACCAGATGCTAGGCCCAAAAAGCCTCTGGAGATTTATTTGGCCTGAAGAATTAAAGCTGCTATGGTCCTCTGAAATTTATTTCACTTCAAGACTGGATGGTTGCATGCCCCAAACCTTCCTATCTTAAGGAATACTGTACTAAACTCAAAAACGTACCAAATAAAGGAACATTTCTCCCCTCCCCTCTCCAGCAATTTCTGAGGTGTTAAAAAGCCCTTTCTTTGGCAGTGTGTTTTTTATGGTAGCACTGGTGCATAAAACTAACCATTTATTATTACCAGAATGGTTTACATTTTACAAAGATAAATTTGGACAGTATAGAAAAATAGATTGGAATTTATGTTACTCAGTCAGTAGATTCAGATTTTAAAGAATGTAATATGTTTCCTACAACTTAAAAATGTAGTTTAGCAAAAGAAAAAAAAGGCTCTTGGATCCTTCAGGGAATGTTTAAAAAAGGATGGCTCTCATCATTTTTATGCTGCAGATGTAATAAATATAAAGGCACTTCGGTGTATATCTTGCGGATATGTCCACTTGTCCTCTTGTAATTGACTAAATATTATGACTATCGTAAACCAGGTTCTTTGAAGCCAGATAAGGATTAAAAATATTAATGTTTTACTGGATTATAGTTTCCAAATTTGGATTCTTTCCCTCTATGAATAAATCTGGATAAACTTGCGTCTGAAGCTCCACATGATAACTTAATGGAGTTTGTCAACACTGAGACTTTGAATCAGCTTTGCATTGATGGAAGGCAAAACCAGACATTATGATTGCATATGCTCTTGCTTAAATTCACTGTTAAAAAATTGAATCACAACTTGCAAAAATAGAAAATTAACATAATTTCAGTTATCTGATGTCTTATCTACTATATCTACCTATCTACCTACTTATCTTTGAATGGCCTATTATATATCTATACTAAAAATGGAATACCTAATTTAGGTATTCAGGAATTTTACTTTGTAACCTTGACTTTTATTTTAATTTGGAGTTTTCTAAGTTTAAATTTATTTGAGCTATTTTTCTTTGTTTTTGTTTTGTATATTATATAGTTTAATATAGCATTTTTGTATTTTTCCCTTCATTCCCATGTACACTTCTTCTTAAATACAGTTTTAAATACAGTTCTATAGTAGTAATATAGAGATCATCAATCATGGTATCCTTCTGTATTGGTTCTGGGATTGTCCTCCTTCCTCTGGGATTGATGAGTGGCAAGAAATCTAGCCTCTGGACACTACTTTGTGGGGTGGTACTTTCTCCCTGCTATTTAACATCTAATAAAGCCCCTGGGTGAGGTCATCTAGCTAGCACTTTGAGGTGAGATATCATCGGTATGCTCAGCTTTGTATCTCCATTCCAGGCTGTGTAAGTGATGATATGGAAATTATGTCTCAGTGTCTGGAGTCTGTGGGGGCCTGGATGGGGCACAACAACCTTCAATCATCCAGGTCATGGTTGTCCGAAATGCTGTTCAAAAGACAACTGGATTTACTTGGTTTTTTTTTTTTCATTGAAAACATTTCACTTCTTATCCAAGACATTTCTTCAGGAACTTCAGCTCAACCCAAGCAAGACCACATGGCTTTTGGTTTGGGGGACTTTCCATCTTTGGTTCTGGATGGATGGCACTGCTGCAGAGCCAGATGTAATCTAGGGGCCTCCTGGATTCACATCTCCTTTCAAAGAGCAGGTGGTGACCTTAGCTAAGAAGGCCTTTGCACGCCTTTGTGTTGGGCATCATTTGCATGTGTTCCTGGACCAAGAGAACCTGCTCACTTTTAGTTATGCCTTCATTAGCTTCTGGTGGATTATTGCAACACATTCTACATTGAATTGCTCTTGAGCATTTGGAAGGTTCAGCTGGTGCAAAATCAACGGTGTCAGTTATTCAGTGAAACATCATTCTGCAAGTTGCATTGACTGCCAGTTTGCTACTAAGTTAAAGTTGGTAGTTATCTTTAAATCCCTACAGGACTTGGGCCAGGTTACTTATGGGGTTGACTCTTCCCAGTTGTCTCTACCATCCTATCCAAAATAGCAGAGGGCGCATGCTGCACTAGGAGTGTTGGCTGGCAGACCCACATAGGAGAACTTTTTCTGCTTTAGTACCTACCCTCTGGAATATTATCCCTCAAGAAATTTAGTTGGCTCCAATCCTATTGGCCTCTGTGGGGTCCTAAAGACCTGACTATGTGCTCAGGCCTGCAGCCCCAGTATGTGACGCAACCCATTTCCTGACTGTGTTGAGGTCTTTATTTTATGATTCTCCAGCTGCTATGTGTTTTATCTCTTATTTTATTTTGTGTTTGCATATTCCGTATTTGTTTTAATGTTATGAGCTGCCCAGTGTCATTTACTGAGATGGGCAGCTACGTAAACTGATTTAATGGATAAGTAAATAGTCACCTCCTATATTTCTATTTTTATATATATCTTATCATCTTTAGAAAAAAATAATAATAATTGAAGGTCAGTTTGGGGTACTTGTTAAGGCAGCAGGCTAGAAAATAGGAGACACTGAGTTCTAAGTCCTGCCTTGGGCATGAAAGCCAGGTGGGTAACTTTGGGCCAGTCGCTTTCTCTCAGCCCAACCCGCCTCGTAGGGTGGTGGTTGTGGAAAAAATATTAAGAGGAAGAAATATTAGTTATGTTTTCCATTTTGAGTTATTTATAAAACTAATAAAGGTGGGATATAAATGAATGAAAATACATTTTTGAAATGTATGTATTAAGCATTGGGGTTTCATGTTTGGATTGCAAGAATCCAATAGACCAGAAGGCAGCCTAGAATTGGAGTTTTCTATATCAGTTTGCTGCTGTAGAATAGTTAGCTAGATTTTGCAGTCTAGAATTGGTAGCCTTAACTAATACGGTGGGGAATATCATCTGTTGGGCATGGATTAGCAGTGTGTTGCTATAGGCATAAAAGCAGGTGCTGACTGAAAATAGTCTGCAACTATATAGGCACAAGGCTGGCCCAAAGAATGCTGTTGTCTGAGGGAGGGCAACTAATGCCATCCAATACTGATCTCCATTCTCATTCTCATTCTCTCCCCCCCTCTTTCCCCCCCTCTCTCTTCCCCTTGCCCTCGCCTTCCCTCCCTCGCCAAATTATTCAATTGTCTAAGGCAAATAATATCAAGGATAGTTTCTCCCTCCCTCATAATAACAGTACAGCAATAAATTAAATAATTAACTATTTATTGCCCTTTGCCCCCACCCCCTCAATCAGCTAACTGAAGGAAAGCATTTTCTTTGCCAAATGATAGGGTCAGCCTTGGTCTAATATAATACAATATGTAATATAGTGTTATTTTGCAAAGTATGTTAGGTGAATTTAATTTTTGTTTTGTTTTTATTTTCAGTACTAGAATTAAGATGAATTTTTCTTTGTAAATTGCACAGCAGTTAGAACTGAACTGGATATATGAATATAAGTAAGAGGAATCAGGCAGATGTGTTAAAATGGGTTAAATTGCAAAATCTATAGGGGACCTTAGTGATCTGTACCCAAAAACTAACAGAATATTTTGCACAAATGATCATTGTGAGCAATCCTGTTTACATAGAAATCCAATCAAATTTAAGGCAGGGTGAGTGGAAGGCTTCTGCAGATTTCCTGTCTCAATCCTGAAGGGCAAGACATCCAATGGACGTGAGATGTTGTGCCCACTTATCTATGTTGCTCCTGGCTATTAAAAATCCCATAATATGTATACTGTAATGATTAAAATTGTCATCTAGAATGATTTCTGAAATTTAGCTGAAGATATTGTGTCTATTCCCAAAGTCGTATTTTGCATGTTCAGAAAACCTAAAAAAACCACAGAGTAGAGAGATACACTGCCATTTATTACATTTATTGTAAATGTATTGTAGTCAATACATTTAAACATATGATATTGCCAGTCTTTACATTCCTTTTCTGAGATGAAAGTGTTATAGCCACTTGCACTATTCAAATATTTACATCTTATGCACCATGTGGATGAAGTCTATGTGTGAGGGCATCTAGTATATACGTTACACGCAATGCAAATAGTGTTGCGCATTTGTGTAACAGTACTGATCCTTTGTAGATTGCCACAGTCTATCTGCACATTTAGTTATTACTATATGAGTCAGATCTTTTCAGCTGGAAAGGGCAGCTGTTTAATAGCTGAATGCCAGTGTTAGAAGGTTAGAACTAAACACAAACAGTATAATCCCTAGTCAGACTTTGAATCTGCAAATATATGAATGAATAGGCAGCTGGGGAGAAAAGTGAAAACTCAGAGACCGACAAGTGAATAAGGGGTATAGGGAGAAAAATGACTTGAAGGACAAGAAAAAATTCACATAAAATGTGGCAGTTTGCAAGCCATTTCTGATTATTTGCCCTAAACGTATTTTTCTACAGATTCTTGGCACATGGCAATCTGTATGGTGATTTTGATAGGCTAATGAGAAAAGGAACTTTAGGTGTTACCTTTCTCCAGAGGTTTGATTCTCCTGACTCCAAATCCATGACAGTATAACTGACTCAGGACTGCCACGGGCAAATCAGTTGGCACCCCAGGCCAGAAACCTGCTTCTCCTCTCAGGAATTTTTTAAAAAACTTTGATCCTTTGATAAACCTCTGAAAACCTTGAATGCACCAGGAAAAAAAAAAGTGATTTGGTGGCACAATTTGATTTTCAAACACCTGTTAGGTAGGTGAGAATGAGCAGGAATGTGCAATGACTAGCAAAAATATTTCATGTAGAAATATATCCATCAGTTCAGTGTGCTTTATGGGCATGACTTTGCTTGGAAACGGTGGAGGAAACTGTTCTAGGCAACAAGATACACACCTTGAAAGATTAAAAGATGAAAAAAGCAAAGCGAGGCCAGCTATCTTGGGTGAAGAAGAAGAATGCAAGGATTGAAATTGGCAGACCTAAACTGTCAATCAATCTGATCTAATCATCAATGGATGATTATTTTAATGATTTTAGATGGACAGGGGGATAGATAGGAATACCTAGAATAGAAACTACACTTCCTGGGACAAACACTAACATTTGCTGTGGAGAATGTCCTCCATCCATGATCTGTTAGGTGTGTGAGTATGCATGTGTATCTGGGTGCATTTGTGTGATAAGAGAAAGTACACAAAATACTGTAAGTGGGAGAAGTAATAAAGAAAAAGGGAAGGGAATGTGTGGGCAAATATAAGTAATTATCACAATTTAGCCATAGATGTGGCTATTGAAGGTGATATTAAAGGTTTAGTGAGCGTGTTAAGAGAATCTAAGGTTTGAAACAAAATCTGAAGAATGAGAAAAATGGCACCACATTCAACATTCCCAAAGGAGTTTGTGACTTCAGGGGAAGTAGTCAAAAAGGGCAGAATTATGATATCAGGTTTTTGAGGATGATAATCCTTTACAATTCCTTTCGTTTGGTTAACCATCCTGAGGTTGGTTGAGCCCAGAGGCTAACTCTGTGCACTAGGCCAGAAATGCAGGAGTTTGGCAGGCTACGTAATTCCCTTGTGCATATGCAGCCTCCTTCATTGCATAGCCACTGCTTCATTGACCAGCTTTTTTTTTTTAGTTTTGCTCTCTATTTAGAAGAAATGGAAAGAGGTAGATTGGCATCACCAGTCTGTAGAGATGCACAACTCTCTTCTATCTTTATTGTGGCACACATCTCTATAAGTGTATGGAAGTGAGCATATCTGTAAATAAATATGTATATGCCCATGGGTTCAAAGTTTACAAGTACTAAAGCACAGTAAGAATGCGACTTAAGCATTATTATTAAAGCTATTTCAAAACATATTTATTATAAATACACCTCATTTTTAGACTATAAATAAGTTACAGTGTTTTATCTGGCTAACAAGTTGCATTAACCCACTAAAATTTTGATTGAGAGATAAAAGTTTTCCCAGTTAATAAGCGAATTTGGTTTTTATTAAATGTTATAAAATAGTAACATATGTATTGTTTTTGAACTGTGACCCCCCCCCTCTACCTTTACTGATCCTTTTTAAAAATAGTTTTATTAAAACTTAAATGTGGATAACACAAACTAGTTGGTAGTAAGCATGGAAAAATAAATAAAAGAAAAAGCATAAGGTGTAAGAAAAGAAAAAAGTTAAGAAAAATAGAAAAGAAGGGAACAGTATAAAGAAGTGGTTTCCAATATTCTTTATAACAATTATAAGCACAAATAGATCTTAACATCTATTTCTAAAGTTACATATTACTCTCCTTTTTATAACCTGTGTAATCTTCAAAATCATAAATTACAGGTTTCTCTTTTTCATTTTTTTACAAAAAGTCCTTAAGAGGTTTCAGGTCAGCATTAAATGTAAATTTTCTCTAACCAATGAAGCTAAATTTCATCAAAATCTTTCAATTTTACCTCCAGAGGAATTGCATATGCATCTCTGTGTATATAATTATCTTGCTGTTGTGATCATATCCTGAAAGAATCTTTTATAAGTTTTTTTTTCTAACTGTATATCCATTAATTCTAAGAAGAAAAGTTCTGGCTTTAGTTGAATATTAATTTTTAAAGTCCTCTATAATAAAATATGTATTTGGATCCTTTTTTTTTTTTTTTTGCTTTTTTAAATGTCCACTAAGCATGATAAAATGTCACTTCATGTTGCTCATATTTCCAACATGTTTGAAGTGGCTTTATACAATTTATATAATTTCACTGGCATCATGTACCTACAGTACATATTTTATAAAAATTCACGTTGAGATAACAAAATAACAGAGTTAGAATGGACAAATTTCAATTCTTTTAACTGCGTATCTTCCATTTATCCATCTGTATATTACAACCAAAATTCTAAGACCACTTTATCATACATTCTTTAAGGTCTTCTACCTCTATTTCAAATTCTAACAAAACTTTGTACATTTTATCAATTACATTTTCACTATTAGTATACAATTGTATTTCAGATTCCTACTCGCTCCATACTATAAGTTACTTTATTCATTTTAAATCTTTCAGATAATTGTAAATGGGAGAACCATTGATAATTATATTCTTCTGCTATTAATTATTCTCTTCATTTGATTTTAAATTCCCCTTGATAATTTTTCAATAGGTCCCAGTACGTCAAACATTCATCTCTATCTGTCATTTCTCTTCTATAATATAGTTCCTGAGCTGAGATCCATAAAGGTAGTTTTTGGGCACAAACTGGGTTTATATCTTCTATATTTTCAACATAGCATATGCAATAAAAAGATTTTTGAAGTCCACATTAACCATGAAGCCATAGTATCTAAACTTCTGGTGATCTAACAGTAAAAGTCTCAATTCTTTCACCCAGACCAAACAACAAGCAGCAAAATACAATTTTAAATCTGGTAAACCCAGTCCTCCTTTTTCCTATGCATGTTTTAACATTTTATATTTAACTCTTTTTTTCCTCTTTGCCATGTAAACTTAGGGACATCTTTTTGCCATTGTTTGGATGATACATCTATTGTTAAAAGAGGTATTGTTTGAAACAAAAACATTCTTGGCAAACATTCATTTTTATCACAAAAATTATCCAAGTTTTAAATTCTTGCATTTTAACATGTCTGACTTAGTTTCAGCCCATATCTTAACATGATTATTTTGAAATAACATATAATTTATATTTGTCATATCAATACTTGGATATCTTACTTTTTTTCTCAAAAGCAGTTTTTCAGTATCAGTTTTATTTTATCTTCTGGTTTCATATTTTTTTGTTAACATCCTTATCTTCTGGTTCTTAATTGTGAAAACCTGCTAATATACTAAAGTTCTCTAAATTTCCCATTAATGTTTCTACTCTATCTTTCCTGATCCAGGAAAACATGGTTCTTCTAAAAACGAGTCTATTGCAATATCCATGCATCTTCTAAAGGGATATAATCCCTATTCCTCATAAGCAATTTCATTCATATGCAAATTAAATTGATTGATGAAGCAGTTGATTAACTGACTGTTCAGCTTTACTCTGAAGTAAGTTTGACTGAATTAAAGGGAACTTACCATCCCGGAAAAAGGATATAGGATTGCAACCTAACATTTCTTTTAAATAAGATTTTACTCATTTTATTCATTTTAAAATAATACATTTTCATCCTTCTCTCTCTCTCTCTCTCTCTCTCTCTCTCTCCCTCCCTCTCTCTCTCTCCCCCTCTCCCTCCATCCCTCTCTCTCTCTCTCTCTCCCTCCCCCCAGAGATTACAAGTGGAATTTGATTAAAAAATGGTCACTAACACAAGTTAAATGTTTCTGCTGCAACTTAAAAGTACAGGTGAAAAATTCTTGTGTTGGTGGTCTTCATTAGGAGACAAAGTAGCGATGTTCTCATTTCAGTGCACCTGTTCAGGACATCGGGGCTTGATTTCCACAATGCGCTAGAATAGGATTTTAAAAAATTATAGTCAGATTATTGGGAGAACCCGACTTTTGTCTTAGCATGCTGTCTGATGCCATGGTATGGTTAAAGCACAGTATGGTTTCCCTACTTAGATGTAACATTTTATACAATCTCTTCCACACTGTATTTTGTTAATAGATTTACTGTTTAGATTTATTGTGTTCCATAAGATTAGCCTTTCTGTGCCATTTTGATTGATCCTCGTAAAAGTAGTGCCTAAATTAAACATTATTGATTTGGCTTTTTTGTGTATATATGTCAGGTTCTTTGGCAACTGCCTCAAGTCAAAAGTGTTCTTTTCCAAACAAGATTCTCATACAGTTTTCTTTAGCAAGATTTATTGAAATGGAAGGGATGAGGTTACAAGAATTTCAACAACTGAACTATTTCCAATTTACATCTCATTTATCCTCTGATATATTAGAGCAGATATTAATTTGATTTCTTTCTAACAGTTTTCTGCGCTCAGGCAAAGGGACAAGCATTTTCGGTAATAATAGAGATGTTTGCAATGGGTTGCTTATGTATTTATCTCCTAAATCTTTATTAATCTAGGGACAAAACATTACAGTGTATTTTGTATGAACATACATGTATGTGTACATGTCAATATGACTTTTACAAGGATTGATAGCCGACTTTTATATATTGACAGTGAGAAAGCAATACATTCTCTTCAACATATACTTTTTAAAAATATTTTTTATTAAAATGTTTTTTATAAAAAAAATTAAAAGCTGCAGAACCATAGAACAGGAACTAAAAAGATCATAAAGGGATAAAAGAAAAAGTGAAGAATAACATACAATTAACAGTAAGAAAGGTATCTAATTTTTATAAATGTTGTTTGTAACTCCTGCAAAGAAGACCAGAAGTAGCTTCTCTTTAGCATTCAAGATAGACTACTAATAGTCACTGCTTGGCCTGCAATAGTAAGATCTGTGCAAGTCTATCATTCCTATCAGTTAGCATACACCAGCCTCTCTTTCCCTCCTGGGACATATTATTTCTGTCGGGTTTCTGTCTGTTTTTACGAGCCTGGTGGACTTACCTGCTTGCATTGGCAGGAATCCTAGTAGCACTGACCATTAACTAGCAAGTGCTACTGTTTAAATTTCCCATCTTGTCCACGAGCAATGCTGCTTGGTTCAGTACATTTTGGCCATGTGCTGCTTAGAACACTAAGGTTCAGATATTGGGAACAGTGAGCCATAATGGTGCCAAGCATTGTTACAACCCTATATGACATATAGGATATAGTCTACAAATAGTTTAAGGATCCTTCTTTCTGACTTATCTCTCCTTTCTTGTCTAAGTATGGGGTCAGCTAAGCTTGGCCTCACAATCCATGTCTGTGTGCAAGGGTGTGTTTGTGCCTGCCAATTTATTAACATTATTCCAACATTGTGATGCAGCAGGAGTAAAGGAAGCAGATGCTCCTTGGTTGTAGTCTTTATTGTTACCTAGAGACAAGCTACTGGCGTCTTCCCAGATATCCCCCCCCCCCCATTCTCCTAACTCAGTTCCCTCTGCACTCTGCAAAAGGAAATTTATGGTATGCCCACACCATGTGTTAACTCCTTCCCTCTTTGGCAGAGAAGCAACCAACCAGGGTATAATTTGTACCAAGGCTATCTAGCACTTTAACCTCAGCATCTGTTTTTAATGCCAAAGGTCTGGGGTAATATGCTGGCCTTGATATTTCTGAGCATACAGAAAATACTTTCCCTCTCCCCTTCAAGAAAGCTGAGGAGCTGGAAGTCACCATTTCTCCACCATCTCTGCAGTTCAACAAGGGGGAAGCTACTGTTTGGTGAAGCAGCTCATACTTTGCATGTAGAAACTTCCCTGGCATTTCAAGTTATGACATCTGAAAGAACTGGATGGCAAGAATGAACTTTTGTCCAAGGCCTTGAAAAACCAATGCCTTTCAGAAGGAATAGAAGGTCTAGACTGGACAAAGTGGTGATTTGATTCTTTATTTGTTTATTGTGTAAGCAAAGTTATCTTAGCTAATTCTGGAATGTGGAGAACAGTAATTTAAACTCCAGCCATTTACCTGACAGAACACAATTCTACAAAATTAAGTTGCAGGTTGAGAAGCAATGTGTTCAGGAAGGAGAGAAAGTTGTACCACAAATTATCATCCAGTAATCTCTTTCCTTTAAAATACACTGTAATCTAAAGCCATGGTTGGTTTGTTACACAATACTTTGGGCTATATTGTCCCCTATTCCACTTATCAAGATGTTAGGTATCTTGAGAGAAAAATATGAGATATGTGATTTGTTGATGTTGTTGTTGATGATTGCGTAAGCTTATATGGGTGGAACATGTGTAATTTTAGATCCAAGACTTAATTGTCCTTTAAATGCCATTGTGTTTCGTTTTTCTTTTTTCAGAATGTGAAAATCCAATTCTGTGGTGTCTGGCAGCCTTCCTGTTTTCTCTGCCAACTAAAACCCTGGATGTTTGCCCTTAAATGCTGTCTTGATTTTACAAGACACTATTTCTTATTTGCCCCTTACCATAACATGAACATGCCTCGGTGACACTTCTTTCTGCCATAGCCTCATGACCCTGCATTTGTCTCATCCTCAGCCCACTCTTGAGGCAAATGAAGATTTTCCTTTGTTGCCCAATTAGTGTTTTTCCTTTTCTCGTGGTCATTTGGTTGCTGAGGTGATTTGAGATGCTATCCAGTTATCCTAATTACTTTTGTATCTTTACAGTGCTGGCACAAACATTCTCTCTGGTATTGTTCTCCATAGCCATTTTGGTTAGGCAGAAATGATGGGGCATATCGCTTCTCCAAAGGCATAACTCTGGGCAGCACTTTTTCATTGAATTTGTCCAGTCTTATATGAGCTTATTATGAATATGAGCTTAGCATTCTTTTGAAAGCACATTAGAGCTACTTTTTAAACACTGGTTTAGCATTCTTTTGAAAGAGTTCAATGCTTCACAGGAAGTTGATCTAAACTAGGAAGAAAGTCAAATGTTTCCAATATGGAGCATAGATTGGAAGGTGGAGAGAGAGGGAGGGAGGGAGGGAGGGAGAGCGAGAGAGATATCCCTCACATTACATGACCTCCCTTCCAGTATCTTTATTTCATTTATATCCTGCCTTTATTATTTTTTTATAAATAACTCATGGCTGCTAACATACCTAATACTCTTTCCTCCTCCTAATTTCCCCACAATGTGAGATGAGTTGAGCTAAGAGAGTGTGACCTAGATGGCTTTTGTGTCTAAAGCAGGAGTACTACTCACAGTCTCCTGGTTTCTAGCCTGGTGTCTACTAGACCAAACTGGCCATAACTGCTAGCTATTAGTCAGGCAACTTGACAGTTAGCTGAATCCACTATCTAGGTATCTCTCTAAAGCATGATTGGTTCTTATTTTTCTCAGTAGAAAGTGACAATTGGTTAGAGAATAATGAAAATCAAGGCAATCTACTGATGACTTGTCATGCATTAAATAAGTAAGGGCAGCACAATTTGTCAGCCTCATTACCATGGCAGAATAGGGATTAGCAATGGAATCAGCACAGTTTATGCTGCCATACTTTTCTATCAGTTTAAGGACTGGTGGACAGCAGTTTAATGTCAATATCTGGAAAAGTTCAGGGAAGCATTGCAGTGCAATGGAGACTCTTCTAGAAATTTGCAGCTCTAGAAATCTCTTGGATATCAGACATCAAATGATAAAGGCCTTTACAAATCCATTTTTTCAGCATTTCCTGTGTGATCGGGAAGGCATGGGATCAGGGAGGGTTCCACTTACCTTTACTACCAGTTCACAGCGGGAGCACACTTGCTTCCTTGCTTCGCTCACTCATGTGCGCACACTTCTGCGCATGCACAAATAAGCACATGATGATGTGGCAGGTGGGCAGAGCCTTCTATCAGTTTTACTACCAGTTTTATAGAACTGGACCTATAAAACGGGAGCAACTGCATGGAATGTTGTGTGAGAGTCAAGCTAGGTTGAAGTGAACAGAGAAGATTGCTCTTTAACTGGAAAAGAAATACAAAGAGAGTTTAGAGAAAGTCTATTCAATTTGATGGGGAAGCTCATCTAAATGTGTCATTAGGTTTTCTTGGCATCTTGTTCCTTATAGATTGAGACATAAGAGAGCTTTGTAATTTTTAATAGGCAGATATCAGGCTGAATAGGCATGAAGAAGCATGCCATCTTGTACAGCTATGGAATTTTTCAGCATGGACAACTTTCCTAAGTAAAGAATTTTTTTAGTTTCACACACTATATATACTGTAATGTGATTGTATTCTGTACTATGTTTGCATGGGGATGCCTCTGCCCTAGATATGTAGATAAAAATCTGTAAGTTGCTGTTTCTGCGATGCTGAAAGGCATAGAGAACATTTGAAGGCTTAAACTAATGTTGCTTGGAAAGTGACATTGTCTATGTATTTACTGATGTACCACATCGGAATCTCTTACTGTATGTCTATATATTAGGGCTGCTCAATGCTCTGAAATCAATTCTAAAAAAGCATTTTAGAGCATGAATATAGTATGTTTTCACAGGCAACTGCCAAGGGCAAAGAAAATATGTCTTTTTAAAAGAGTTTTAGACAGATGGTATGTTTGAGCCCTTGTTCCTTTTTTTTGAATCTAATCCAAAGATTATTCAATCCTAAAATCTGTATTTATATTTTTCAGATCCTTACGAGTTGTAAAAGGCTGTTGGGAAGCTGGGAAAATAATGGGAAGATTTTAGGCATAAACAACTGACAGAGAGGACAGGAGTTTGTTACTAGCTTATCTCACAAATGACAGCCAAATCCAGGTTGTAAAAACCCCAGGAAGAAGAGATTAAAAGCATTCAGAGTCTCCATCTTTATGAAATAACTAATAAACAAGGGCAGGAAGTTCCTATCATAACTTCCAACAGTCTATACCTTACCCCTCATTGTTGCATTAAAACTTATTAATGTCTGTCAGAATCTTCAACCGTACACTGGTAGAGAACTTGGTGCAAACACATCAGTAGCCATTACTGAGCAGCCATTACTGGGCATTACTGAGCTGTCACAGAGTAGCACATCACAGCGGTTTGTTATAAAAGAAGAGCAGTTCTAATTCCAAATAGTACCAGGTCAAAGGAGATTCTTTCTCCTAGTCAGCAATATTATAAGAATCCAAAAATGGCTTCATCTGAGTGATAGTGTCTTAGATGTAACCAGTTGTACAGCAGTTGTAAATGCAAGCCACTCCATCACTTAAAAATAAGGTCCGGCAACACAGAAAATACTTGCCAAACACTGGTGGCTGGTTGGCAACTACATTCCCAGAAGGCACAGGTTGGAGAATGCTGCTTTCCAGCTATAATTTAGGTGTGGTAACTCTTCATTCCTTGCAATTTGCACAAGTGGCATGCAGGCACATACTGTTTACTCAGCCATATGGTGTAGCACAAGCAGACAAGACTTCCCTGCATGCAAATGCTCTTCAGAAATGATTCAGAAATGCATTTCTCAGCTTTTCATTAAAGTAAGTGTTTTTTTTTCCAGGCGTCTGTTGAAAATGAAGGGGGGAAAATCCAGCTGTGCCTTTTTTTTTAAAGGCTGGCATGGAACCCTGAAAAAGAAGGGCTGCTTTAATGAATAGCAGAGAGGTGCTGTGTTCATGCATTTCTGAAGCATTGTTTCTGAATAGTTTTTGAATACAGCCTCTCTCTATAGATGAATAGTAGATAGATAGATAGATAGATAGATAGATAGATAGATAGATAGATAGATATAGACTGACTGACTTCTATAAACAAGTATTTTTCTATATAAACAAGGATACCATATGCCTAAATATCTACTTTTGTAAATATGCATTCTCTTCTTAATCCCCCTAGTTTATTTTTAAACTTTTTGTATGATTGGTGTCTTTGGATTTTTAAAAGGCTTATTATAGTTGTTATTTTAAATAATTAATTCATTTTATTTTAATGCATTAATTAATGCTTTATGACATATCTAATGTTTCTAAACTATACTGTAAATTGAGATATGCACACATACAAATACAACCAGTCTTATTATATAGCATGTTACAACCAGTATGGAATTTCTTTTTAATAGAAATACTGGGATTTTCATTCTTTCTTTATCCTATTATCTTATATTTCTATCAGTGTGGGGATTGGTAGAAGAAAGTAATTCAGTGCAAGTAATTGGCTCATTAATATGCTAACAGGTAGGTATATATATGGAATTTTGTTCATGTCAAAAACATATTTGATTGTTTCAATAATTGCCTGTAAAATGTGCCTCCTCTCTGTAATATTGCTGATAACCCCCCACAGCTTCACATTCATGGCATTTTTATAATTTATAGCACAGCATGAGTTCTAATTTAATATAAATCTTTCTCTAGATTTATTATCTAATAAATGGACGGCCAGTTTTGGATGTCCAAATAAAGCAGAAATGCCTGCTCTTTTTGAAAAGCTGGTCAAAAGAGAGCAATGGAAACATACAGTATTATCCTGCATGCACTGAACTTTTTATGATGATCAGATTCTGAACATCATGATCAAGAATAGCTGTTTACTGAAGCACTGCATATGTAATTTAGCAAGAAGAGTCTTTTCTCTCAGTCCCATGTGTTCTTCTTTTTATTGAGCCATTCCAACAGGAAATCTTTGGACCCCCTCAGCTGGATTTGGCTTTAGGTGGCCATTCCAGTAGGCTTATTCTAATGTACAAGATAACTTTATTATCATTTCATTTCATTTTATTTATTGTCAAATGAATACATGGTATATATGATATTCATTTGAGATTATCAGAATTTTGTGCTTCCCTTGGTTTGTTTCCAATCTTACTCATACCAATCTTCTCCAAGTTCATGTCTTCTAGATATATTGGAATAAAACTCCCATAGTTTTCAGTTAGGGGGACATGAAACATCTGGAGAACTGCAGACTGGGGAAAGCTGTTTTATTACACCACAGAATCTTGGGTTCAACTTCTTTCTGGGTTCCTTCTTATTTGGGCTGATCAGCAATAGCTAGACTGAAATAAACAACAAGCAATTCTCAATCTAAAAAAAGGAGAGTAACAATATTTTGCCACAATCAAGATGGTGGAGTATAGTGGAAAATTTTGTAATATTAAAAATCATATGCAGCCATTGAATATTTGATTGTTTTTAAGTGAAACCGTATATATGGGCAGACTTTTTCCCCATTCTGAATACTTGCTTTCATTAAAAATAGAATGATGCAATGGCTAGACTCCACCCCGTGACCTATCAAGCCACTCCCTAGATATCTTCAGGGCTCCATACCGTACTTAGATTATTGACTAGAACCTCTTCCAATTTTTAAAAAATATTTTTGTTCTGTGGCTCTGTTATTCTGGGGACCTTAATTTAGAGTATCCACATGCACCATTGTTTTAAGCTAACAATGCTCAACCCTTATCAGTTATTCTTCTTTCCTCCTTTTCTCCCCTTTCTTTCTCTCTTCTCTCCCCCTCCTTCTCTCTCTCAGCAAGTTTTTATGTGATTACAAGCACTGCATGGTAATTAGTGCTAAACTCATTTGCACAACTACAGTTAATTGGCTACAACAATTAATTAATGTGTTGGAAATTTGGCACCAGAATAAAAAAAAAGTTTTTTTTTCATCAAACAAAAGACAGAAGTTAAAAAAGGGAGATGGACAGACGGAAAGGCAAATTGACTGCACTTGGATTGCCCTCATAGCTCCCTCCTCCAGCAAAAATACATTGTTGTTTCCAAACTACAGAGTCCTTCAAACTTTTGTTTGGTATTTGTCACTTTAAATTCTTTAGCTATTTATTTTTGACACTTTTACCCTTTATCGCCTCCCTTTTTAATTCATTCGTTTATTTTATATTTCCTTTTCCTCTTTTTTTTTTTTTTTACAACTTAAGCAAACTCATTTCACTGATAAAATATAGCATGACTAATGAGTGGAGCATGTAGAAATCATTGGGAGAATGTCCTTGGAAGACGAATGCATTTTCAGCAGAATAATTAACTTAATTAACAAATTCACATGCATATTCATCAGGCTATTAATGTCTTCTCAGCTCAGCTTGATGAACATTGCGGTAATAACAATCTCATTTGCATACTGCATTCTACTGCTATCCAAAAAAAAATAAAATTAAGCAACATACACAAACACAGAAAAGAACACACTTTCAGCACCTTCTCTCTTCCCATCTTCCCATCACATCATGTATTTGCATGTTTATATGTTTAGAATGAAGTTTGTTGATTTCAACATGGTCTGTGAAGCTGGAACATGCATAAGTAGTCAACTGTATTTCATGTATGTGATGTGTGTGTGTTTGAACTTTCACTATGCCTGTCTCTCTCTATCTTTCCAATCTCTCCCTAGGGAAGCTTTGGCACGGGTTCCAACTTTTTCTTCACTCTTCCCCCGCTGCCAAGCGGCGTCAACACAAAATTGCCATTTTCCCCAGCTCTCTATGGAGCAATCTTGAAAAGCAGTAAGGTGTGACGCCGAAGGACTGCCAACTCGGCAGCAGTGCCTGCGGAAAAACCGCAGAATGGAGGCAGAGAAATAGGATGGTGGTGGGTGCTGTTTTTTTTTTTTCCTACTGGCGCGTGGAGTGATTGGGAGGAGGGGTGGCAAAGAAGGGGGGTTGAAAGAGGAAAAAATAACGTAGCAGCTGTCGGCCTAATTCCACTAACACTCTGCTTGTGGTCATATTAGAAAAACAGATTATACTCCTTTGTGGCACTCATTTATTCCTGACATACGTTAACATTCTATATCTTAATTCTGCCTGCCTTTAGTTCGACCAGTGGACTTTGGGGCCAGTTTTTTTTCCCCCATGAAATATATTGAGGAATATGGAAAGCAAAAGGAAATACTTGTTTTTCTTCTTCTGTCACAATACTTCATAAATCATTGAATTCATTTGACAATAAAGGTTCTGAATAGGTAACTGTCAGGACTATTTTATCTAAATACACTTCACTAATCAAACTCACTTCCATAGCCATGGATATGGTTGTGATAGTCCCAAGCTTTGATGGGAGCTAGTTATCATGGATAAAAGTCCCTGATGGTTACAAGTGGCTACAGGCAATTTTCCCCATCTTTGTCCTAGTTGGACTGCAACTCCCAGAATTTCTAGTGTTGGAAATATTCCTGAATGCCCTTACTTCAGGGCAGGGCTATTGATTTTTGTAGCCCACAGCTTATGATCTGAAGTCGCATTTCTGAAGCGAAGCAAGGCTTAATTATGCTCAAGGCTTGGATGGGAGGCCGGTTTAGAAGCCAATGCATGCCATCCTGGACTTCAGTTTGAGAGGATGTCTGGATGTAGAAAAATGCAATAGATACATGACTCACAAATGGATCCATGCCAAAAGTACATTTCATGAAAACACCTCTGGATAAAATATAAAACATAAGCTGGCAAGAATGATAGCTATCTTGGTGTACACTCTGATGCACAATGGATAGGTGAAGTACCTTATCCAACTCACCCGATTTCCTCAGTATATTTCAGAGTAGTAAGTCTGCCAATGGTTGCGTTAAAAAATACTGCTCTTCAAGCAGTATTCTCCCAAGGTAAAGAAATCTCGTCTACAGTCTCCACCCAGTTTCCTAAGGAAATACCAAGCAGTAGAATACCTCTGTGTATCTGCGCTCATTCGATGGGATTCAATATAAGAGAGAGGTATTTTACCCTTTCGTGGGTCTTTCCCTTCGCCTTGTGAAAAGGAACATTTACCCCCAATGTTGGTGCACCCCTTCCTTCAATAAATAAACCTCCCTGTTCTGACCAAGCAGCCCAGAGGATAAAATTCTGATCATGTCAGGCAGCCTAATAATCCTAGAGTTATTTAACACAAATCATGTGCTTCTTGGCACTCTCTTGTTATTCTCTGGTAAGAGTATCTGCTTTAGTTTCTCCTTTGATGTTTTAAAATAAGCATGGTTCATAATCAGAGGTAGAAAGTGATGGGAAACGAAGCTTTTGAAGTGGATGCAACTTCTTCCTACTTGCTCCCTCCCTCCCTCCCTCACTGACCATCTCACCTTTGATCTTCTATCTTCACTAGTTTTATAGGCAGTCCTCCTTTAGCAAGCAAACAATTGGGGCCAGTAACTTGCTCATTTGAGTTGCTAAATGAGTCTGCAATATGTTTACACTCTCACTTCAGCTTTCCTTTGCTTTATATATCTGCAAAGTTTGGTCACAGAGTTTCTTTTCCGTCAATACCACTGCTAAATGAGGTTATTGCTAAACAAAGGTAAACAGTATTTACCTCCTGGGGCATGCTCGCCTTCAGCTTTCTTCTCCCTCTTGCTTCCTAAAGCATCTGACAATGGTTTCTTCTGGCTCCAAATAAGAGCCATTCCAAATTGAACCAGAAGTTTCCTCCACTTACTTTAGAGCAACTTCATTTCCCCCTTCAGAACACAGAGAACCCCCATACCCCACTCGCACACCTCATGAAGCATTTCTTTTTCCTTGTTGCAGAAGGAGAGGGAAGGGAGAATTTCACAAACGGATACATAATCAGAGATATGAAAATACAATAACACACACACACACACACCTTGCCCCTGGGTCGTTTTACATGGAATTGGGCCTGGATAACATGTACGGTTTATAGAAGAAACATCTGGCAAGACATAGGTCTGCATTTCATATAGCTCCACTAGACAGCTACAAATTTCTGCTTAAATTGTTATTCTTTTGTTTCATCAATGCACCTAGCCTTTTACATAGAACAGATCTCTGCTCAGATGAGCTTACAATTTGCAGTTGGGTCCAAATATGCAGAAGGGAGGTAGGATTGTTTGCTTCTGTTTTAGTTGTAAGTGTGCCTTAAATAATGAGAGATTTCAAGCGCATACTGCCAATACATTAATTGTTTTCTGAAGGTCAGTTTTCTACTCTCTTTTAAAAAATAAAAGTTAAAGACTCATTTTACCTGACGCATCAATATTCTTTCCTTCCCTCTCTCCCTCCCACCTTCCTACCTTTCATAGTAAAGTGAGATTTGAACTCAGGTCCTCCAAGTTGTATTCCCTAGCCTTAGTCGAAGCTGGCATTCAAACTCATTTTGCTGCGGGATCATATTTGAATGGCCTTTTGACAGTAACTCAAGACAGTGTGTGACTGTGAATGAATTGCACATATATAGTGAATAGATGTTTAAACTGTGGGTGTTTTAGAGCCAGCTAAAACCCTAACGGCTACATAGCTCATGGGAGATTTAACAGGATGTGTGTGTGTGTGTGTGTGTATTTCATAGCTAAGTTATTAGGAGAATGGGGTAAACAGTGCAGCTAGTGCAGAGTCCAATTCATTTAGATCTTTCCTTCCAATACTATAATGCCCTCTTCTTGTATTAAGAAAGATGAAGAAAGATTTCTAAATATAATAACTGGGGATTTCACATTTCCATACGTACAGTCTGGTTCCAATTTATTTGATACGTGCCTCTCTCCTTCCTTATATGTACAATTCAGAATCTCTACTGTACACCCCCCCCACCCACCCTTGAGATCCTGTTACTCTTTAGGAGAAGCCAATAGATCCCTCCCTAGTTAATAAACAGCAATGTAGCAAGTGAAGGCCCTGCAGTATCTCATGGCAAACATAGATCTCCAGGGCTCAGTGTTGGCTAGAACATTGAATGATGTGTTGTTTTGCAGTGCAAACAATGTTGAAAGAGCATTGCAAAGATTTGGGAGTTTTTAGTGTTATTAAAATGCAACTTTCTGTTTAGATTAATTATTGGATATTACATATTTATAAGCCACCTTGAACTTTGTTGAAGAAAATATACATATTGCTAGCAAATGACTAAAGAACTAGCTTCTTAGGTAACAATCTGAATTATTCCCAAATATGCTTCCTTCACTAGGGAAAATCCAAAAATTCTTTGCTGCCATCTAGTGGTTGTCTTGATTTGTGCACCTCAAATCCTGTAGAACAACAGCTACATCTCTTCCTTTTCAGTTTCTTCAAATGTTCTCTCTGGCGGATTGTGGCAAAGCTATTTATGTGACCTCAAATCTCTCTCTCTTTTTTTTCCCCTGGTCTCACCTTCCCACCATTTTGAGCTGGGGACACAGGACCTGGAGAATAAACTCTGCAAAGGTCTGATTACAATGTTAACGAGAAAAACCCCAACCTCGCTCTTTTGCCCAGCATCAGGAAAAAAAAAATCCTAGCTTTGCCCAAATATGTGATGCAGCCTGACTCCATTACTTACCCACTGTGGCTGCATTCCCTCTCCCCAAATAATAAGTAATCTTCAGCCTTAGCTCTGACCTATGTGATTTGTAAATACATACATCAACACCTAGTACAGAAAACAGACCATGCAGTTCTTTAAAAAAAAAAAAAGCACTGTAAGTTATTCTTTCCCAGATCCATTACATGCAGGTGTAATGCTTCACTGCCATTTTCTAATTCTATCTTATGGACCTGATGCAGTGAGGTGTTTTTTTTTTCCCCTTAAAAAAAAGTATTTGGGGCATGCCTTACATAATTATGCGGAAAGGCTCAGAAGGACCTTTGTGCCCAGCTTTGAGGGTGATACTCAATTCTGGGCAACTTTTCCAAGCACATTTCCCCATCAGGTTGCCAGCACACTGCATTCTCTGATTGTCCTGTGCCGAGACCTGTTGCTTAGCAACAATCAGTACATTCATCTTTAATAAATTGCTGGCACCATGATGGCCAAGACTGTAGGGAGGGGGAGAGTGGAGAGTTTGATTTGGGTGACTTTTTTTTTTTTTAAGGGAACACCATGTGGTTTGCAAAAATGAAAGGGGAAGAAAAGATTAAAACATTTTAAAAATGCAATCTGTTGACACGGACTAGCCCAGATTGAGTCAGCCCATAGATGAGAATAGGCTTTCACTAGCTACATGAAAATAGCTACTCACAAACATGTGACATGAGAATTGTGCCTATGTATAAAAGTGGGGGGGGGAGTTGAGGTGTGGTGCTTTAGACTGCACTTCACATTTGGAATTAGGACTACCAAGAAAGTGTTGTGGTGGGTGCTGGCCAAGCAACCAACTCAACCAGCAGAAAGCCAACTTTAAAAGACCAAAATTGTATTCACTGGCAAATATACCTGCTTCAACAGCTCAGTCCAGAGAAAATGGTAAAACCTACATGGAAGGAATGCTGAATGAGAGAATCATAGAATCAAAGCTGGAAGAGATCATGTAGGTGAGTGCATCCCAAACCTGGGTAAATTACTCAAAGTTGGATAAAAGTGGTTTTTCTTTGGGTAATGGTATCCAAACCAATTATCCATCACAACAGGGACATTTAAATTGATTTAAAAAGATTGTCACATCAACTAAAATGCATTCAAAATATCCCAAATATTCCTATTAAGTTAAAAATTGGTGAAAGTGCCAATGGAAATTTGTTGAAATGATAGTAAAGATCATTCACTGATACTGTTTTTATAATACAAGTAGTCTTTCAGTTTGACCATTTGTTCAATGACCATTAAAAATTGTGACATTATTGAAAGAAGGGTCTTAAGACTTTCTTTCATTTGGATAATGAAGGAAAAAGGTGAGGAAGCATTGATTTAGGCCATCAAACTTCCTGGCCAGTGCAGGAATCCAGATGAAAGCACTCCTACAGATGGCCATTCAGTCTCTCTCAGTTGTTTCCAGGGAAGGGAAACTCATTACTTCCCTAGCCTTGTTGTTGAATGTCTCTTACCATTTTGAACCTGCCTTCTATAACTTAAGAACATTATTCCATATTCTGCAGTCTGGGACACTAGAGAACAGGATATATTCTTTTCTGTGGCACCGCTTTAAGGTCTTGAATTCATTCATTCATTCATTCATTCATTCATTCATTTGACTTGTGTCCCGCCAATATTTTGTACAATGCTCCCGCATCCTACTTTCTCACAACAACAATGCGGTGAGGTGGGATGTGCTAAAAGAAACTGGCCCAAAGTTAACGTAGCTGTTTTCCATTTCTCTAGCCCTCATTTTTTTTCTCAAGACTAAATATACCTATTTCCTCAGTCTGTACCAGTAAGACTTATTTTCTAATTCTCTGATTATTTTCACCATCTCTGCATCTGTGCAGTTTCTTTGAATTTTTAAAAAAAATTTATTTATTTATTTATTTAGTCAGATTTATATGCTGCCCTTCTCCCGTAGGACTCGGGGTGGCTCACAACAATAAAAAACCCAACAATAAATGAAAATTAAATAGTATTAAACCCAAAATTTAAAATTCCCAGATACCCAAATTAAAATCCACGGCAGATCAGGGAAGCTGGTGGAAGAGCCATATCTTTAGGTCGGCGCAGAAGGTGCGGAGGTCAGGGGCCGTCCGGAGCTCAGTGGGCAACCCATTCCAGAGGGTCGGTGCGGCCACAGAGAATGCCCTCATCCTGGGGACTGCCAGCTGACACTGTCTAGCTGAGGGGACCCGGAAGAGGGCAGCCCTATGTGAGCGCACTGGGTGGTGGGAGGCAGTAGGAGGTGATCCTGCAAATACCCCGTGCCCGTGCCATGAAGGGCTTTATAGGTGAGTACCAGCACCTTGAAGCAGATCCAAAGGACCACTGGAAGCCAGTGCAGTTCGTGCAATAGTGGTGTTATATGAGAGTAACGGGATGCTCCCCGCATTCTGCGGCCACATTCTGGACCAGTTGAAGCCTCCGAGTACACCCCAAGGCAGCCCCATGTAGAGGGCATTGCAATAATCCAACCGAGAGATAATGAGAGCCTGAGTGACCGTACAGAGGGCGTCCCTATCTAGAAAAGGGCATAGCTGGCGCACCAGGCGAACCTGTGCAAATGCCCCCCTTGTCACGGCCGTTAGATGATCCGTTAAAGACAACCGTGAATCAAGGAGGATGCTAAGATTACAAACCCTATCCGAGGGAGTAAGACACTCCCCTCCCATCAACAGTGATAGGGAAGCTAGATCATGGGACACTGGAATCCACAGCCACTCTGTCTTGGAGGGGTTGAGACTGAGCCTGTTCCTACCCATCCAGACCCATACCTCCTCCAGGCACTTAGACATCACGGAAAGGGCATCCCTAGGTTGGTCCGGGGTGGAGATGTACAGTTGGGTATCATCAGCGTACTGATGATACTGCACACCAAAACCACGAATGATCTCACCCAGTGGCTTCATACAGATTTTAAAGAGCAGGGGGGAGAGAACCGACTGCTGCGGGCCTCGGGGAGGATCTCTGACCCCCCCGCCCAAACTGCATACGGCCTGAGAGGTAGGAGGAGAACCACTGTAGAACAGTGCCCCCCAGCCCCCCAAGATGTCTCAGTAAGATACCATGGTCGATGGTATCAAAAGCCACTGAGAGGTCAAGTAGCACCAGGATGGGGGAATAACCCCCATCCCGGTGCCCAGAATTGGAGTTAATAATTACGTTGGGTTCTGACCAATGATACAGTAAATATATAATAGAATATTTATTTCCATGATTTGAAAGTTATACTTCTTATGATGTAATTTAAAATTTTGCTTGTGTTTTAATCAGAAATAGGAGGAGGGGTGTGCATTAAGTGTGTTTGATGCTTTGAGTTATTTCTAAAAAACAAGGCAGAATAAAAATAAATAAATATAATATCACAGTGATGCTCTTATTTAGCCAGCTACATGGGCAATCATGTTTTTTCTTTATCTTATATAGTTGAATCTTGCTGCTATTACTCAGATTCCTCCTTTTCAGGAAAGAACAGAAAGAAGTTCATGCAAATCATCATCCATTTTAGGTTTGAAGGCTGCCAATTTGGAAGAAGAAACATCAACTCAACTTGACTTCTCCATAACACTGGCATCTGCATGTGAACATTTTGGTGTCTATTTTTATAACAAGGCAAACCAAAAAATCAATTCTTTTGAAAATAGAAACTCTTATTATAGAAAGATTGAACACTAATTGCTGAGAACAACAGTTTAATTTTGAGCAAACTCTGATCTTGACATCCTGTCTTTTTAACTCTTGATTGTACTTTGGACTATTCTCTTGAATTTGTATCCCCCCCCCCCCATCTTAATGACACTAACCTTGTTTAGCTCTTTAAATTCACATTTGGCTGCTAATATTTCCTAGTCATGGTTCATGACATCTTCGGGATTTGATCCTGGACTTTGCTAAGTCCACTAGACACAGTACAATTATCCCTAGTTAAAAAAAACCCATAGGAGACATTGTTCACATATTGCTTGCTGATGATTTATGGAAAAAGTAGAGGTGACTGGGTTCAAACAGCTAAACCAGAAGTCATGGTTTACAAACAGATTTCATGTACTAAGCTAGGGCACAAATTTGGAGGAAAAATCACATTATAGCTTAGTAATTTGAGAAGCCAGTCTGTGTCTGATTTTGACATAAACAGCTGTTGGAGCTTAAATGGACCACAGACCTAGAAGCCCTGTTCTGGTTTGATGTCATCTAGCTTTATCTATATAAATATTAGAGAAGAGCCACAATAATTTTGCATTGGCCTCTTTGTTATCAAATAGACTACTGAGTATACTGCAGAATGTGTTACATTCTTTCTCTTCCTATAAGTGAATGTGGGGCTGAAACTGTAAGGGAGAATCATTTTTAAAATTTTCAATCCTAGTTGGAGATAAAAGGAGATAATGCCCTACACAGGATACCAATGTTCATGCTGGTATCTCAATGTTTTATTATTGATGTGTGTCTAATGCTAAAACTTATTTATTTGCTTTGAAAGTCTTAACCCACCCATTACTCTGTGGGTTTAAAAAGGGGGGTTGGGGCAGTGGTGGGATTCAAGTAATTTAACAACCGGTTCTCTGCCCTAATGATTTCTTCCAACAACCAGTTTGCCAAACTGCTCAGAAAGTTAACAACCGGTTCTCCCAAAGTGGTGCAAACTGGCTGAATCCCACCACTGGTTTGGGGGCACTTCCATGTAGCCTGTTAGTTCTCTCTGGACATAGTAGCACCATGGTTTATTTGAATCTGTCTTAATGTTTTATGTAAATTCAGCTTCTAGATGTGTGCACCATAGTTTATGGTTATGTTGTAAGAACCCAGCTAGTTATTTCCTATTCAGTAAACTATAGTTAGGACAAAGCCAACTATGTCTTACTGGAACATGTAAACTCCAAGCTTTATATTGGATAATTTTTTTTCTGCCACACAGGTTGATAATTATGATGACTGTTGTTTTTAATTAGCTATTTTATTTGCATTATGTAGTTCAATTGGATTCTAAAGGTGGCATATATACAAATGTTCTAAATTACATAAGTAATCATCAGAATTATTCCAATTACAGACAGACAAAAACAAAAATCTGTAAATGAAATAACAAATGAGCTAGCTAAACCAAAGACCTCATTTTGTTGAGTCAACTGCTTGTTGAGTACCTTAGTAAGGATAATGTTCTTTTCATAGTTTTCTAGTTAGGGTTTTTTTTTTAGTTTTATAGTTCAATTGCCAAAATTAATTCAATATTTTAAAAAGAAAGTGGAAGAGATTTGCAGAAATGAAGACAGAATGGCAGACTTCTCAATCAAATTTTTCTATAACAGTCCAAACTACATGTTTTAATTAAACTTGCTTACAATTATAACATAGGTTTAAGCATGAGGATCTTGCAACAAAGATGGAGGAGCATTACATTTCAAAAAATATATTTAAAGATAAACTCATTTTTTTAAAGTATTGTGAAATGTTGCCCAATTGAAATAGAAAACCAATGGACTAACAACAAAATTTAGAGCAGGTCCTCCAATCACTGACTGCATTTAAATCTTCTGGCTTTATATGCTGTTGTTCAAATAACTGTGGCTAAATGGATAAATGCTATAAATGCACGTTTCTCTCTGGCTGATTTTGTGCCATAATCATGGTTATGTATGTTTTTACATACATCTTAAGTGGAGCATTATAGTTTAACATAGTCAGCTTAAGAAGTTCATGTAATGAATTAGTATTTGATGTTGATCTTATTCCAATCATGTAAGAAACATCAGGTTAGAGTTCCCCAAGAAGAATACAAGGAAGGACTCCCATAATGCAAATTGTGATTAGGGCAGGACGAGATGTTCAAGGATGAAATCCGTAGATAGTGGTCCTCACTATCTTTGTAAAACTTGACTTATCATTAAATCATGGGCAAATATTCAAAATGATGCCATTCATTCAAAAGTTCTTTGGCTAGTGTGCATAAAGTTGACTTACTTATGGAGACTGTGCCATATGTAAATAGATGTTATTTTTAATTCACATATGTTTTAATATGTAATAAAACAGATGACAAAATAATATGTGATTTTCTATAGTATTCTTGGTATGCATTATAGTAAACAAAGCAACATTGAGTAATATTGTGTGCTCAAATCCCAATATTTCTTACATCATGTACATGGTTCACATCGATAAACTGATTTTATGGAGAAAGAGAGAGAAGGGGGGGGAAAAGCAGCCATTTATGGAAAGAGCTCATTTTTAAGAGATGCTTTTTTCTAAAAGATTTTAAAAGAAAGATGCATCTGAAAGATGGATAAATGAATGAAAAAGAGGGGACCTAAGCTATATTGAAGGTTAAGGGAGGAAAATGTACAAGGCAAATTACTCCCTGGTATTAATTTTAAAGAGCACAGCTCAGAAACAGATTCTCCTACATGTGAAATTAATGGGATATACAGAAGAACACTAAAAAGAAATTCAGGGCCTAAGGTGCTGTATGAGGAAACCTGAGTTCTAGCCCTGTCCAAGGCACAAGATCATATTACGATGGCCTTGAGACGCTCACTTTCTTTCAGTCCAAAAAATATTGCATTGAAAACTGCATGGAATAGCCCCAAGAGTCAAGACTGACTTAAAGGCTAAAAAAAAGCAAGAGCACTACATAACCTTTGCCATGTAATATTTCAGCTTCACATTGATTCATCATGGAGCAACCTCCTTTTGAAAGATCTATAAATGTGTGAGAATGAGGGAAAAGATGGTATAACATCCAGAAGAATGTGCCAAGGAGGATAAGAAAAACAAAGTAAGGAGGCTATGTGAAGTTTAAAAGACTGCAATAATTTCAGATCTTTCTCTCTCTGATTTTTCTCATCTGTTTATTAAAATTAAACCTAGGTATATCTGTCTGAGACTTGCACAGAGATGGCAACAGAAGAGGACAAGGGTGAGGAACTCTAAGTAATCTAGCAATCATGGCCAATAGTGGAAAAATACTGTGAAATGTACTTCAGCAAATTCTGAATAGAAATAATGTAGATGGTACATGCCTAAGCAAAATAAAACCAAAATGACGAAACATACATTGTGGCATCGTAATGTAACCTGTGTCCCATCACACTTTCATTACAAGGTTGCCTACGAATATAAAAGGTAGAGGTTTAATCATGACATTGCAATGCACATTTTGTCACTTGCTTCCTTTGTTCCTTGTGAATGCCTACGTGGAGAGTCTCCTAACCTGAAATAAAGGATTGGGTCTGGAGATGCACAGGGATACGCCACTGAGTTTGCATTTATCTAGCATATGTCACCTACAGATATACATCTATTTCCCCCCACATATATATCTACCCCTTAAGGAGAATGGCCACAAGTCATGGCTTTTAAGTGATCTTTGATGGCTTCCGTATTGTTGTGCTTGGAGATATTAATTATTGATTGTTACCAGCAGGGACTGATAGGCTGAGGTAGTTCACACATGGGCCAGGTATTCCATGAATACACATGGCATGTGAGTCAGTGTAGTTGTATTTTAATTCATGGAAAGCACCTTGGGAAAGATTTTCCTTCAGTGTCACTTAATCAACATCTGAATCAATTTCTGAATGAATAAACATACACTAGGTTGCGGTTGAGTCGGCAGACTATCCCTGATCTAGTTTTCTCCATTAGCCTTCTCAACTTAGTGTCCACCAAATATTTTGGAGCAACTCAGAGAGTTGTAGTCCCAGAACATCTGGAGGAAATCAGGATAGAAAATACTAAATTGCACACTATTCTTTAATCACCTCAGGACTCAAGCAGACTCAATGGGAGTTGTTTCATGTACTTAAAACCAGATCGTTTAGATTCTTGTAGCAAGAATGGGTGAGGTTCACTTTTAACTGCAAACTTTGGCTTGCAGATGTAAACAGCAAGGCTCTCCCCATTCCTATAGGTGTTGTCCTCCTCCCCCAAAACACCACCTCAGGAAAGGGAGAGAACAATAATGGTTGTGAAGAAATGCAGAGCAAAGATTCTTCTTCCTCCCTCCCTTGGGTGCTCCTTTATGATTTTTAAACACCCTCGTTCCATTGTGAAGAAACAAATCTGACACTTTTTTGTCTGACTGGGCCTGCAGTCAGTGCTCTCTCCAATTGTTGATAGTCAGTCCACACATTCAGTTGTCTGTCATCGGGTGTGTTATGATTGCAGATAAAGAAATTGTAATGCCACTATATAAATAAAAAATGCCGACATGAATTTTTTCCTTTCTTGTAAGAAGTAGTGTCAGTGAGGAGCGATAAGGGGTGGAGGGAGTAGAAGGTTTTGCCTATTGTGAACAGCTAATTCAAATCCCTGCTCTTTTATAAGGCTGTGGAGAGGGGCACTCTGCCCATGTGCAGAATCACCCTGTTTTGATCATCTGGGTATAGGCTAGTTGTAGCCTGTCTCCAAGAGAATATCTCTCCAGTTTAGTAATACTGTACTTCAAAGTATGCCAACTTAGTATTCACTTCCCTTAGAACGATCAACCTGAAGAAGGCTGAGCGTGGTAAATTCTTGCCACGTTCCTTGCCTGCTGGATCTCGGGCGGGGTGGGGGAGAAGCAAGGGGAAAGATGTGCTATTATTGTTAGCGTTTGACTGGGTCCCTTCTGTGCCTTGCCATTCATTTAAAATTCTGATTTAAAAACCAAAAGAGGCTCTTTAAAATTTCCACATTAGCATGCCGTTTGTATGTTAGGCCAAGATGCTCAGGGATGCTTTTTGGCAGAAGTCGCCCTCTGACAGCTTTTGCCAGCAATAAAACAACACATGAATAAAAAAAAAAAGTCAGGAGCTTTTTAACAATTTCTTCCCCTCCCTGATAGGCAGAAACAAGGCGGTGCAGGTCCCAAGTAGTGGTGGAGGGCATTTAAGGCCTGGAATTCAGGCTATTGTCCCTCTTTTTGGCCAGGAAAGATAAGAATCTCTAGTTCTGCTATGGAATGTTACATTTAGAAACAACGGGAAAGGGGCAATCTGTATCAAAGAGACAGTGCTTTGCTCTTCACAAACAAACAACCCCCCCACCCCCCGCCTTGGCAGCCTTCGTCCCCTCCTTCCTTCCCTCCGTCCCTTGGGGAATCGCTTGCTTCTTCATAAGGACAGATGTCTCTTTTGATGAGGACACAAGGATTTGGCTGGCTTCCTGGACCAGCCCAACTTCATTAATGGGCTTTTGCGCAGCTTGGGAACAGGTGGGGTCGGAGAGCAAGCATTTTCCATAAAATGTCGTGCCACATAAAATACGATGGTACCCGCGGATGAGAGGCCGACAGCAGGATAGGAATCGGGGGGGGGGGGGGCGTGGGGAGGGGAGAAAGGTGGAGAAAGGTGTTTCTCTCCATGCAGACAAACACAAGCGCCAAAACACACAGTACACTACATCTTCTCCCATTGCTACTTTATAGGATTTACTGAATACATACAACTTCACTCAGCAACAGATACCCCAAATAAGAATTAAGATTACCCCATGTGCAGCTTGATAATTTTAGACCATAGAATCTCCATGCAGGGATCCTCAAACTGCCATGCATACTAGGCAACCAAGGGAGGAGGGAGCAGAATTATGGGATGGGCGTGATGCAAATTGACCTTTGGCCCTGTTGCCCAGCTGCACTCCAGGGATCTGTGCATGCCACCCACAGTCCTTTCAAATGTTAAGTCCAAGCATTCCAAGTTCTGAAGCCGAAAAGCAAAGCTGAATTCTGTGAATATTTGCATCGTTTTGCATAATAACGTCTACAATATTGGTGATTTTTAATCAATGATTTTGCTTCTGATAGCCATGGGAAATGCAATGTGCAGTGGTTAAAGCACCAGGCTAGAATCTGGGAGATCAGGCAATTGAGTGATTTCCAGCCAGTCACTCTCTGTCAGTCGTAGGAAGGAGACAATAGCGAACCATTTCAGAAATTTTGCTGAGAAAATTGCAGGAACGTATTTAGGCAGTCTCCAGGAATCGAAATTGACTCAAAGTACCATTCCCTCTAAAAAAACATGGGATAGGGTCCTAGAAAATATTCATCAACTCCCTCTCAATTTTCTAGATTTCACCAACTGGAGGGTTGGGTTTTTTTAGTGCCTTTGAGTCAACTCTTAATTCTTGACAACTAAGTTTTCTTGACAATCTATTTTTGAAGTGATTTGTCATTGCTTTTTTCCTGGGACTGAAAGAGAGTGAGTGGCCCAAGATCACTTAGTTGGCTTGGTGACTAAGATGGGACTAGATCTCATAGTCTCCTGGTTTTTAGCCTAATATCTTAATCACCATACTACGCCAAACTGGTTCTGTCCTCAAATGTTGCTTCCACTTTGACAATCATTTTATATTTGAGAAAGTATGAAATTGAAAAACTTGAGAAAGTATAGAGGTTGAGAAAGTTGCATTTGGGAAGAATAGCTAGAAAGTAAGAAGACAGAAAGATATGCTTGCAAAGCAGCATTCTGCTATTCTGCTTTCAAATGTCCTGTGGTATTTTGGAAATTCCCTGTGGATTCCTGACATACATTCATTCAGCATTCTTTTGGCCATTGAATGAAATTTAAGAGTTCTGATCCTTCTCTTCCATGTTTGGATCCAAACTGCGAAGGTTGAGCCATTCTAAGAACACTTTGCTTTATTGATCAAGCAAAGTCGAGCTATCAGCTTAAAATGCCCGCCTGGCAATCAGTCAGTTTGTGTAATAGGATGGAACACTGAGACTCCCTTGTTCAATGGAAAGATTGAATATCAAGTGCAATTAGCACCTGTGTCCAAGGGGGCAGGGAAGGTGTAAAGAGGAAAGCAGTACAATATCTCATTTGAAAAATGAGATCTTAAAGTGAAATCTGGTGACACCACAAGAAAAACATATTATCTTTCAAAGAAGAAAATCAATCCAACTTTCACCTGCAGTTCTAAGTATGGGTGTGCAAAATAGATTGCAGCAATAAAGATCAGACCATGATGGTTTATTAATTTTAAATACATCAGAAGTTTTCTTAGTTTATGACTCCTGGATGAAGCCACCAAACAATGTGCCAAGTGGAATTCTTTGATCTGTATAAATTATGCATATTGAATGGCCTTTTATATTTTTTCATAGACTGCTGTGCAAATTTTATTATTGTGCCTAACAAACCAGATTTATTCAGGTTTTATATGTTTATTCATATTTACATTCTGCAATGTTTTTGTCATGGAATTCAGGATGATGTACTTAACAATCCCCCACACTAATAAAATATGGTTAGCTTCATGTGCTCTCTGTCCATGTTTTGATAAGTACAAGTAAGGTACAAGAAGCCATGCAGATCACTGAAATCTGCCTCTCTCCTGGCATCAGGGAAAATTTTACTGAGCCACTGCTCTTCATCATGAGATTTCACCAGCCTGCACATTTTTCAACTAATTATTCAGGGACTCATTATGTCCGATTCAATTTCCTGTATATATTCCTCCACTTCAACACTGCCTATGCATCTCTGGTTATAACCGGTGCAAAGCCCAATGAATGCCCCATTACCTTGGCAGCCTAACTCTGCTCTGGCATAAGTCATTTTGATGCCCAAGGTAGAATGGCAATGCTTTCCCATCTCCAATTCAGAGTGCAGACTACATGTTCGTTCAGACTCAATCCACTCCGTTCTTTCTGGTACCTGATGCAAAAAGCCCATCAAGTATCACACTCTCGACTTGTCAGTGCATATTAATAAGCCAAATAACTAACATTGCTGCCTTTCCCTCAGATTGCCTCACATTGCCAGTCTACCGTGCGGTAATTCCAAAGAAAATCCATAGCTACGGCTTTCGTTCTTTGGTTATGCTAGTCCTCATTTAGTGTAAGCATACTATTCAAAGAAGATGCCATTTGTAATTAATTATTTTTGAAACATCTTTTGCTTAAAGTCAACAAATGACATCCTCCTTAAGTGACTGCTATACCACAAAATATGTTTGCCATTTCCCCTCAATATTTCAGAGTCTATTTTAAATTTTTATAAATGAAGTCTGTAGGCACTGTGGACTTTTTGTCAAGATCATGCAAGGTATGGGGACATGCTGTAACCCATTTATAATAAAGGGGAAAATTAGGTTTCACTGCAGACTAAACTCAAATAAAAACAAAGGCGAAATGGTACCGCTGATCAACCGCAGATGGGAACTGCAGCCAAGAAATTAAAAGACGCTTGCTCCTGGGGAGGAAAGCTATGGCAAATCTAGACAGCATACTAAAAAGCAGAGACATCACAAAAGTGTGTATAGTCAAGGCTATGGTTTTCCCAGTTGCAATGTATGGCTGTGAAAGTTGGACCATAAGGAAGGCTGAGTGTCAAAGAGGCCTTTGAACTATGGTGGTGGAGAAGACTCCTGCGAGTCCCTTGGACTGCAAGGCAATCAAACCGGTCAGTCCTGAAGATGAAACTCAAATACTTTGGTCACCTAATGAGAAGGAAGAACTCCCTGGAGAAGAGCCTAATGCTGGGAAACATTGAGGACAAAAGAAGAAAGGGACGACAGAGAATGAGGTGGCCGGATGGAGTCACTGAAGCAGTAGGCGTGAGCTTAAATGGACTCCAGAGGATGGTTGAGGACAGGAAAGCCTGGAGGAACATTGTCAATGGGGTCGCGATGGGTCAGACACGACTTTGCAACTAACAACGACGAGTATTCTGCTGTCATTGTCAAGATATCTTGGGTGTGTGCGTCATATATTTCTTCAAATGATGGGAAAGCAAAGGAGGTAAGATTGCATTTCAGGTTTTACATTGTTTAAGAAAGTATAGTAATGAAAGTAATTTCAAAACTGTCAAAATTTTGTTTCAAGTCTTTGTCCCAGTTGTATCTCTTTTCATTATAGATCTTACATTGTTTAGGAAGTTACAGTGATATTGTTTGTTTGTCTAATGTGTTTATATATGACCCTGGCTCTGTGTGATCAGGAATCAGTAAAATAACCACAATAATAATTAAAAACAAGTGAGAAGATTAAAGCCCAAATAAATGAAAGTTCCCAATTACTATTTTCACATAATATGTATCTTAAATAAATAACCTATATTATAGCTGAATTCAATGACCTGATTCAACAACATGATAATCTAATGCTAGGCTTGCCCAAAAGTTACCCAATCCCATTTCTGTCTGTCTAGTATGAATACAGAGAGCCAATAACATTCACAAGATTATTTAGAGGATATTTTAAGATTTACTTTTGCATATTAATTTGAATCTTGTGCAGATGGAATTGGAAATATATTATGGACATTAAATCAACTCTTACTTTGGATTAGAGCAAGATTTATTTACTTTACTGGTATGATGTTTATCTAGGTGCTGAAAGTGGCAGCTAAGTCTAAAGCACAACTTTATCCAGTCACCTTCTGTGGTTGGGAGTAGATAGCGGCTACACATCCTATGCCAGTCTCCTGAACTTTCCTGGCGAATCTAGTTCCGCCCCTGTGGTTGCTTTACTAACAACCTACCACATTTCACAAAGTCGTTATAATCAAGCCTCTCTTCTTCTTGATCATGTCAACTAAATTTCAGAGCCACAAGATGCAATTGCCATGGCACAAATGAGGTTATTCATATTCTACCAGCCTCCTTCTTCTCCTGCAAGTTTCAGGCCCATCGTCTCTGAACCGTCTGGAATGCTGGCACCAGTTCCAATCCTCAGTGCTCCCACAGAGAGCCAGCATGCATGGCAGGCTGCAGCATCATTATGATGATTGATTCTTTCAGCAGCTTACACACAGTGGGGTCCCTGCTACCAACAAAAATGGGGACACGGGGAAGAAGAAGGAACTGCAGCTTCCACAAAAGCCTCTTCTTGATACCTTTTTGGATTATAGGAAAGACTTGTTCTAAATTGACTAAAGAGGAAGAAGAGGGGACAATTCGGAATTGGCCCTTTTGTGTTTGTCCCTTTTGTAATTGCAGGGTGGGTCTAGGAACCAAGACCGGGAACTGCAAGAGGGCTTCTCCTCTCTGGATGAAATTTGGCAAGATCAGTTGCACTGACTGGTATTCTTCAGTCTCTGAGAACTCTTTCTACATCAGTATGTCCCGTAAGGAATTCTTTTCACCTGCAACAGAATCCTTATACACTGAAGAAAATTCTTGGTACACTAAGTTGAAACATTGTGTAGGCATTTTGCATGCCAGAGAAGTGTTCCCAGTTGTGCATCGCCTACCCCTCAAAGGACACCGATGCCAGTTTAGAAATATTTACAGGTTGTCTTCGAGTTATGACTACAATTTCTGTATAAGTTGTTGTAGTCATAAATCGAATCAGACCCTATTTCACCTCCATTTTTATGCCGGTTTTTAAGCAAATCACCACAGTTATTAAACAAATCTGCAGTCGTTATGCATACACTGCAGTCAGAAGTAGGAACCCATTCCTCCAAACGGACTCTTTTTGCTGGAAACCAGCAATAAAAGTTGCAAATCACAATCAGCTGACCACAGGACACTGTAATTGCTAAACATCCAAACTTCAATCATATGAACAAGGTGTGTGTGTGTGTGTGTGTGTGTGTGTGTGATGGGACAGTCTTAAGTGTGAGGACTGATCATAAGTGAGCCGGGAGTTTGACAGCCCTGGTCTATACCATTCCAGAAAAACAGCTGATAGCCAATTTCAAAGTTTTTGCTCAACTTTATAAAAGCTCCATAAATCAGATTTTCAGTGGAAAGCCACAATGGGAGGCCGAAAAGGACCTATTAGTAAAATGGAAGCCCTACATTTGCCTTATACTAGCCAACAACTGCAGCAAAGACATTCATTCTGTTTTCCTTTCAAGTTCAGAATGTTTCCCTCTAAAGTTATGCAGAACAAAAAGGCAGATGTAGAGAAGGCAGGTAGAAGTGGTCCACAATCTGGCCTTGATCTGTTGACATTTTCCACACTTCCACATCCTCTGTTTGACATAGCTATTTTACTTGAGGGATATGTAAATACTGGGAAATCAACTTATCCCACTGAAGCTTCTTTGTCAAGGATCCTGGTGTCTCAATTGGTAACCTTCATGGTTTGCCCGGGGACCAGCTAAACAAATTATCTAGGACCGTGGGTGCTCTTTTTAAAGCCCAGATGCTCTGTACTGGCCTCTGTGATTGGAAGGCAAGTATGATGTTTCAGCATGGACAAATGGGTCTAATAGAAAAATAGGATATGCTTACTCTTGCATGGCTAACAAAGCAATCCTTTCCACCTGCTTGTCTTCCAGCTTGTGCCATAATTTCCAACCATAGACAACAGCAGATTTCTTGGATTGGAAACATCCTAGATAGAAGCTAACTTTGGCTTAGCACTAACCACCTTGTTTCAGACTTACACTATTTTTGGCATAGAACTCCTCCTTGCAATAAAACCACGAAATTTACCTGGCTGGTTTGGGAGCAAAAGTATCCCTCCTATTTCTTTCCCATTCTCCACTGCTTTCTTCTTTTTGACAAGATAATAAAAGAAGTAAGACCCACAGGTCAATTTCCTTTTTCTGACACAGACATTTGAAAAATCTTCAACATTATGTCAACAACCAAGCGTGCAGCTGGGGCTCAAGGCTGGCTGTCTCCAGTCCCAGCTCGGCTCAGGGAGCCGTAGCTCGCCAGCATGAGAGTTTCTCGCCCTGCCAAACTGAGTAATTAAAGCCTCTATCACATCCTATAAAGATGTGTTCTAGCAACAACAAGCAGGAAGAGGCAAAACTTCAGGCTGATCAGAATCTGCTTTCCTTGTTAGGGTTAACATTACCAACGTTAGAACTGAACAGCTTTGGTTTTGTATCTCATACATCCTGTATTTTAAGAAAATAATAATATTTTTCTTTTTTGGCCTAAATTTCAAGGTTAAGAACTTTGCAGTCAAGGTGGAGATTTTGAAGGCTGGCTCTATACTTTATTTCCATTGAAGTTTAATTTAATTTTATATTAATTCTGAAGGTAAATTAATTATGCTTTTCTTCCTATTTTCAACCGTACTGGATTATTTAGTACTGAAATTATAATATTAGAAGAACAAAATGATAGTTCTTCAGACATTGTGGAGCCACAGCAGTCTTTGTCTTTCACCATTGACTGTAGGTCGATGAGAATTGGAGGATCACCCATTTTTAGAGGCCCATAGATTTCCTAATCTTACTTTATACTGATCACTTTTTTTCTTTTTCTCTTTTTTTTTTAATGGCAAAAAAAAAAAATCAATGCATTTTGGCAGATGGAGAGCTATACTTCCCTGAAGGCTGTCTATTCAACCATCTCCGTGGTCAAAGAAATTCTAGATTACCACTTTCCTGAAGCATTTTGACTAGCTCTTTCAAATATCCTAGCAATGTTAGAATAGATGATTTTTGTACATTTCCATGATAAGTTAACATTGAACTGATCAATGTAAAGAGGCAAGATTGAATTACTGTTGGGCCACTTCTACATGGGGAATTAACTCCACTGGTTTTGCTGCCATAGGAGTGGTTTGAATGAGCAATCTCTGCCAACTGGCACTGTTGCCAACAGCCAGTAAGGAGTGCAGAAAAATCAGCAGGACACTGGCACCCCATCATCAACCCCAAGCTTCATCTTACTATATTTACGCTCCTTGTCAAGGAACAAACAAACAGGCCACAACATGGAGACATGGCAAAGCCAAGAAAAGAGCATCAATGCACCATGGCACCTTGATTTCTCAGGAAAGTAGGGAAATCCTAGATGGTGGATATGGGCCAGTGCTCCCTTCAAAGGAAAAAACATCAGTCCCTTAGCTCTAAAAAAGAATGCCATGGAGTTGTTATTGCAGGACTTCTTCTGGAGCAGGAGCCAAGCCAAATAGCTTGCAGAGTTAATCAGCTCAGTTTTCCAAGCCTACTGAACACCCCTGGCATTGTGGGAATGCACAAAGGCAGCACAGTCTCAGACTGGCATGGACTCAAATGGGATGAGGAATTGTCCTTGCCTTCTTGTTGCTATTCCTACGCACTGGAAGCTCCAATGCCAAACTGAGCGCTAAAGCTTTCAGCAAACAGCGTTGCTTCAGGTAAGGATAACGGCAGCCTCTTGGAACACCTCCCCTGGAATATAAAGCTCAGTGTGTAGAAAAATTGCAAGTCCAAGAAAAAGCTGGGCCAACCATTTGTGTTGCAACCAAACTATGTGGCAGCTTTTGGTGGTCTAGAGTCCCCCAGGGGTTTTGGTCTGCAATTCCCATTACTCAAAGGCTATTTAGAGCTAGCAGTAGTACAATACAAGGGGAAACATTGTATTCTACTCTACTATACTCTGGATTGACTTCAGTGGATGGTAGTACCTACCCAGCTGCTTATCTGGCCTCAGAAGCTAAGTGGAGTCATGCCTGATCAGTCCTTTGGTGGGAGATCTACGATTATAGGTTACAGCAGCAGGTGAAAACATAATTTCAAGGAACAATCCTGAACCATTTTCAAACAAATTGCAGGAACGTAGTAACAAAGTCACCAGAGATTGAATTGACCTGAAAGAGATGATACCTGTTAAAATTAACATAAACCATATCTCTTTGTTATAAGCCTAAAGATTAGGACATTGAGAACTGAAAACTGCTAAATAATTCTGTCTGTGAGTGTGTATTATCTATTTAATGCAAAATTCAGGAGGTGAGGTTGCTAAAGCATTTGGGGAAGATAACAGTTGCATGAAGAATTGCTGCATTTTTCAAATGTAATACCTGAGTTCCCCCCCCCCCCAAACTAGGATTGTCTTTCAACATCTCAGACAATATTTGCAGCAAGGCCATTATACCTCCCTTGACTCTTCTCATAAAAGAATGCTAATTCCCCAGAGTCTCTTTTTAAAAATCTTAGAATCCCTCTAGTGGTCAATAAGCTTCAGAACAGGCAGAGTTTTGTCCTATGGAAGCCTTAGAGTAAGATTTCAGATATCTTTCCTTCCCACAATACAGTTGTCAAGAGACTATTTTATTTCATTTCATTTTAGATCCCACCTCCAGTTCCCTCAATAGCATCTTGCCATGCAGAAATATAGCAAATGAGACTTTTCCTGGCATGGGGTGAGTGGATATGTGCCATTTAGTCAGGTTGGGTAACTGATCCAATAAAGAATAGCAGTTTTGTTCTAAACTAGAGTTGCCATCTTTTAAGCAATCTTCATAATTATTAGTTCTGGTGGTTGAAGTTCACCAGCATGTTTTTCAAGAGAAGAAATCATAATTCTTCTAAAAGTATTCTGAGGAAAGTAGCTTTACTTGCAACTGTGAACAAATCCAAAAATTTGTCTAAAAGATAATGTGACCTAGAATTCTACTTTTTGGTTCCTGGAACTCTAATGACTTTTTAAAAGAGAAGCATGACTCTTTTTTTGCTGATTTTTGGGGCACAAAAGATGCCCCCCCCAAACTGCTTCCCAGATTAATGGGAAACAAAGTATTGCATATTTTACAAACCTTGAAACTATGATGGAACAGTTTTGGCTTAAGGGGAGGGGGTGAGGTGGAAATAGCATTTTCAAACTGATATGATTAATTACTCTTTATGTCTGTTTCATTTATCCACATAAATTATTTTCAAGCAAATTCTGTAAATAATTTACCTAGATTTACTCTTCTAGATGACCACTAGGTGGCAACAAGAAAATAAAAAAACTGCCCTTTGCTGACATCTTGTGGTCATCCAGATCAGTGGTGGGTTGCCCCTGGTTTGGGCTGATTCTATAGAACTGGTAGTAAAACTGGCGGGAGGCTCTGCCCACTGACCCTGACATCATCAGAAGCGATCTGCGCATGCGCAAAAGCAAGGTGCGTGCGCGAGTGAAGTGAGTGCGCATGCGCGATCCCGTTGCAAACCGGTAGTAAAGGGCCAGTCACTCTCTCTTAGCTCACCTCACTGGGTTATTGTTATGGGGAAAATAGGAGGAAGATTGGGGTGAAATCCAGCAGGTTCTGACAGCAGGTTCTGAAGAACCGGTAGCAGAAATTCTGAGCAGTTCGGAGAATGGGGTGGGAATGGAGGTTTTGCATTATCCTTCCCCTGCCATGCCCACCAAGTCACGCCCACCAAGCCACACCACACCCGCCAAGCCAAGCCATGCCCACCAAGCCACACCCACAGAACCAGTAGTAAAAAAATTTGGATTTCACCACTGAGGAAGATGTGTTGGATATGTTCGCCACCCTGAATTATTTGTAAAAATAATAAAGGCAAAGAAATAAATAATAAAGGCAGAGAAAGAAAGAGAAGAAAGAAAGAAAGAAAGAAAGAAAGAAAGAAAGAAAGAAAGAAAGAAAGAAAAGTCTTTAAGGCAATTAAATCTTTTTTTGTGGAAGGAAAACTAAAAACTCCTCATGACTTTTTTCTGAATGCTGAATAGCAGAGGAAGTGGGTGATTTTGTATATGGCACCGATCAGACTTACCTTTTTAACACGTAAAGAGTATTTTTAAATACATGTGGAAAAACTGTCTTGCCTGGCTCCTTGTTCACCCCACTGAATGGAGCCCAGGCTTCTGCCCCCCAAAATGCTTTCATAGCTCTCTGGAATTACTTCCTTTTCTCCCATTAGAAATTTGAAATCTGCTAAAGGTGGAGGAGCACAATAGATAGTCACAATGCAGAAGAAATTCAACAGATGTACATTCATTGGTGCTTCCTTATTTGGGGGGGGAGTTGGAAGCAGAACTGATTTTGTTTCTTTGCACACCTCAAAAAGCACGAGAGTCTGTAGGAAGGCGGTGTGGTTCCATGGCCAAACAACTGATTTTCTGCATGATCTCCAAAATAATTAATGTTTCTAGAGCACCATGAGGCATTCATTCAATGCCACCAGATATTTCTCAGAAAATTGTGTGTGTGTTTATCTGTGTGGGACCAATCTGATCTTTAAGCACACCTGTTTGCTTTTGCACGTTAAAAATAGAGACTCCACCCAGCCTCCTGCTGTCCTGTTTATTTATAAACACCTGGGGTTTTTTTTCCTCCCCACAAGTCCAAAGCTGTGAAAATCTAAAGTGGTGTTTTCTTTTATTTATGTTAGTGTTTAAAGCATACTTTCACCCGTTTTGTAAGGCAGATTTCACTTATAAAGTGGACCTCGATCAGGAGGCTTCTCTTTACTGTCATCTAGCCACATAGTATTTGTCCTGATTTGCGCAGCCCAGTTATATTAGCCTTAACAACCAGGACTGGAAATAGTTCACATTTATACTATACCAGAATAAAAGTGAACTCTGTATTGCTCCAATAATTTAGAAGAAGTTAGGTAGGAGATATTAGGCAGACTCTTATAAGCTCCAAAACAGAGGGAATGTTTTACAAGCAAACATTATTTGGTTGTTGGGAGGTGGGGCTTGGGGGAATTCTTGTTTGTTTCTCAAGTTTATTCAAGGGGGAAGTGGCGTAAATCCCACCACAATTGGTGGTCCATTGAGAGATGGGCTCTGTAAGGTTATTTTTCAAATCTAAAATGGGTTAGTCAATAACTCTCCCAGGGATGAAATCCAGCATGTTTTGGAGAACCAGTAGTAGAAATTTTGTAGCAGTTCAGAGAACTGGTAGAAGAAATTTTGAGTAGTTCGGAGAACCGGCAAATACCACCTCTGGCTGGCCCCAGAGTGGGGTGGGAATGGGGATTTTGCAGTATCCTTCCCCTGCCACATCCACCAAGCCACGCCCACCAAGTCACACCACACCCACCAAGCTACGCCCACAGAACCGGTAGTAAAAAAATTTGGATTTCACCACTGAACTCTCCTGAGGACACTGAATTATAATTTCAGCATCAATGACTATGCTAGCTGAGACTGCTAGAAATTAAAATAGAGCAATGTGTGGCAGCCCAAATTTAATAGAAAGGAATAGATTGGCAGGAAATAAGTCCATGGTGCAAAAGGAAAGAAAGAAGGAGTATACTATTCTTTAACAGTCCTTATTTTAATGAAATGAAAATATCAACCAATGTTACTCTGGATTTTTGCAGCTGAAATATGACAACTCTAGAGGGGAAGAAAGTCTATTGATAGTAGGGATGAAAGAAACAGCAGCAAGTTAACAAATGGTACCAGAGAAATATGTGGGTAATACGTGGGGTATGCCTTGTGAGAGGAATGAACCAGGATTGCAAATAGGTGGGCCTCAATTTGAATTGTAATCAGCTGCATTGGCATAAACTAATCATATGTTTGCTAAAGTAGATAGTTTCAGAAGCTATTTTGAACCAAGGAAATTGAGAAACATGTGGAAATAAGGGAAGTGAAAATAGCAGATGGTAAGAGATTTCACATGTACACGCAAGTATGTATTAAGCGGATGGTCAGTATTTGAGAACATGGAACTGATTCAGCAGAAAAGACATCTGCTGAGGACTATCAGAAATAAGGTATAAAAGAAGGAGATGGGGTTTAGTTCAGGGCCGCTGGCCGTAGCTACTCCTTGCCGGACCTAGCTGCCGTCTCTGGACCTCATTGCAATGGTTTGTTAATGTAAGTTGTATTATGTATGATGGCTTCCTCATGTTCAAATTGTTCATGAAAAATAAACCTCTGAATCTTAAAGTAAGAATTTTTGTTTGTGTTGCTGTCTCCTGATTCTTTATTGGGATTCATTTTAGGACAGGATTCGTTTTATGACAGCCTCTTCCTCAAGAATCCCTTTGCATGAATCTCAGCAATAGATTCTTGAGGTTCTGCTTGTTCAGAGCTGCTGCTACAAGTCTTGCCTCCAATAGTTTAGAAATGTACAAACATCATTGAGAACTCAAAATGTTCTGCTTCCCTTCTGACCAAGCCAAATTCCTCCAGGGCCATGCTATTCTGGGAGGAATTTGGTAGTTTCTAGAATTAAATCCTTCTAGAATTAAGCAATTTTAGATATTCCAGACAATATAGTTTGCTTCGCCCGGGATGATGAAGTTTACACATGCATGTAATGGATCTGTATGGATAATGTAGCTGTAAAGTATTACATCAAATAACATTGGGATCCTACAAGCTTTCAGATAATTAAAGGAGAGGCCTGGGAGACTATATGTTGCCAGTCACCTCGGATTTTAATAAATCTGTGTTCTATTTGAGAATTAAAGTTTGAAAGATCAATGAATGCTATATGCTTCCATGAAGAAACCTGTGTTATTTTATTGCAGGGAGAGAAAAGAAATGGAAAATTTTATGAGGTTCTCCAGATGTTACTGAACTATACTTCCAGCTACTGTCTGTTATTGGTTAACAGACTGGCCCTGCTGGGAGCTATAATTCAACACATCTGGTGGACATTTTCAGGATATGTTCACATGACACACTGAACCAATATTCAGTCCATGACACTTTAGCAGAGCGTGTTATAGTTCTTTGTACTAAGCAGGCTAAGGAAACTATGATGAAACAAAATGTGGTTAAGCCTTTTTGAGTGGAGCCTACCTATGGTGTCATATGTTTATACTGTACCATAATAAACCTATTAATTTAGATGGTGCCACATAAGTTGTTCTATCACTGCCAGGCTCTTGCTTAACGTCTACAATTCATCACGTTCCATAAGAATCCACAATCTTCCAAATTTTGCCTGATTCCAGCTGAGACTTGCCTATTCCTCTTAAATGTTACCTTTGTTTGTGCCTAATCTGGCTTATTCCTGGACTCAGGGATCTAGTGCTCGATTTAGCAAAAGTATGAAATTCGGATTGTAGTTGACACAATATGTAGTGAAAATGAACAGCTATTTGTTATTGGAGAGGGAGGTTTTGCCACATATGCTTAAGATTAATGAACAATGAAGTCTTCTTCCATCCAATTGTTCTCCTGTGAACTTCAGGGAATGGATTGTAGACTAATAATTTTCATGTTGGATTGCAGCAAAATCAGCCTAGAATCCTGAGGCATTTTAAAGATTATAACAAATTAGTTGTGTGACAGAGGATTCTTGGGATTCTCCTTTCTCTGTGGCTATTCTTGTGTAGTTGTAGTTGTTTCTTAATATTGTCATTTCTGATGTCAGATTGGGATCCATTTATTATTCTGCACAGTGACAAGTTACCTTGTCTTACGTAGAGTGCAGCAGCACATTGTTGACAAATGATGGCATCTATCATATTGCAAAATGAGCAACTAAGCAACTAAAATCCTATTGAATTCAAGGGGATTTAATTTGGAATAAATTAGATTGGATTGCAAAGTGTGCCCATATGTTTTATGGCAGTTATGGCTGTACCAGTAGTGCATATAGAAGTGCATATAGTGTGTACTATAGAACAGAGGAAACAGGAACAAACGCAAACAAAATGCAGACTGGAATACAAGGAGGAAAAAGTATTTAATGAGCCAGTTGAAGGCTCACAAAATAGCATTCGAGATTTTGAGTTAGCAAGACTTTTAACCAGAATTTTTTTTAAAAAAAAAATGCAGCTACTAGCTAAATTTACAGTCTAAATTTAGTTGAGGGAGAAGGGAGAATACCAAAAATAAAACAGAATGAACATGTGGTTCCTTTGAAACATTGAACTTAAGAGCTGTTTGCCATTTAGTTTCTTATATATAGGTCTGGTTCCTTCCCCATGAAAACTCTGCTTGCTTGCTTGCAGATCGTGTTCCAACAACACCCCCCCCCCCCAAATTTCTCTTCTGTGTTAGCAATGTTAGCCAATGGTGTTGAGGATATCTTCAGTATCTATCTGCCTTTCCCAGCTTGGTTTCCTCTGGGTAGGCTAAGATTGCAAGCCCCAAAATTCTAGTCAGCATGGTCTATAGATATTAGAATCCCATCTCAATCCCCTGGAAAGCTGTCGGTTGGGGAATATTGGTTGTATGAGAAGTGTGTGCTTCTCTCAAAAACAGGATCCACAGGGATGAAACAGAAAGGCCCAGGCTGGCAGACGGAAGCCCATCTTCCCCAAATGCATCCTAAGCCTTCCTGACATATGGTTCTAGCTGCCCGCTCTTTAGTCATTTATATTTCTTCTTCTCAGAGTTGCTGTTGCATTAACATTTGCCTCTAGGCACCTCCGAGTCTAGATTGGTGGGCTCCATAAGGACTCTTTTATATATTTATTTTGCCATCTCCCACACTCTACCCCTCAGGAGACATCATGCCTCCCCCCTACCACCACCCTCAAAGAGGAGAAAATATGGAAAAGGAACCAGTCTGGTGTATACATAAAATATGTGTGTGTGTGTGTCTGTTTGCTTGTTTGTAATTTATATTAGGAAGGATGAAAGTGGCAGCGAAAAGCCCTTTCATATCCCAGGGAAAAAGAGGTTGAGAAGCCTGGGATTAGGATGGCAATGGGGGGTTAATAGAAGAGAGCTGAACTGCATTCTACTATCTCCTAGCATCACATCATTCCAAGTCTGGAAAATTCTTGTGAACTGTTTAAAAGGCCTGGCTACTAGAAAAACAAGTTGAATACCTGATTGTAGCAGCATGGCTCCCTTTGTGTGCAGTGTGTCTGTGATTTCCATACTCCACAGTTTTAACATTTTTATTGGGTTATAAAATACAAAGTACAAAAGGAAATAGAAAAGCAATGGGGAGGAAGAGGAGGAAGAGAAGTGAGGAAGGATCAGGAAAAAAAGAAAGAAAAAGAATCATTGACTTCCTGCTCTCTCTGTTGCGGTAAAATAAGGCATTAGCATCAAATCACAACATTTAGCTTTTTCATAATAATATGAATAAGCCATTTCTGTAAAGATCTGTCAATCTGCTCGGTAAAACCCAAAAATAAATGTTTCATTCTTTTCCACTTCAAGCACGAAGTTCAGAAGTGGTCTCCATCAGTGGTGGGTTTCAAAAATGTTTACTACCGGTTCTGTGGGTGTGGCTTGGTGGGCGTGGCATGGCTTGGTGGGCGTGGCACGGGAAGGCTACTGTAAAATCTCCATTCCTTCCCCACACCAGGGGAAGTCCCCATTTCCTCCTGATCAGCTGGAACTCAGGAGACAAAGAATAGATGGGGGCGGGGCCAGTCAGAGGTGGTATTTACCAGTTCTCTGAACTACTCAAAATTTCCGCTACCGGTTCTCCAGAACTGGTCAGAATCTGCTAAAACCCGCCTCTGGTCTCCATGTGGAAACAAAAGTATTTATGTTCTTTTCTTTAATCAAATGTGATTTCCATACTCGGTTGCTCTCCCTATCGGCAATGTTTCTCAACCTTAGCCATGTTTAACCTATATGGACTTAAACTCTGAGAAATTCCCCAGCTATGCTTGCAAGGGGATTCTGGGAGATCTTATAGTTACCAAGGTTGAGGAAACACCGATTAAGCGGGTTTCTTTCTTGTTTTCCCCATACCACTTTGTGGAGCAATAGAACACTTTTTTGTGGTCACTTTCCTTTTGAGAGGCACTAAAGATTTGCTACGAATTTCATAACATTTATTTATTTATACCCTGCCTTTATTATTTTTACAAATAACTCAATGCAATAAATATATCCAACACACCTCCCTTCTATTTTCTCCACAACAACCCTGTGAGGTGGGTTGGGCTGAGAGAGAGAGTGACTGACCCAAAGTCACCTAGCTGGGTTTCATGGTTAGGGTGGGACTTGTACTTGTCGCCTCCTGCTTTCTAGCCTGGTGCCTTAACCACTAGACCAAACTGGCTCTCCATCTGTTTATGTTTATAACATCTGTTTATGCACATGCATAACAGTGAGAGAATGGTAACCTTTGAATACCATCAGTTTCCCAAAAGCAAACACCATGCCCTCTGAGTAATAGCTCCTTCTTGTCAACCAGCTGCAAATTCCCTAAAAGTTTCCCTAAAACTGGTGCTTTCTTTGCTTACTATACTCTTACTCCTATAATCCAGACTGTTTATCCCAGCTCTCACCCTCAGTAAATGAAATACATACATTAGCTAATAGCCACCAGCCTCCAATGCACATGAAGACAGTATGCAAAAATTATGAGGTAAAAATAATTTTTGCATTGCCAATAAAAGATGCTTGCAATAATTGGATTGGATTGGCTTTGGTGAAGATTTCAGAGCAAACTTTTCAAAACAAGAATATCAGAGATGAAAGGGCCATGCCATTCTTTTTCAGTCTGAAAAATGTTGCTTTTTTGCAGCTTTTCCATCATATTAATGTTTCAGTTTTTTAAAGATACTATATTAGGTCATGGCTAGAACCATGGATTTTATTTATATTTATGAAACAAATTTCCTTTTAGTTGTAAGACATTACCAAGTGGAGTACAATAAAATAAACCATAGAGATATGCCATAACACAATAGCAGGCATATTGGATGACACAGTAGCAGAGGTGGGTTTCAGCAGGTTCTGACCAGTAGAACCAGTAGCGGAAATTTTGAGTAGTTCGGAGAACTGGTAGTAAAAATGATGATTGGCCCTACCCCCATCTATTCTCTGCCTCCCAAGTCCCAGCTCATCGGGAAGAAATGGGGATTTTGCAGTAACTTTCCCCTGGAGTGGGGTGGAAATGGAGATTTTACAGTATCCTTCCCCTGCCTTGCCCACCAAGTGACACCCAGTGGTGGGATTCAATTTTTTTAACAACCGATTCTGTGGGCGCGGCTTAGTTGGGGTGTGTGGCTTGGTGGTCTTGTGACTGGGTGGGCATGGCTAGCTGGTCATATGACTGGGTAGCGTGGCTAGCTGGTCATATGACTGGGTGAGCGTGGCTATGTGCATAGGGACTAAGAGGGCTGAAAAAAGTCATTTCTGACTGGTCCTCACACTTTTGACCGGTCCTCACACTTATGACCATCCTCATATTTATGCCAGTTGCAGCATTCTTAACAACTGTGTCACTCATTTCACAACTACTTCTCTTCACCACAGTGACAAGATAGGGCGCAAAAGGTAAAATGTGAGGATAGTCATAAGTGCAAGAACTGGTCAAAAGTGCAAGGACTGGTCAAAAATAACTTTTTCAACCCCCTGAGTAGTCTATATGCACATAGGCACTACCCAGAGGGCTGAAAAAAGTGATTTTTGAAGGTCCTCACACTTTTGACCGGTCCTCGCACTTATGATCATCCTCACATTTATGCCTGTTGCAGCATTCTTAAGAACTATGTCACTCATTTCACAACTACTTCTCTTCACCATGGTGACAAGATAGGGCGCAAAACGTAAAATGTGAGGACAGTCGTAAGGAAAGGACTGGTCAAAAGTGCGAAGACTGGTCAAAAATAACTTTTTCAGCCCTCTGAGTAGTCTATATACACATAGGCACTACCCAGAGGGCTGAAAAAAGTGATTTCTGACAGGTCCTCGCACTTTTGACCGGTCATCATTTATGCCCATTGCAGCACTTAATTAAATTAATTAAATTAAAGGAACCTGAGTGGCGCAGTAGACTAAGGCACTGTGATTAACATTCATCTGCCTGCAATTACTGCAAATTCTAATCCCACCAGGCTCAAGGTTGACTCAGCCTTCCATCCTTTCTAAGGTAGGTAAAATGAGGACCCAGATTGTAGGGTCAATAAGCTGACTTTGTATAAATATACAAAAGTATGAAGGCTATTGCTTAACGCATTGTAAGCTGCCCTGAGTCTCCGGAGAAGGCCGGCATATAAATCAAATTAAAAAATAAATAAAAATAAAAAATAAATAAAAATAAAAAATGAAAATGAAAATGAAAATGACCTGCTGGAGTGGTCGGAGGCAGTCCGAGGCGGGCGTTCGGGCCGGCTGCAGGGCAAGGTGATACAACCGGGATAGGTAGGCTGCTGCTGCCCAGGTGGGAGGCAGGCGCAGGCCTATAGGCCTGGCTGCAGAGTGAAGCGATTGGATGGGGTAGGTCAGGGATCTGCAACTTTAAACACTCAACCTTAAACACATGTAAACACTTAAACACAACCTTAAGTAATATCACTTACTCCCACCCAGGTTTTGTGGCTCCCAGTATTTTCTTTTAAACAGGTATCTCTGTCTCTTTCATCTCTCTCATCTCTTTCTTTCTCCTACCCCCTCTCTTTCTCTCCTTCATCTCTCTTTCTCTTCATCTCTCTTTCTCTCCATCTCTCTATCTCCCCTCCCCCTTTTTTTAAAAAAAAAGCCTCTGACGATCAGACAACTCAGCTGGTATCGCCAGAGGCTTTTAAAAGCATTTTTTTTCCTGCAACCTCTTTGGCCAAAGAGGCTATAGGAAAAAAAAATGCAGAAAAAAATGCTTTTAAAAACCTCTGATTATCCCAGCTGAGCCGCGCAATCATCAGAGGCTTTTTTTTTTACTTTTAAAAGCATTTTTTCGGCCAAAGAGGTTGTAAAAAAAATGCTTTTAAAAGTTAAAAAAAAAGCCTCTGATGAGGTGGGCAGGGTAAGAGAGCGGTGACTGGGCTGGGGACCGGTTCAGGGGCATGGCCAGACAATGTTATTACCGGTTCTCCGAACTACTACTAACGGGGAGCAACCCACCACTGTTTCCCAGCCCCGCTTCCCCGAGGGCAGCACTCAGCTGTACTTGCCTGTTCTGCTGCTGGAGCGATTGGGGGCAGTCCAAGGTGGGCATTCAGGAACAGAGTGGGAGGCCTCCATGGGCAAAGTTAGGAAAGCAGGCTGGGCCACATGGTCAAGGAGCCAAAGAATAACTGCAGGCAAGCTATGCAACACTGCGAGTGAGGCCAATGAATAGTGTTGGGTGGGGTGAGGGGCGGGGCAGGTGAGCCAGCAATTTAACAAACGGTTTGTATGCTGCAAGGGCCGAGGCCAATAAATAGTGATGCGGAAGAGCGGGGCAAGGAGTGCAGCGAGCCAGTAATTTAACAAACGGCTCAGCCAAACCGCCTAGAACCAGCAGAATCCCACGATTGGCCACCCCCACCAAGCAATGCCACGCCCATCAAACCACGCCCACAGAACCAGTAGTAAAAAAATTTGAAACCCACCACTGCACAGTAGCATAGGTTCAGCTCAAATCTTGAGTAACAGCTCAGTTTTAGTTGAGGCCAGAAACTAACAAGATTCAGAACTGATAATTGGACATGGAAGGGATTCCATCCTCGGCATTCTGCTGTTAAACGTATCCTTCTTGGGTTGCTGCATTGTGCTCAAAAGAACAACCCACACTTTGATTGTAATAGCTGGGTAGCTATGTAAGGAACAAGATAATCCATGAGATAATAAGGTTTCAAAGCATTTTGCTTTATATGTCGGTAGTAGCAATTTGAATGAGGCTTGATAGAGCACAGGCAGCCAGTACAATTATTTCAAATCTGATGGAAGGGCTTCATGGTAGGGTGTCTCTTTCAACAATCCTTTTAGCCATGACATTATTATGCTAGCTGCTGGTTCCAATTCAGCTTCATAGGTATTCCTATTACAACAGACCTATTACAACAGTTCAGCCTTGCAATATTGGGGCCTGATTCATGATGGCCAAGCTATCCTTGTGCAGAAATAACCATAGCCAATTAATTAGGATGAGTGGAAAAGACACTAATTTACAGAGGCTTGAGCCATCATTGAAAAAAAATATCTCTCAATGCACACTTGGTCTACCCAAAAACACAATCTCATCTAGAGGAACCAACTTCTCTAATTCTTGGAGATAAAGAGCCAGCCTTCATATTTTGATATTTATCCAACCCTGCATTGCATCCAAACATTAGTCCAGGCTCTCCATAGCCTTTTCTGGTTCAGATGCTATAAAGAAAACTAGAAAGCCGTTCCTAATTGCATTCTGTAGATTTTATACAGCTTTGATGTTCCTGTGGGCCGCACAGCTTAATTGCCATAGAGCCAAGCAATAGTGACTGAAAGCTGTCTTCTGAACATGCTCCTATAGGTAGTAGTGGAAGCTCAGTAAAATCCTGGATTCTCAAGTTGTAAAGCCAGCAAGAAAAAAATTCATAGTAACACTACACAGCATCAAAAACAGCAGGAAAAATCAGGATCGCCAGTAAAATTGCACCACCCCTTTTTTCTTTCTGTAAAGATCATCCATCATGGTGATCAAAATTAAGTCAATCATATAATTGAAATCATATAATTTAGACTGTTCCTAATAATCTTTTTCTTCAAGGAACATTTGAATTGGTACTACAGCCCCAGAATCCAGCACTAGAAGGGCCACTGATTATAAATACAGAGGCGTTTACTGTTATTGTTCCATCTTATGCTGATGTGTGACTGAACTCCCAGGAAGGCACAGCTGGATGAAGCCAATCTCCCTCCACAAGTGGTGTTATTAATGCATATCAGGATGATCCTTCACCCACAATTTGCAGGGAAGGGTCAGATCTGACAAGGCAACTATTATGCCCAGTGGTGGGTTTCAAATTTTTTTGCTACCAGTTCTGTGAGCGTGACTTGGTGGGCGTATTGTGGCTTGGTGGGCGTGGCTTGGCGGGCATGGTAGGGGAAGGATACTGTAAAATCTCCATTCCCTCCCCAATCCAGGGGAAGGTTACTGCAAAATCCCCATTTCCTTCCGATCATCTGGGACTCGGGAGGCAGAGAATAGATGGGGGTGGGGCCAGTCAGAATTTTTACTGTTCTCTGAACTACTCAAAATTTCTGCTACCGGTTCTCCAGAACTGGTCAGAACCTGCTGAAATCCATCCCTGATTATGCCTGGGGGGAAAAAAGTTATTTCCTCCTTTAGATAGTTAGAACCAGGGGTGAAATCCAGTAGGTTCTGACAGGTTCTCCAATAGCGGAAATTTTGAGCAGTTCGGAGAACCGTTAGCGAAAATTTTGAGTAGTTTGGAGAACCGGCAAATACCACCTCTGGCTGGCCCCAGAGTGGGGTGGGAATGGGGATTTTGCAGTATCCTTCCCCGGCACGCCTACCAAGCCATGCCCACAGAACCAGTAGTAAAAAAATTTGGATTTCACCACTGATTAGAACCTTTGCTGCTCTTGTGATTTTCACATAGTCAGTAGCTTTACTAGTCTCACAAGTATCTATCTCCTTATTTAGAATATTTACTCTGTGCTCTTTTTGAGGCCTTTTAATTTTTTTTTATCTCTTGCTCTTCGTTGTTGTTTCTTGGCAGAGAACTCTCTCTTCACAGAACTCTCCGCCCCCCAAAAAACATGTAAGTTCTTTGTTAATACCAGTAGATTCACACAACATTGTCTTGTTTTATACCTTACAAACTCAAAACGTGTAGAAAATTACGCCAGCCCTGGGAAAATATACACACATTTCAAGCAATAGTAGTAATTATTTAAAATACAATGTTTTGGAAATATTGGACAATTTTCCCCAGATCTGCCTTTCATTATTAACAGGCACCATGGAAATCTCTGAAGTAACATATGTGCATTGATAGAGTCAGGAGGTTCCTTAATAGAAAAGAAGGTGCTTAAACTGTAGTCAACTTTAGTTGTACGACTTTGAATGTGTTCCCTCTAAGAAACTTCAGAGGAGATACAGATTAATTTGAAATAGGAATAAAAACATTTAACGGAGAAGCAATGTTCCTCTACAAAGTGGGAGATTTTATGATTCTGGGCCCCATTAAAAAATCAATAACCACAGCAAAATTCTGTGCAAAGATGCCAGTAAAATAGCGAATTTCTCCATTGTTTCCCCTTATAGAGGAAAATGGAGGATACAAGGTCAAGTAAAGGTCACTGAGGGAACATTGATGAGGAGAAATAGAGAAGTTAAAATGTGCATTAAAAGAGGTGGAGGGGGAGAATTGATGATAAGGCAACATCACAATCTGTCAGCAAATGAGGAATGAAAATAATGCTGCGGAACGAACTCACACAGCACATGGTATGTACCTTTTTTAAAAGCCCTTTTGATGGGTGCAAAACACCAGCAGTAAAGTAGTTAAATGGAGGCGTGCATGCGCACGCGCACGCCCACACACTCACAAAGAGAGATGGAGCATACACAGTACGAAGTGGGGGGAGAAATTTGGTCCCGATCCAAAGAGTTAATGTTGCGCACCATGATCGATTAGATGTCAGATGTGATTTCGAACCAATATAAGATGAATAGCATAATTTTCCTGCACTCATTTTCCGACAGAATTAAGAATCCATTAGCTAACACAATTTTTTTGGCAACTTTAATAAAAAAGCGCCAATAGACATTTGCAGCAAATGCTCCCAGAGGTATCTTTGAAAGATGTGAATAACCTTTTATTCTCTGTCTCCCTCCTCACACAACTCCTTCCCTCCTCCTAATTCTTTTTTTTTTTTGGTAGCTGTTTTTCCAGTATTCTCTTCCTAACAACTTCCTTGTCGCAGCTATCTGAATCTCTCTCTCTCTCTCTCTCTCTCTCTCTCTCTCTCTCTCTCTGTGTGTGTGTGTGTGTGTGTGTGTGTGTGTGTGTGTGTGTAGGGAGGAATGTATTGCAAGAGAGAAGCAAGAGAGTGAAAGATCAACCCTCCTCATACCTCCCAGGCATTTCTTTTCCTACATTGTGCAATACTTCTAAAAAATGACCGAGGTCTCAATTGAAAATATTATATGTATTGCTGAAAATGGGCTTGGGAAGAATAGGCAAAACGGAGAAAGGAGATTCTCCAAGCTGTGTTGAGGTAGACATACACACATCCCAGCCCCCATGAAATTTCAAACCACATCTTGGCAAGAGCAGATTGAGACCTTCCAGGCCTTCTGAAAATTCACAGTTGTCCAATCTACTCAGCAGTTTGCCCTCAAGGAATCGGCAGCCTAAGTGGAAGCTGGCCAGCTTTGTAAAATTAGGATAATTGGGACTTTCTTTGTTATTGCTTGTTTCACCCTTACATCTCCTTTCTAGTTTCAGAGAAAGCCCCTGTCATGGTAACATGCCTGATGTTACTGCAACCAGGAGCATCAGGATTTGGAGAAACCTAAGGCTTACTAAGTTTTTCTGTCAGTATTCTTGACCTAGAAGCAGAGGTGGGCTGCTGGGGGTTCGCGGGGGTTTAGGAGAACCTCTAGCTAAGATTCTGTGCAGTTCGGAGAACCCCCAAATCCCACTCCTGGCTGGCCCCGCCCACCTGTCCCTCCCCTCCCAGGAGTCCCCATACGGCCCATTTTGGATGCGGGTAAGTGCAGGGCGCGCGCAGAGGCTCGGGGAGGGTGAAAAATGGGCCTACTGGAAGTTTGGGAACCCGTTTCTGGCCTCCAGGGAGCCTCTGGAGCTTGGGAAGGCCGTTTTCGCCCTCCCAGAGGCTCAACGAAAGCCTCCAGAGCTCAGGGAGGGCAAAAATGCCCCCTTCCTGCCGTGGTGCAGGAGGCCGACTAGGCCATGCCCACCATGGCCACGCCCACCAAGCAACCGGGCAGAGAACCTCTGCCTAGAAGAGGGAATGTGCAGCCTCTCAGGTCTCTCTCTCTTTTTCAGTGCTTGGCTTTTGTAGGCTGTTTTTGCAAAATGAGAATTCTATACTATTAGGAGAATTATACTCTTGAAAGAGTGTAGCCTCTAAATAATAGCTGTTCTTGCCAGTCAGGTAAGATTTTTAAAGAGAACGATTTAACAAAGAGTGTGTCCCAAACCATGTGCATAGTACATTTTCCTTGTAAAAGTTAACTCTCTTTCTAATGTGTCATTGACACTTGGGGTTTTGCTGCTTTCATTAAAAGGACAAAAACTGTGTTATCTCCCATGCTACAAATTCTGCCCCTCTGGGGCATGTATGGGATATTGTGGTGCATGTAGGAAAAAGTCAGGAGCTATGGCATGATGCTACGATGGTGCAATCCAGCTTGCATCACTTTGACTGTCTTTACTCTCCTTATGGACACACAATTCTCTCGGCAGAGAAGTTCACTTTTGACTTCCCTCAAGTTGTGTTTTCAACTTTCAGCCTGTGCTCTGGGATTTCAAGTAGATGAGCTAAGCCCAATTCAGTTTGCTTTCTGAGTCCAGAACAGGTCAGCCAAATGCTGCCACGCCTACAGAGGTGTTTGGGGTTTTTTAAAGCTAGGTTTTGCTAGAAGGCAGAGTCTGTCTCTTGTGGACAGCTAATGCAAGGTGTCCATAAAGGTAAAGATTCCCCTAGCACATGTGTTAGTCGTTCCTGACTCTAGGGGGTCATCTCCGTTTCAAAGCCGAAGATCCAGTGCTGTCCGAAGACGTCCCTGTGGTCATGTGGCATGACTAAATGCCAAAGGTGCATGGAACGCTGTTACTTTTCCACCAAAGGTGGTCCCTATTTTTCTACTTGCATTTTTTACGTGCTTTCAAACTGCTAGGTTGGCAGAAGCTGGAATAAGTAATGGGAGCTCACCCTGTTACGCGACATTAGGGATTTGAACCGCTGAACTGACGACCTTTCGATTGACAAGCTCATGAGAAAAAGCCAAGTGGTATATTGTTGGTATACTGTTTTTTGTATAACTCTCATAAAAAGTGGATGGTGCATCACTTGCACTGTTGTGCATCTTCACTTTTTTTGACCACAGCCTCTGGACATCCCTGAATCAATGACTTCTGCCTCTGTGTGTGTGTGTGTGTGTGTGTGTGTGTGTGTGTGTGTGTATCCTGGCAGTTGAAATTGAGTGGCCACTGAATCCTTCTGGGGGAAGTTAAGATTTGCGGACGAAGGGGTCAGAATCACACCAAGAGCCCAAAAATAGCTTAAATATGAAAAAGTCTCTTAGCTAATGATGGTGAGAGAGAGGAGGTAGACTGGACGACAAGAAACGATTTAATATAAAATTAAGGAATGTGTGCATTGTATGAGTTTGTGTGACTTTGTACGTGTAGCAGTATATACCAGTAATTATTCCCATGCACTTACATGGGACCACAAATACATTTTAACATATATTCACATTGAAATTAGATGAAGTGAATGAAGTAGAATGTAGAAGTGTTTCTGTGGTTTTTAAATTATATTTACATTTTTGTTGGTGATAAATGCTATTACCACACGTATAATGAAGACAGCTATAATTTGATAGCTAATGGTGGGTGCAGAGGATCCTGTGTGTGTATTATATTTATTCAACTGCTTTTCTGTCAGGTTTACTTTGGGAGCATATTCAAATTCAGTGCACGTCAAGCTTTCAGAATGCTCAGGACTAGCCCGTGACCCCTTCCTGTGGACAACTTACAAATGGAGCTCCCACAATAGACTTGGTTCAGGTTGTGGAATCTTACGGTTGCACAATGCTCCAGATCTTAGCATTCTTGTGAACCAATCCCAAATATTGTCTATTGTTTCAAATGTCTATGTGTGTGTGTGTGTGCATTTGAGTTAATGTTGACGCCTGGAAATTGCCTGGACAAATCATTGCAGTTTTCTTGACGACAGTTTGGGGGTGGTTTGCCATTGACTTCTTTTTCCTAGGGCTGAATGAGTGGGGGGCCAAGGTCACCCAGCTGGCTTTGTGCACAAGACTGGAATAGAATAGAATAGAATAGAATTCTTTATTGGCCAAGTGTGATTGGACACACAATGAATTTGTCTTGGTGCATGCTCTCTCGGTGTACATAAAAGAAAAGATACATTTGACAAGAATCATAAGGTACAACACTTAATGATAGTCATAGGGAAACAGTCAATATAAATCTTAAGGATACCAGAATAGAACTCACAGTCTCCCAGATTCTAGCCTATTGCCTTCACCATAATATCAAGCTTGCTCTCCTGTTTTATATAGCTCTCAAAACAGCATTCTCCATTTAAGAAATTCCACAGAGATGGAAAAGACAGGCAAAACACCTATGGAACCAGACTCTATGAATACCTGGTTGGGGGCATTTTTCTCTCTGTAAAAATACAAGTAGAGGATTTACATTAAAGTGGCCTAGAAAATCAAGCACTGGGTGTGAAGAAAAGGAAACTATTTTCTCACTGCCCTGATTCAAGTTCAGGGTGGCATAAACATTGAGAATTTGAGTGTTGTTTTGGGGTCCATTCACTGGTGGGTTTCTACTGGTTTGATTCTAAACCGGTAGTGAAGGAAAGTGGAACCCACTACTGGGACCATTGTCCCAAAGTAGGTGGGAGTCAAAATAAGAGAACAGATGGGTGACAATAAAATAGCATTTTTCATTTAATGTAATAATGAATGAATTATGCATTGTAGTATATAATAATAAATATAATTATTTCCCATGCATTTAATAATTCTCACTTTTCTCATATTAAAAGTGTAAATTTGCAGCAATCTTTAGATGCGTTCTAGGGCCTGCATTTAAGGATTGGAGGGGAGGAAAATCAAGTATTACCTGTATTTTTTGGACAATAAGACACTCCAGACTATGAGACACATCTAGATTTTGGGGAGGAAAACAAGAAAAAAAATCTGCCTCTGCTTCCCAGCAATTTTCAGCAAACAGCAAACAGCCTGGTCAGCTTCAGCACAGCCTGATTTAGCATGAGCAGCTGATTGGCAGTTGTCTGCCTCCCAGAATACCGCTTAACAAGTGTTCCAGGCTGTGGGGATCACCGCCGCCCATTGTCGCCGTCGCCACCCATCGCTGCCGTTGCCTATTGCCACTTCTTGCTTGCCCCATTTTTGGCTTCCACACGTCCCATTTTCGGCCTCCGCGCACCACATTTTCAGCCTCTGGATGGAGGCGGCGATGGGTGGCGGCGATCCCCGCAGCCTGGAACATCTGATAAGTGGTATTCTGGGAGGCAAATGCTTGTGCTAAATCAGGCTGCGCTAAAGCTGATCAGGCTGTTTGCTGCTTGCTGCAAGGAGGCAAATTGCTGGGAGGCAGATGCCGAAGAGTGCGGGCCTACGGGTGGGCAGGCCTTCGGCAACATTTGCTCTATAAGATGCACAGACGTTTCCACTCACTTTTGGGGTGGGGGGGAGTGCGTCTTATACACTGAAAAATACGGTATATACTTCCTCTAGAAGTTGATGGGGCAATTAAATTGAGGGCTCATAAATGGAAGAATGTTTCCATATTTTGATAATCCACTATTTTATATGGGTTATTCAAATTCTCATTTTATAAAAAAAAAACAACAACCAATAACCCAGTACTGAAATTAATAAGGTTCTCCAAAGAGACAAAATAAAAATTATTTTAAAACGGGTTTGCTTCCATTAGCAAATTCTCAGAATCTAACACTATATGTCCTTTCCATTTTAGCAATGAATTACTTTAAAAGAAAGAACTAGTTTTCCTTTTGGGTAAATATAATAGATCTAGTTCTTCCTTAGGCACAAAGCCAGTTGGGTGACCTTAGAACAATCACTTTCTCTGAGCCCAAGGAATAAGGCTGATGGCAAACCAAAATTGTGCCAAGAAAACTATAGGGGCTAGTCCAGGCAGTCACCAGGAGTTAATACTGATTCAAAGGTACACACACAAAGTATATCGAACAACTATCCTGATCTGATTCTTATGGATGTTATATGATTACTCCCATGATCTCTAATCATGTGATCAGCCTAATGTTAGTTGGATTGATAGGAATTAAAATCCTAGCAGGCATTCAGGTTGGAAAAAGATAAATCAGGCAACTATTGAGGACCCAGCTGCTGGGGACAACAACTCTGTTCTTGGCTTCTCCCCAAAGCACCTGACCCCATCATCCATATCTTTAGACAGATGTTTTCCCAGTGACACAGCCCTTATAGATGCATGAACTGCCAATTTCCTATTTTCCCCTTCCTTCTGTGACACCCACTTCCCAGAGTGTGGTGCGTGGGGACTTTAGATTTCTGCTACCAAAAAGGAACAGAATTAGGATTAGCATCACAGATGGCGATAAATGTGATTAATTTGGCAGGAATTCATTTGCTTTTATTTTTTATTATTTACTTTGCTGGGATCATGCTATGTCCTGGCCTAATTTGTCCAGCTCTAGCATTGAATAGACTCAATTGTTATAATAAGCAAAGGGGAGGCAGGTGAATACAATGGCCTCAAAACTGTTTATCTCTCTCCTTCTCTCTCTTTAAATTATTTTATGATGGGGCTAAGAGGGCTTTCTGAAAGATTTATAGTCAAGTGTGATTTAATTAGGAGCATGCTAAAGGATTGATCTACCTCTTACTTTCTCTGAGGGTTAATTCTAGTGTTTTACTGGGCATAGCACAGCTTCCTTTGACCTGATGCTGTGCAGAGAGATTGGATTGCACCGTTCATCATCCCTAGACAACATGGCTATTGGAGTTCTCCAACACACTAGAGGACAGTAGGCAGAGAAATCTAGTAAACTATTTGTTGTTGAGGAGGTGAATCTGCATATGGGATATATCAAATCAAACCAGATTTTAATAGAAAAAACTTGGGGATTACAGGCTCACCTTCCTGCAGAGTCTAAACTTTTGGGAACTCTTTTTCTTAGATAAGAAGCTGTGCTAAGGGAGGATTCCTCCCTCCGTCCCGATTTTGACTTCAGATATTGAACCCATTGTGAGCTTAGCCAACTGAGGTTTATTCAATAAATCATAGATGAATAAAGCTTGAAAAGAATATCTTTTCCTTTATTTTTTTTGGAGGGGAAGCATTTTATTATTTATTTTAATTAAGTGCTGTCTCATAAGCCTGTCTCATGTCTTCTGAAGTTAAAAAAGTCAAGGATAAAGTCAAACCAGGTGATTTCATGAACCAAACTCTGTAGGTAAGATTAGGAGATACAGGTAAATTCAAGGGGGGAAAGTAAAAATGAAGATTTATTAAGACTAATACCAGAGAAACACTAGAAAATTTTATACTCACAGCTTCCCTGGACAGACTTCCATTCCAGCTATTTTGCTTTAACATAAGGAAAATTTCAGGAAACTGAAATTTGATTTCACTGAGCTGGTATATTCAGACCTCAATATTCTGAAAAACTCAGTAGAGTTTTCTGAACTGGTGGTTCATTTTTTTGGGTTGGATGTTCTTGGATCAAATAATAGTAACGATACATTCTGAATTTTTTTTTTTTACAGAATATTCAGACTGATTCATAGAAGAGGTGGGTTTCAGCAGGTTCTGACCAGTTCTGGAGAACCGGTAGTGGAAAATTTGAGTAGTTCAGAGAACTGGTAGTAAAAATTCTGACTGGCCACATCCCCATTTATTCTTTGCCTCCCAAGTCCCAGCTGATTAGGAGGAAATGGGAATTTTGTAATAACCTTCCTCTGGAGTGGGGTGGGAATAGAGATTTTACAGTATCCTTCCCCTGCCATGCCCACCAAGCCACTCCCACCAAGCCATGCCATGCCTACCAAGCCATGCCCACAGAAATGGTGGTAAAATTTTTTGAAACCCACCACTGATTCATGGGAATGAGATAGAAGTATGTCAAGAAAACAAACAGTAAAAAAAACACAGAAACAGTACGTTGAAGGCAAATGCAATTTTAGTTAAGCAAAAAAGGGAAGTACAATTTTAGATAACATCAAAGGAAGCATAGTTTCCAAATTGCAGAAATTAGTATTTCTGCTACATTCTTCATGGATCAAACCCCACGTTAAATGCTTGTCCATTTCTGATAAAAAAGATTCAGAAAATTGAACAGATACAAATAGTCCCAGGTTAAGAATAAATTCTATTCCCAAAGTTTGTCTTAAGTCGAATTTGTATGTAAATTGGAGCATTATTAAATAATACTGTACAAGTAGTATTGTTTAATGAACTTGAACATTATATATTTAATCTGAATCTTAGCTATGGGTTGTCCTTAAACAGGGCATTCTTAATCCTGGACTTGCAAAAATGATTGAAGAATTAGAAATTAAGTCTTATATGAGAAGAGACAGAGGGAAATGAATGTGCTTAGCTTTGAGAAATAATAACTTAGTGAAAATATGATGGTGGAATTTCTTTTCAGATCTCTGCACCAAGACCAGTCCTCTGTTGACCAAATGATAATCTTTTAATGAAGACAGATTCTGTTTGGTTTTTAGGAAAAGCATTGTAGTTTGACAATGCAGTTTGTTACCAAGGGTGATATTGATCTAGCCTTAACTGGGTTTGTTAAAAGGGGCTAGGTAGCCATTTGTCAGGGATGCTTTAAATTCAATCCTTGTACTGAGCCGGATCTGGATGCAGTTACTTAAATGGCCTTTTCCAAGTCTGCAGTTCTTTGATTCTATAAAATGTTGCAGATTGTAAGAATACAGGATGATGGATAGAAGTCATACTGTTGTCCATCCCTTCTTTAAAAAAAAGGCAGTTCATATATTTATTCTTTCAAATGAGAAAAGATAATGGATTTCGATTTCCAATAAGTACCGTATTTTTCGCACTAAAAGATGCACCAGACCGTAAGATGCACGTTAGCTTTAGGGGAGGAAAACAAGAAAAAAAATCTGCCTCTGCCTCCCAACATCCATCCGGTATTCTTCTGAGTAGGGTCCTTGCAGCAAACAGCAAACAGCCTGATAGCGGCAATCGATTGCAATTGGCGGTAGCCGCGATCAGGGCAGCAGCGCTCGGTGGTAGCAGCGATCAGCGGCGATTTTCCCTGCCACCTAGAACAGTTGATCGGCAGTATTCTAGGAGGCCGATTCAACCGCAATCAGCTGCTCAGCAGAGAAGGTTCCAGCATTTCTCGGCGGCGGTGAAAGGCAGTGATGACGAACACCGCCACCACACCAAGCCTCCCCACCGCCGCAGTATTCGTTCCATAAGATGCACAGATTTCCATCCACTTTGGGGGGGGGGGAGAGTGCGTCTTATAGACTGAAAAATATGGTATATTCAAAACAAAGATATACATGGCAATGAGGGCATTGTAAGATATAGTTATGCTGGTGTCCATTGCTTTAAAATAAATGTAGATGAGTATAGTGTAGCATAAGCAGACCTTAACAACAGCAGTTTGGGCTGAAATTTCCATAGAATAGAATAGAATAGAATAGAATAGAATAGAATAGAATAGAATAGAATAGAATAGAATAGAATAGAACAGAACAGAATAATAACTTTATTGTCACTTTGAATGTACACTAATCAGCATACATTAAAATGAAATTTCATTGCATACAGCTCTCAAAGGGTCACACCTCCAATATACACTACATAAATATGACTAAATAAAATAAAATACAAAATAAATAAATAAATACAAAATTATGTGTATACCTACATATATTATATAACAGGGAGAAACAACACAGTCTAGTTTGGATGTATACATGTACATGGCAAGAAAAACGGATCTTGCTAGTTTACCAGACGGATGGCATAATGAAGAAAGCTGTTACAGAATCTGGTAATCCTGCTCGAAATACTGCTAAATGATGCAGTTATAAAGCATGATGTCATAAGACTGCATCATTTAGTGACTGCAGGCGTGGCTTGGTGGGCATGGCTTGGTGGGCATGGCAGGGGAAGGATACTGCAAAATCTCCATTCCCACCCCACTCCTGGGGCCAGCCAGTATTTGCCAGTTCTCCGGCAAATCAAAATTTCCGCTACTGGTTCTCCAGAACCTGTCAGAACCTGCCGGATTTCAATCCTGCAGGATACTACAAAGGCTGGAACTTTAAGAACCAATCATATGTACTACTCATTCAGCCCTATCACAAATTCAAATGCTTACTGAATGAGTGGTCATTAAGTGAGGACCACCTATGCTACAAATCCCAGGAGCCATGCAATCAAAAGGAGAGGAGTAGGGGAGAAAACCTGGGGAGAACAATCCTATAATAATTTCAAGTTACAGCTTCCTCTGGGATCTCTTTCAAGAAGCCTCTTTGAAAGTGAATACTTCTGAACAAGAGCTCTAAGTATGGACACAAATTGCCATTTTTAACATGGAATAAATCAGCTATTTGTAGATTGATGATCTCATAATTATTTAAGTCTAGGACATCATCGTCTTTTGGCTTTAAATATATTTAATCCCACTTATTTTTATAAATAGTTCAAGGCAGTGAGCATACCTAATACTCCTTTCTCCCCCTATTTTTCCAACATCAACCCCTGTAAGGTGACTTTATTTATATTAATTATCAAATTTATATACCGCTCATCTCTCTATGCAAGGCAACACTGAGCGACTTGCAACATAATAAAAGATATAGAGATAGCAACAATTATAAAATATAAAAACATTAAAATTACAGGAGATTAAAACAAAAAAAAATGGGTTTAGAGTGGAGAGATGGTGGTGACTTCTATACTATACTATCCTTCTCCAGCCAATAGCTCCTCTTTCAGGGCCCCATACCAACTGGCATAGCCAAGTTTTAAGGCATTTCCTAAAGGCCAGAAGGATGAGGAGCAGACCTCATCTCCTGTGACAAGATGTTCCTAAGGCCATGGCAGAAAAGGCTCTTCTGGAGCCAACCAGCCATAATTCTCAGCCAATAGGCCCATTCTGCCAGCATTAGTGGGGCAGGCCAATCCTATTGGGTGCGGCAGCTCCTCAGATATCCTGAACTATACCATAAAGGACTTTAAAGGTAATGACTAACGCCTTGAATTGGATCCGGAAGAACATTGGCAGAATTAAGCTAAGAGTGACTCACCCAAAGAGTTTTCAAGCCTAAGGCAGGATTAGAACTCACCCTTCCTTGGTTTTTAGTCTGATGCCTTAAGTACTAGGCCAAACTGGACAGTATAATAAAAAGTCAAGAAGAAAGTTAGAAATAAACATATAATGAAAGTGAAGAAAACCTTAAACTCCAAACTCAGTGGAAGAAAAGCCACCAAAGCAATCAATTCCTGGGCAAATCTAATCATTAGATAAATATCTGGAATACCATAGTGGAATGGAGTCAAGCAGAACTAAAAGAGTAGGAAGACCAGAAAAATAACAGCCATGAATCATGCCCTTCATCCATGCAGCAACACTGACGAACTCTAGTTATCAAGGATCATGTCTGGGTGTGGAATATTGCAAGTACACCATTCAACTGAAGAAGAAATTGGAAGAATATCTGAAGGACAGCGAAGAAAATATACTAAAGTTAGTACACCATAATGAAGGCTTACTGAATATCAAAGAGACTAACCTGGCATACAAGAAAGACCAAATGAAGAATAAAAAAGTATGATATGGCCAGTATATAAAAATTCTAGCAGACAAAGCAGACAACAACAAGGCCTAGCAATGGTTAAGAGCAGGAAAGTTGAAGAAAAAGACATAAGGGATAATTCTGGATGCACAGGACCAAACCTTAAGAGCAAATGCATATCAAACCAGAATGGAGAAGACAGCAACGGTCACACTTGGCCTCTGCAAAGTGGATCACCTAATTAGCTGCTGCAAGAAGATTGCACAGAGTGATTACAAACAACAGCATGACAAAGTAGCAACAATAGCTCATTGGAATATCTGAAAGAAATACCACTTGTCCAGGCTATGATAATATAATAATAGTGTCAAACAAACTCAAAAACATAATAAAATAAAATAAAATTTTACTCAGCAAGTTTAATAAAAGCTGAGTTTGGAAATTGATTTTTATGTCTCCAATACAAACATTGGACCAGATAGTCCTTGTGAATTGTAAACAATAAATACATTGGATTTTTTTATTGCTTAAGTTCTAAAGCAAACTAAAACACAAAAATGTAAAGAAGGCATCGGGTATTGCAGAGAACTTTTCACATAAACTTCACAATGTAGCAGCCCAAGTGCCATCTTAATAGAGGGAAATTTTAAATTTAAATTAATTTAGTTAATTTAATTAATTAATTTAATTGTTTGGGATTTTAAATTGACTAATTTTAGTATTTGGACTGTTGTGTTGTTTTTATTTTGTGAGTCGCCCGAGTCCTATGGGAGAAGGACGGCATATACATTTGAAAAATAAATAAATAAATAAAATCCACTTTGATCAATTTATACTCAATTTGATCATATGAACCTTGTCTTTTGCCACCCCACTCATCTGGATGAAAATAACCTTTTTTCATAGAAGAATATTTTCATTGATTAAAAACTTATTTTCAGACAGATGAGATCATCATTAAAAACAACGTGGGACTAGAATCTGCAATTGTAAAGCAGATGAACAAGTGCCATGCAATCAGGCACCCCTTTCTTTTATGATGGGAATAACTCGTTTCAACAAAGTTGTTTATTTCAACTTATCTCTTGGACTTAGTTTAGAAGAAGTAAATTGTATTTATTCAGATGGCCGAACTTCATAAATTGTGTTTACATTGTGCTCTTGACTACTAACAAGTTCACTTCCTTCATATCCTCGCACATTCAGTAGAATAAGTGATAAGATGGCTTCAAACCTTGTCAATATTTTCATTTGCCTGCTTTGAAAATCAGTTCTACAAAGCTTCTTTATTCTATGTTCATGGAAACAAAATCTTTGGCACTGATTTACTTAATTGTCCTAAAGCAACAACATCAATTTTAACCATCTCTTTCCTGAGATTCATCCTGGATCTTTCCTCCCATCTACACCAGCAATCTCCAACCTGCTGCTCTTCCTATTTCTAATAGGCGTTCTTCCTATTTCACCTATGCCATGATATCTAAGAACTTTAACTGAAAATAGAAACAATTTAGTTTGCTTGCCTTGTGCAGCTTGTTGTCTAGATCTGTAGACTCTGTTAATCTGTTCAGAAGATTACCTGCAAAGAAGAATAAAATACAACATAATGATGGGCTGGGATGGACCTTGTAAACTTAACTCAGGCTGTTTCCGAGCAAGAGTGCACAGCGTCTATATGCAACCTTCACATATGATGTGATTCTCTGCTCCCAGTGCTTGACGAGATTGTTGCCATATTAATGGGATTAAAGCTGAAATAACAGATGTTTACTTTGCAGTAGAAGCTCCAGAGATACTCAGGGAGCTTCTAACAGGAAAAGGGTTTAGTCACCTCCTGGGCTTCAAGACACACACACACACACACACACACACACACACACACACACACACAATAAGCTACTGGTAACAATCTGTGTTCCTTTGTTAATAGGGAACAGAGAGAAGGGATGGGGGCAGGAACGCAGCTTATGAAGGCCAGGAAAGTCAAAGAGGAATGGAGAAATCCAGTTCTCTAGGGACCAGCAAGTGAAGCAGAGTGAATTATACATGTCTGGTCAAAATACTCAATCAGACCTGACACCTGTGGCTTGTTTTTACACACTGAGCTGCAGGAGTGATGTTGTGGGTTCACAAACATTCTCTCAGAGGGAAGGGGACTTCTTAGAAAAATGCTGAGAAATATCATAAGCCTGTAAGTCAAGAAAGGGATATGTGGGTTGTTAACAGTTGTTGTTTTCCACGCAACATTTTGAAGTACACAGATCTTCTAATTTTTCAGGCGAGGCACCATGAGTGGGATAGGCTGCAACAACAACAAAAGGATGGGGCCATGTCACTTAATATGGGGAGGGTAGAATAATCTGTTTTCTTCTGGATTTTGAACATGAATTGTACGTGTGTGTGTGTTTCTGCTTTTAAATGGTGGTGCTAGCTGGCTGGACACTTTTGAGCTGGAACACAGATAGGAAAGAAAGGGATAAGAGCAGTGGTGGGTTGCTACCATAGTGGAGATGGTGAGGTAAGAGCGAACTGGTTCTCTCTGACAGTTAGCGTGGCCCTCCCGTCTGCCCCTGCGGTTAGCTTGGCCCTCCCGCCTGCCCCTGCGTTATACATACCTTATATTTGTTTGTTTTTAGCCCAGCTGAAAGGCGCGGCAGAGCGGACTTCTGAGTCTCAGCTGTTCCTCAATACACTGCACTTGCGCGGAGCACAAGTTTCGTGTGCATGAAGCGAACCGGTGGTAACACCAGTTGAAACCCACCACTGGGTAAGAGCAGTTCTTCTGAGGATTCAGAAAGGCTGCTTTTGTATTATGCCAAGAGATTTTAAGGTCTATTTGATCATTTTGGCCCTCCTAATCAATCCCTTTGCGTCAAGAATACAGGAATTCAGGAGAGTTCAAGGAAAAAGGACAAAAGAACACACGGGAATGCATGGCCTCACAGGATCATGGCTGAAATATTCAGCACATGCTTTTAGATAGAAGATCTCATGGGTATCTCCCTCTATGAAATGTAAAATAAGGAAAATCACAGTCGATAATAGCAATATTGGACTAGATAAATAGATCTTAAGACAGAGTTTTCAACTGAAATCCTTAGCCTCAAGCAGGGAATGGAAAAGTGACAGGTCTCCTACAGCCCTTTGAGTTCCAAGAAATCTTACACCTGCCATTGTTGGCAATTGCTTTCTGCATATGGAATGAAAAAAGAGAGGCATATGATTGAATTGAGGGAAACAGTATTATAATTAGTGGGTTTATGGTGAAAGGCGTTCTTTTCCCAGGCAGTGAAACTCAGATTCCCATTGTATATGTCCTCTCAAGAAGTCTTCTCCAAACTGCATCTGTCAAAGGAAGAGATGCTTACCTTAGCATATAACAAAAAGGTAATTCCCGAAATCCCTCCCTCTCCTAGCAGAAAAGCTTTTGTTCTTTTGGAAAATGCAGGCGGTTCTCCACAAGGAAAGATATGATGAAGCTGAATATTATGACTATGAAAAGCAAGCAACCGGGGACTTTCAATTTCTGGCATCAAGTCACTCAAAGAAATAACTAGTTAAATAAGATTAACTAGGAATGTTGCATATGATTATTATTTGGGCTGTGTATGCTTTTAAATCTAATATTTGTTACTGATCACATCCAAATAAGCTAAGTATTTGCATGCTTTTTCAACCTGGGCCCTTTGAGTGGTTTTGCTTCCAAACAGAAACAGACAAGCATCCTCTTATGACATTCCTGGGCTTTATATTTTTTTTGATATTTTTATATGGGAGCTCCTTTAAAGGTACTGTCTATGATTCTATAGTTTTTATTGCCTTCTGTCGCTGAATATATTGCATTTGACTGTTTAAAGCTAAAGGGGGATTTTTACATTTACGTCTCCTTTTTTTTCTATATGAAGTTTGATTTTGAAGTCTAATTTTTCTTGTGACAGTGGACTATTCCCCAAGGGGAGTGGGCGGGCGGAATGGATTACTGCAATCTACTAGAATACCTCAGTGCAACATGGCCAGGAGGTGGTGCTATATAATTTAATTCATTATTTTTCTCGTTTTCTTTCCTTTTAATTTACCAGTAACACAGAGTACGGAAGCTCCATTTTCTCATACATTGGGATATGTGGGAAGGACACAAAGTGAGACACTTCCGAAAAAGATAGGAAGTGGCCATAAGAGCTTCCAAGCTAGACACCAGGTCAAGAGATAGAGTCAGGGATTGTAGATTCGGAGCCTTCTAAGAGAGGAGGGTTGAGGTCAGTGGTGGGTTGTCCCCCCCCCCCCCCCCCCGGTTCGGACCAGTTTGCAAGAACTGGTAGTAAAACCGGCGGGAGGCCCCGCTCACCGCCCCAGATGTCGTCATCGGCGATCTGCACATGCGCAGCAAACCGGTAGTAAAGGTAAGTAGAACCCACTCCTGGTTGAGATCAACAAATATCTCTTTATGGGCTTATTCCAGAGAAGGGGGATTCCAAAGTATGGAGGCAGCAATAAAACATTCCAGATTCAGAAGTTCTATCAGATGCCAGTCTTATATAGATGAGACCTACAGGAAATTGACTTTCTGTGATCTTATTGGATAAACCAATACATGCAGAATAAGGCATTTCCTCAAACATATTGCCAAAAGTGACAACCACCATCTCGAATTGCATCTGGAAGCCAGCTGGCAACCATTTCAGCGTCTGAAAAGGCAAGTTTACATGAGTATATCAAGATACACCATCGCTGTCTAGGCTGCTGCACATTATATCATTAAAACTTCAGAATGCTTTCCAAGGGTATCTTCAGAGACCTCATTAAATTAATTCAAGCAGGAGGTGATTAAGGTATGAGCAGCCTCCTTATTTGGGAGGGCACAAGATGTAACATTGGAAAAGTCTTCATAGCCACTGCTACAACCTGTTGATCAAGCAGGAGTTGGGAGTTGAAGAGTATCCCTAAATTGTGAGTCACCTCTGAATGAGCGGTTAAAAACTCAGTTGAGAATCCAGATTGGTATTTTTCTAGATTTGTTTCTCTCATAAACCTGAAGCCATTCCTTCAGCGATTCAGTCTGAATCTGTTCCTCATCCAGATTCTGACAGTCTCCACCACTGGATTAACTTTTTTAGTACATTGCCACTTGGGCCAAGGGCAACATATATGCAGTAGATTGGTACCAACGGAATGCTGATAATACCAGCTTCATTGTCAGTGGATGACATCCCCCAGACTTACACATAGATGTTAAAAAGAAGTGGAGATCTGAGGAAACTCAAGGCATTCATGACATAGAAGTGTTTGGGCAGCTTTCTCTTTCAATCCCCTGATTGGAACCTCCTTCTCAGGAGGGAGAAGGTCACTCTCAAATAGGTCCCCTTATTTCAAACCAACAGAAGTGCTCCAGAAAAGCAGCTGAGAAACTCAGGAGGACCAGAAGTTTGCAGTCTCCCAAATTCTTGTCCCAATAAAATTCACCCATAGGAGTAAAATAGACATTCCGTGTTGTACCCTGACTTGAAACTTTCGGTACAGTATCTTTATTATGATCTTAAAATAAGATCAATTCAACACAATATTTTCTGTTTATTAGTCAGCTAAGAAAAATGTTTAAAAGAGTTGAAGTGTTGTCAACTTTGTGATTTTAGAAGTTTAATATTATGAAGGGGATATTCATAAATATAATATGGGATTGCCTCACATTTATTTCGTTTTAGTCCAAAAATTGTTAATATTGTTTTAGAAACAATAATATAATATAATCTTTAAAAAAGTAAATGGTTTACATTCACAACACTGACATTTATCTATGTATGAATAATTAGTGGTTTATCAAGCTTGGTTATAATGAAAAAAATGGAACTATGTTGTTGTCCCATATCTTTAAATTTGTATTATAATAAATTTTCCTTATATTTGTTTTTGAGCTGCTCTTTACTACTGTACCATACCTGATGATTCTGGTTTTTGCATTCCTTGTTTTCTTTCCTTTCTCTTGTATATTAAAGCATATGAACGTAATAATTTAAAAGAAGCTGATGAATTCTTTCCATTAATCTACAAAAAGTAAATAGCACTTAGCAACCAAATGCCCATTCTGATAGCTTGAATGCAAAAGAATTTATAGGCGTGAGAGAGGCAGCAGTGTCCCTCTGCACACTGTGCACACAGATGTCTTGTCCTCTATGGAATGCTTGTCAAAGATTCTCATAATTCTCCAGGATGTTCTCTTTCATTTAGCATCATTTTCTCTAATTGCAGCTCTTAAGGAGTGGCTTCTCACCCTATTGTGGCCATTGTCACCTGCTTCTTCCTAGAGCTGTTCCTGTGTTGCATCCACAATCTGATTTTTGGGGAGAGGGGAGTGTGCCTTCAAATCATTATTGACTTCTGGTGAATGCATGGATAAGGTCCAACTTGAATAAATCCCCAACCAAGATTTTTGGATATGGTTTGCATTACCTTCTTCCTAGAGTTGAGAGAGAGTCACTGACCCAATGTCACCCAGCTGGTTTTGTGCGTAAAGGATCTGAACTCACCTTCTCCTGGTTTTTAGCCTGGTGCCTTAAACACCACACAAAACTGGTTCCCAATCCCACTCTAGCAGACCTGTATAATTTGTCATCCACCAAACTGATCATATATTGCCATATATTGTACTGTGTCCTGCTCTGATCTTAGCAAGAACCTGATATTTATTATCAGTGGTGGGTTGCCCCTGGTTCAGACTGGTTCGCAAGAACCGGTAGTAAAACCAGCAGGAGGTTCCACCCACCGACCTGGACGTCATCAGGAAGCTTCTGCGCATGGAGATTTTGCAGTGTCCTTCCCCTGCCACCAAGCTACCAAGCCACTCCCACCAAGCCATGCCACGCCCACCAAGCCACACCCACAGAACTGATAGTAAAAAATTTTGAAACCCACCACTGCTTATTATGTGTGGTCAGTAGCAACTGTTGCTATTCTCTGGTTGCCAACAGGAACTGCTGGTTCTTTTGGTTCTTTCTCCACTAGCAACTTAGAATATCTTCAGATCCAACCATGGTTATGCCAAAATAATAGTAATGAATACAACACTTTTACGTCACTCGCACAGTGATAGGGTGATGTGTTGAGAAGATGCTGTAAGACTGTAGTGAGGAAATTGTTCTGAGTTCCAGAGTGCAAAAAACTAAAAAAAAGCAGGCCCCTGCAGATATACTGTGGATGAACCAGCATTACCCATCTTATATTTAACTTGGCCTTTCACACAGCTGCTTATTACACAGCATACCTGATTATTCTGAACTATAGTACAATTATAATTGTACCAAGCAGGAGTGCATACTCAGGATTGTCCACTGAAGACAGCACTTCAGGTAAGTAGGATGAAGATAAAGAAATGGGTGGAGCCAGGATGAAACCTATAATAATTTAGTTTAAATTTAAATGCAATTAAAATATTAAATGCAATTAATTACATACAGTTACTATAATTACTCTCTGATTATTTTAATTGTTTTCCCTGTCTGTCACATTCAAAATTGGCAGTGATTTTTGGAGAGATGCAGGCAAGGCTTTCTACCTCTGAACTAAAGGCTACGTTATACCTAATGAAAGCAATGCAGGTGCTAAGAGAGGACCTCTTTGTCTGCATGCCATGTTGTGTAGAGTGTAGCCAAGAGGCTGGAGCACCATCTCCCAATTTCTCCAAACATATTGGACTTCAGCTCTGGCCTTTCCCAAGCAAGTTGGTCTTGTATGTACTGAACAGGCAACAAGTATTGGTAGTCCACTTAATATAATCAGATCAGCTGATTCTAATCGAGGGTCGCTATCTTTTTCATCATCTGGACTGGCCTGAAGTGTGAAGAGCAAAGAGAACAGAAAGGTGCATTCCATTCCTAGGACAATGGATGCATTTAAGTTTATTTGAAACATAATGTTACCTGTAATGCACATGCCCCCCCACCATCCCTCAAAGTTTCATCTGATTCTCTTCCCCTTAAAGCCCCCAGCTCATCCTCATCTTGCCGCAGTCAGCGTAAGCAAAAGAAGGATGCTTCAAACAGCGAACCTGTCTCATCAATGTCAGTGTTCAATCAAAGCAGATGGGTTGCAGCTGTGAGTACCAGCATGACGACCAGCCTGCTTACAGTCACTTGGGAGGGTGGGAGGGAGAGAGGCTGAGTGAGGGACCAGGAGAAGGAAAACTGCAGGAGTTCAGTGCCACTAAAAGGGAAGGTGTCCTCAGCAGCCCTGTAAGTGGCAGATACAAGGGGGAGTTTCCTGGAATTAATACAGGCTGTAAGAGACTCACAAAACCTTCTGTTCTAGGTTGCGATAAGAATACAGTATGGGAATGCATTAAACTGACACAAACCTGCCTCCCTCTGTCATGGGCACCTCCCTCGGTCACCTCCTGACTTTAGGAGGCTATTCTGAATTTAGGCTTATTCCTGCTTTTTTCCAACTGCATGTAGGGAATATACCCTTTGGGATAGGGGTTGGTGTGGGTAGCCCAGTGGTGAAATCCAAATTGTTTTACTACCGGTTCTGTGGGCGTGGCTTGGTGGGCATGGCTTGGTGGGCATGGCAGGGGAAGGATACTGCAAAATCTCCATTCCCACCCCACTCCAGGGGAAGGACACTGCAAAATCCCCATTCCCTCCCCACTCCTGGGGGAAGCATACTGCAAAATCTCCATTCCCACCCCATTCTGGGGCCAGTCAGAGGTGGTATTTGCCGGTTCTCCGAACTACTCAAAATTTCTGCTACTGGTTCTCCAGAACCTGCTGGATTTCACCCCTGGGGTAGCCTGTCCCCCTCTTTCCTCACAAACTTGAGCTATTGAAAAAAAGATGTTCAGTCTTAACAAGTTGTCCCATTTAACGTAGTGAGACCTGTTCAAGGGGAGTTGTCAAAATGTATGTTTCATTTCTATTCTTTTTATACATAGATATTGTCTCTGTGAAGGGGGGAAAAATTCATTCATTTGTGGTGCGTCTCTGCAAGACAGTATTTCTTTTGCCACTCCAAATGTATATTATTCTGCAAGATGGAAAAGTCTGATTTTAAAAGGACACCCTCAGATTCATCTATTGAAGTTGATTTCACACATTATGCAGCAACACATTACGTTTGCCATTTGCCATTTGGTGCACACTAAACAGGACATGGCATGTTTCCTGAGAAATAAGCTTCCTTTCCAAAACCTTTTGGCATTCCCATTTTCTGAACAAATGCACATGGGGGGGAGGGGGAAGGAGGGAGCTGTTTGTGTATGGCTATTCATGTATGTATGTATGTATGCATATGGGTATACATTATGTGTGTGTATGCATATGCATGTATGTTTGTGTATGCATGTATACATGCACATACACACATAGAGATCTGTTCTTTGTACAATTAGAAATACAGTTGTAGATACCGATATAACAGGGAAAAAAAGGTCAGCTAATTTCCTCCCCATCTTAAGATGATGTAACAGAAAAACAGTAAAGGGAGATAATGAAAGCTTGGGGAACAAGGAGAAGATAATATGTCTGCCATTGTAGGGAAAAAACCTATTTGGACACAATAATGTTAATTTACGTTAGTGGGGGATACCAAATATCCCAACTTGAATGATACCTCTCAAAAGAAATTTTCATGCCCTGTGGGCAGACTTGCTATTTTTAGGGGTTTGTTTACAATATGTTAGGTATGCTTCTAAAAATTTTGGGGATCAAAACATCTGTGCTACCTGTCTAGAGTACTAGGTATTACATGTGAGGAAGGAGTATTTCTCTCCCATGGTCACCATGGAGCCTCTGAAGAACAGCAGCTGGGATAGCAGCTGCAGCAGCAACATCTAAAAACTGGGTAGGGGGTATTTCCCAGACTCTTATTCCCAAGACTTGCTTAAATCATTACTACCTTTACAAAATAACTTTTTATACCATACCATATTAATGTTCATGTTGTGTCACCAACCTTGTAGGACTGACATTACAAAGAGAAGCAAGAGGTAAGCATTTCAACAAGAGCAACAAATAGTCAGGTGGACGTGAAAATAGTACATAAGGTGTGTAAATAAAAGAATATTTAATGCACGGTGTCTCTTTGGATTTGTGGCTGAGCTGAGTTTGAAATTTAGACATTGCTGTTCCCAATTTCACTTGTCTGTCCAGTGAATTGGGCAAAGGATTTAAGTGTGAACCATTTCCCTTTTGGTGGGAGTAGGTGTAAAGACTTTCAAAATGTATCATATTACTTCATCTTTTTGTTTTTACATTCCTAAAAACTTACTTTGAAGTACTGAACTTGAAATTATCCTAAGAGGAGGACATGGGCATTTGTTCATTTATGCAACTGCTTATCCATCAACATTTTATCAGCTGCAAGATACAGAAAGGAATGTTGCAGGAAATAGGTTAATAAGAATTCTTAATAAGAACTCTTTTCACTAGATTAGACATATCCAATTCCTGCAACTGTTCTTCATATATTTTAGCCTCTAACCCACTTAAAAAGAAACCCATATAAATATATAAATATTTATATATCAACCTATAAAACAGAATGATGTATTCACAGGGCTACTACTTAGAGAACCTTGTCTTTCATGCTTGTCAGTCTTTTTTATTTACTTGACAGGTAAATTAGCAATAATTTCATGATCCCTAAGGTGGACCATAAAATAACTTTTTCTCAATAACACCAACTTGTTGAATTAGGCTTGCAAAATATCTTATAGATGTAAGAAGCACATAGGTAACTAGAAGAGACCCAAAATATTTTTCTGGTCTGGCATTTAGGTTCTGTCACCAGCCAGTCAGATGCCTCCAGAGGGTCACAAACATGACATCCCGGGATTCACACAGTCCCAAGGATCAATGGGCCCACTATCTCCAGAGAAGGAGGTTCCAGTCATAGTTAAAATGCTTGTGCTTTATAAACTTGCAGTATACCTAGTCTATTCCCTGTCCTTTTCATTTTTAATTTAAGTTAGTAAACATAATCCAGTCTTGTGGCACTGAATCCCTTGCATTAACTGGCACCTGTCGGCACCTATTCCATCTGGCTCCTGTAAAGGTAGGAGTTAAGATAAGAGCTTTCATCAGTTCTGCCAAGAGGCCATCTATTTTTGGCTCCTCCTGTTGTTGAACCATTTCTGTTTCCATGCCAGCTGGTCATTGTAAGAAAGTCTGCTTAACTTTGTTATTAGAATTTGCTGTTTGCTTCAACCCTCCTTTTCTCTTCCCTTCCTCCTCTCTTGGCCCTCTGCAATGTTGGATATCTGATTTTTAGGCTGTATTTTTGCAGGGAAGGATTGTCTTGCTTTTAATGATTGGATGTTAGTCAGTTTTGTCTTTTTGGTTGAAGAATATATATTTAAAAAAACAATTGAAAGAACAAACCAATGCACTGGGTGAAGAAATATCCTCTCTATGATGCTGGAAATGAGCATCAGCTATTTTTGGAGGCCCTCCCCCTCCCCATTTCTTTCTTCCTTTCAATGTTTTAAGTACGGCTGTATGGTGCTCCCCACAACTTTTTGGTACTTGTTTTATGATTATTCTTCTCCATGAAAGTCAGCCTAAACCACAGAGAATTTTATCCTTGGAAAATGTTCTCCAACTCATCAATCACTTGAGCTCCTCTTTTCTATCTTATTTTTTTTTCCCTAGGACTGCTGCTAGTCTTTATCCATTTCAGAACTATCTTGGTTCTGAGCATTTTTTGCAAAACAATCAAAAAGAATTCTTTCCTTCCTATATATCATAAAAAGCAACCAAGAAGGCAGCAGTGAATTGGTATTTTTGTCTGTCTCAACATATCTTCAGAAAAAACTGGCCGCCTTTCTTTGAAACAGATCACCTTGTACTTCCAGGTCCAATGGAGAGATCTGTTCTACAATTTCAGCAGAAGCCACCAGAATAACAACCCGAGCTCTGCTGAACAGAAGGAGCTAGTTTTCCTTCCCCCACCTCCCTGCTATGTAGCACTCCCTCCTCCACTTGGGAGGGGGCTCATTTCTAAAGGAGGCTTTGGAAGAGTGGATCAGGTGCCAGCCACATGGTTCCATGGAACATGGTTCATTGTGCCTAAGAGGACACAGGCCAGACCTAGTTTTCAGTTCTGTAGGCTTTTAAAGCAGCTAGACCTCTGTGTGTACTTCATAGGGCATGCCAAAAGAATAGACAGAAAAATGTGGATAATAACACACTTATGATCCCAAGAACAGAAGGGTTGGTTTCTTCAAGAAGGAAGCTTAAAAGGGATGGAGACAAGAGAAGGGAGGAGTGGGTGGAAAGGGGAAAGAGAACTAGAAGGAGCAAAGAAAGAATTTGCCACAATGATTTTTGTGGCTTTATTTTGATGGAAGAAGAAAGTGATAATTGTTTTTAATTTATGCTTCTGGCCCGAAGCATATGCTACAAATATTAAGATTTTTGAAAAAAAATGCCCCCATTCATCCATCAGCTGCTGGCTGGACTTGTTGGAAAATGCCCTATGGATGGTCATCTTTGCCTAGGATATTAAAACTATCACAGCAAAAGGAGGCACCAATGGAGGGACTGGGCAGCTAATCTGTAACAACTTCCAGCCCATGCCTTCCAGCCCTACTAGGCTACCTTTCTGGTCTTCGTACTCAGAATTAGCCAACCAAATCTGGCTGTGGAACATGGGATTATAGTCCACCCTATGCAGAGGGCACCCTCTTGAGGGAGGTTGACCTGGATTAAAGGTGATGGATTACAAGGAATTGGGTCAAAGAGCACAGGTGCCCCTTCAAGCAATCTTGGCCTAATTCATTTGACATTTCCAAAATGAATTTGGGCACTGACTGCCAGCTATAGTCTGTGTCTAAACACTGTTTTATTTATACCAAGGAAGGGAAAAGAGAACAAGAAATAATTGGAACAATCTTATCTCCACAGCTTCCCATGTTTATGAAAACAAATCGCCAAAATATTATTTTCCATTTGTTTTCAGCTTGCAAAGATTGCTTTAATTGGAGGGAAGAAAGGTGACTTTATTGCTAAGGCAGCAAGGGAAAAAACCCCAGAAGATAAAGAATAAGGGAGAACTTAGATAGGAGAAAAACATAGGAAGGGAATCAGAGACTGAATAATGGAGGGAGCAAAAAGAATGAAAAAGAGAAAAAAAGTTGAGATAAGAGGTTACTAGAAAAATGGGGGAAAGGGGGAATGATAAAAAGGAAAGCAAAAGAAAGAAGATAGTAGGGGAGGGAGGGAAGGAGAAAGGAAGGTATATGAAATATGCTTAATGGTTTTTGTTTCTTTCCGCTGGTTGGGGAATGGGTGGGTCGGTGGGGATTAGCTGGCTGGTGAAAGTTATCCTTCGGCCCGGCCAGTGAATTTGGCAGGCGCCAAATTCCTGCTTCTTCCTCTCCACCCTAACGACTTCGTAGGCTGCCTCCAAATCTGCTCGAGCCCTCGCAGGGCACCCGCCCGCACTGCCTTTTCCGACCCCGTCGCAATCGTGGGTGGGTTTGGGCTTGGGCGCTGTGTGTTTAAGCCTTTATCCAAATTAAACTGGTAATAACAGGGGCACGGAGTAATTGATTTTGGCTTCTGCCACCAGGCTTGTCCTCTAACCTTTGCGCAGGAGCCTGCCAAATTCGGGGTTCTGCCAGCTCGGGAGGAAAAAGGGAGGATTTGCATCCCTAATTAGATCGCGCGTGGGGAGCAGGGTCTGGGAGACCCAGCAGCCCCCCTCTCCGAAACCTCAACACTGCAAAAGGAAAGCCCACTGGGCAGGGCATTGCTATTCAGAGAAGGTCGGGATCTACCCACATGCAATGCGAAATAGCGACCCCGTTCCGAAAAACTCCATTCCCCTCCCCTCCCCCAGGCAAAATCGGCAAGGGAGGGATGTTGGCTTCTGCGGCTACTGGGCCCTTTTATCATGAGCGCCATCATAGATAGCGAACAGATGTCCTGGAATTTCAGTCGCGGTTCTCCCCTCCTTCTGTGCCTTATTCATCTCTCCTCCCCCTCCCCCCTCCCCCCCCCCCCTTGGCACGAGCTCCGAATGGCACCAAAATCCCCCTGGGGAGGAGCTTTATATTTTTTGTTTAAAATATATATTTTAAAAAAATAATCCAAACCTACAGTCTGCGATTTGGGCTGGCCAAAAAATGCGAGCTGGTCAAGCCGCAATTCCTAGTCTCTTTTCCTTTTCCTTTCTCTTCCTAGGTCCATTTTAAGAGGGGGGTATGCTCAGAGGCACCTTTCCCGGGGAGGTTGGCTAGGGTGGAGGCCTAAGTTAAAGGAAGAAACCTACTCCTGGCCCTTAGATAAGAAGAAGAACCCGGGAAATTGTATTGGACTGCAAAAGATAAGGATGGGGAAAAGCGCGCTATTAACGCGCCCTGTTTCGTGACATTCTCGCCATGAACAGAGGCGGCTCGACTCAACTCGGGCGAGTGGGGGAATGCCAGCCTCACTCCGGCTTGATTTTCTCCTCGCCCCAGTCTTCCTTCCTATCCGTCCCTCTCGGAGGTTGGTTACCAAAAGAAAAAGCGTCCGCCTCAAAATATGCACCTGGAAATCGCCCTGGGAGATGGGAGGGCGAGTGGGCCGATGGTGAGGATCCTTCAGAATCCAAGAGCGCTCTCCGCCCACTCTTTAAAATTCGACACCTGAATAACCGAAATCGAGAGCAGAATCCTGGATGTGGCATGGCCCGAACCGAGTCAGTTACCCGATTAAGGGTCCCAATCCCTGGGGAAGCGAAGCTCTCGCGGGCAAGCCTCACGATGTCCGTTTCCGAAGGCACCCAGGCAAAGAAACTTCCTACTAATCCAGCAAATGGGTAAAATGGAGTGATTGGGCCAGCTAGCTACTGCTGTGTGAACGCAACCCGTGTTTATCTACTCGGTTCAGCTGGATTCAGCCGGAAAAAAATGAACCCTAAGCTTTCAGCCTCGGAGCCTTTTTAGCATTTCGTTGCGACTTTTCGTTTTTCTTTCCTTTCAGAAACCGCTCCAAGAACTGAAACCTATTTCTCTGGTGGGAAGAGAGGAAGCCTCGCTATTCTTCTCTTAGCGGGTCCTTCTTCCCTCAGTCCCGCTTATAGGCCGGAGCCAGTAAAGAAACTGAATAGGCCAAAGGGTGGTGTTTATTTTCCAATAGGTCCCCTGATTGGCGTGGTGTGTGAGAACACAAAAACCTGCCTGGCAGTTCGGCATTCCGAAGTACCGGGCATTTGTTCCACATTTTCTGCCAACCCTCATTGGCCGTTTTCTGATCTCCCCGCAGTTTGCAGGCACAGATGTCCCTACTTTAACTCTTTCGGTGGGAATATGTCAGCCTAAAAAGTGTGTGCGTGTGTGTGAAAACACATTTAATCCAGTTTAGGATTTGGGGTATCATTTCCACCCGTTCTGCGTAGCCTGGCAAAATGTTCTCGTCTTCCTTCAGCTGCGTCTCTTTCAAATGTCAATCAAGAAATCCGTCCAGGCTTCAACACGACGGCCCTCTTGTAGCGGCCCCCCATCCTTTAAGATCTTTCTTGAAAGGCTTTCCTCATTGTAAGGCATCTGCTTGCGGGCACACACACACACACACACACACACACACTTTTTTGTGAATTAGATTTCCCAATAGAAGAAAGTATAAATTAATTTCAGACAAGAAGTTGAGTGGACTGCTTTTCTATTTATAATACAGATTGGTACACTTGGGATCGTCATTACAGATTAATAAATTATCGATCATTTAGTTTTGAATTCCACCGTGAATGCCAATCAGGCTGCTTTGTGCACCTATTCTGCCACAGGTATCCCAAATTCTTGGATTTGGGGCGAACTCTCTCTCTTCAACAAATTGGAATCTTTCTTACTGTGCGCCAGCTTCCATCTGTTTGGATGTCGGGCTATTGTCTTATTTTTCTTCCTCCACATTCGGCCCTGAAGAGACCTTCCTGGTCTTAGGTCAGCTTCTGAGCCTTTCTAGCGGAGGGAATTTGGTTCCGGTTGCAGTCCCCTGTTGGCCGGAGCCTGTCAATTTCCCCAGACCTCCTGGCCGTTTCAAGAGGTCCAGACTTCCTCTGGCTTTCACCTGAAGGTGGGCGGAAGAGAGGCGGGGTGACTGGAGAAAAAGAAAAAGCAGGATAAATCGGAGCTGCGGGAAAGAAGAGAACCAGAAGAGGCCAGACTGGGAAGGGAAGGCCAATGGATGGATCGGGATCAGAAGGAGGCAAAATGTATATCAAGGGGCTGAACACGACACAGCGTGTAGATCGTTTGGGCGAGCTGGAAAAGGCCACAATTAGGTCACTTTAGAGAGCAAAGATAAGCAAGTAGATACGGAAGAATGTCAAGCGGCCATGAGATTGTTTTATAACGTGTAATTTATTTCTTATACTTTTCACCCATGAAATACATAGATACAGACGAGCTGTTTAATCCCCCCCTCCTCCTCTTCCTCTTCCTCCCACACCCACACCCCCACGCCACTACATAGCAAGTGCCTTTTCTCCGCTTTTCCTATTCCACCGCATTCTTTTTTTTAAAAAGAATATCTGTAATTCTGGCAGAAATCTGTCTTTAATTTAGCTGTCCATATAAAAATCTACACTGTATAATAGTGAACAGATGCCACGAAATCTAAACTGAGGCAAGGTCTCCTCCTCCCCCTCCCCCTCCTCTTTGCCCACCCTTCTGCTTAACCTGGCATTCACCCGGCCACTGGGCAGAGACGGAGCCATGGGGCCGTTTGGCAGGGATCTTGATGTTTTTAGTCGCTCGCTCGCTCGCTCGCTCTCCCTCCCCATTTCCCTGGATTTGGAAACAATAATAAGTACAATGAAAAAAGAAAAATAGACAAACACCCCTCATTTTAGAACAGGGGAATTGGGGGAAGTTGCAGTTAAGAACCAAGGGGGCAGCTCATCTCCCCACACCCGCCAAGGGTTTTTTTTAGGAGAAATTCTTTTTAAGGTCCCGTGATGTGTGCAGTAAAGGTGGGTTCCAAGGCTATATATGTAGGGAGTGGAGGGCGGCGGGAACTCGCTTCACACAATGACTTGCTTAATTACTAATAATAAAAGAAGATTTTTCTGGATCCTAATTTGGAACTTCTTTCCAAAGAGAGGCGGGCGAGATCATTTCCCATCTCGCCTCCGCAGATCCTGAGCGATCAGGGGCAGTGAGCGCCGGTGATGCTGGACTCTGGTTGTGGCTTCGCTTTTTCGCCCGGTGATTTAACTATTATAGGTGTGTTCTAGCTCACCCAACCAACACAGCCCCTTTCCAGAGCGGGTTAGTTCTCCTCTCAGCCTCTTCCGCCCCTTTTTTTCTTCCCATCCCTTTTTGAAAATGCACTATGATTGCTGTGATCCTCAGAGCACCTCAGAGCGCCTGGGAAGGGGCGTCATATGGATGACTCCCTGGAGCACTTCAGATGGGCAGCCAAAACCTTTAGGGTTGCAGTTGGAATGTGTGTTTGGTCTCCTCACACCCGCGCGATAAGCCACTTTATCTTTAAAGAAAACAGGGGGAGCCCACAAATGATGAGGGATATTTTCAACCAGAATTGGGGGTTGGTTGAAGCATGTTTTGGGGCTGAACTTCACCTCCCAAAAATATTCGGTGAAATCATCCTCTGCCCCTTCCCCAAACCTCTCTCACATGGCAGTTTGCCTAACCGCCATCTCTGCATTTTATGGATATTATGATTTCCTTTGCCCACCCCCACCCCCGTGCCCAAATCCGGGAGGTTCTCGTTGCCTGCCCTCCCAGACGAGCAGGGTACTCTTGGGCAGGCTTGTGCCCGACGCCTTCGCCTTTAAAAAAGAGGCCTTCCCCTTTAAAAGCGTTCTGGAGTGAACAGATGTCCGACCCTCCGCTGTAGCAAACGAACCACTTCCCTTCAGTGGCCCTTGGCTGGCTGTTGGCACGGGCAACAGCCTGGCATCTAACTCCCTACAGAGAGCCTCTCTTTTACTACTGTGGAAATCGGGAAGCTGGCGCTGCCAACCAGAAAGATGCCAGCTAAGCTAGCTAGCTAGAGATAGGGGTCCAGCAACAGCAGCAGCAGCAGAGTACCTGCCCTCGCGCAGACGGAGGAAATCCGCTCAGTGCAAAGGGGAAACCTAGAAATAAAACTCCCGCTCTAATTTGGAGGGACCGACAAGGCTGGGGAGGAAGAAAATGCTGGAATATTTCATAACACTAAAAAAAAATTGCTTTCAAGACACAGCTACCTGCCCGCTTAGATGCTGAAATACTTTTGCTTTCCTTTTGGCTTTTCTCCCCCTGCCCACCAGCAAAACTTTCTAAGATACTGAGTTATTTGCTGTAAATATATGTATATTATCTATGTATTTTGGCATCCGACCCTCCAAAGTTACCAAACGTACTAGGTCCCGTTCAGTTAGATTTGTTGTCATGCATGTCACTCACCCACTCACTCGTTCAGGATTTGAAATAAAACACACCTTAGTTCCCCCTGTCTGACTCTCTGATCCCAGGAGCACTTAGCGAAGCTGGACCAGAAATTCTCCGAAAAACCATTGTTCTGTTTCCCTTCGTCGCTTTCATTCTTCGTTTGGGAAACTTAGACTGTACTGTACGTTGTATTTCGGCGTGCCCAGGCTTTTATTTGGGGGCTTGAAAGAGGATGGACTTAGCTGTCCCCTTTTGGAGGAGAAAGGGGCCGAAGGGCTAATGGGATGGTGAAAGGTTTGGGAAGACACAGATGGGGACGCGGTATTATAGGGAGGTCAGTGATTTGAAGAAAGCGCTTGGCGCCGTGGCATTCACTTTAGGGGAAGGGTCGGGGCAGGAAAGCGGCTTTGCGTGCCGCTTCTTCCCTGCTCTGAAAAGCACTATGGAACGGGCGGTTCCTCACCAATCATTGGGATTTCATATTACCGGAGGAATAACTTTTAGGCTCCGGAACTGAAACTTTGATTTCTCTTATCAAAAATGCACAAGCAAAAAGTCTTCCGAAATAGTCACGGCTCAAAAATAAATAACTTTACCGATTTTGCCTTGGCGTTTTTACTGCTGAAATTCCACAACTGCCTGATATTGAGTCCATTGAACTTCTCAGGAATTAACTTCTGACTGGGGAGGTTTCGCTAAACATATATCCGGTTTTAAACATAGTCGGAAATTTCCCACCATTTCTTGATGCAACAGACTTCTCAGTTCCTTCCTTCCTTCCTTTGATGAACATGATGATAATCATGATTAATAGGTTCATATACAAATTCTAATTTCTATCCTGTCCTCAAGTTTGAGGAGTCAGAGTTGGGTTCAAGATGGTATCCCATCCTAGATGAACCTCTTGTGCTCTCCAGACCTGCTGAGCTTTCTATGACTAGGTTGGCTATAAATTCTGAGCATTGTAGTTCCAAATTATCCAGTTGAGGAGGGTGCCCTATTAGGGAAAATGGCGCCTTGGGACACTCAGAGCAGACCTTTGAGAAATATTTAGCCATTTACTCTATGCTGCTGTAATTTCTCTCTACGAATATATTTTTTCAAGAGGAGGGGAGTGCCCGTTGCAGTGAAGAGCAAGGGCAATGGATCAGGGCTTTTTTGTCAGGATCAGCCAGCATTAAGGAAGGAGGTGCTGCTTTGAAGAAGGTTGGTAGAACAACCCTCTCAGCAAGTATATTCTTGGAGACCTTGTCACATAGTTCAGACATTCAGGTGAGACTCTTTCAAACCTGAATAATTTTGAGTGGTTGCCTTCTCTCTTCTGGCTGCCACAGAAAAACAGAATTGTTATGGGAGTACATCTTCACAAATAAAATCCTTCACCCAGCACCTGAATTTTAATGGTGGTGCATCTTACAGAGAAATCAAGTAGTGGAGAAGCATGTGTGAAGCAGCTGAAAGCAATGAACGGTTAGAAAGCACATGTGTGAACTAGCCTTTTGATAAAGTGTCTGCCCTATTTTCCTTGACCAGCTGTGACGGGCTGTTTCTATTCCTAAAATAGAGACATGTATCTCTATGCCAATGTATAGAAATACACTTCCATATGCATCGTTGCTAAATTAATCACACTGTTAGACTGAGGGCTTTGAATAGTTTACACTGGAGAAACAGGAAAGCTTTCGTGTAATGTCTGTAATGAACTTTCTTTGTGGCTGCAGTATTTTAAAGGATAAAATAACTGCAAATGATAAATCCTCTGGCTTTCTCTAAATAACAGTTATGCTGTCTGTCTGTCTGTCTTCCTACTTTCTGAAAATAAAATAAAATAAAATGGGGACCTGAAGATTGGTGTGATGATGTACCTGTTACTGAATATTTATATTCAGTATATTTATATTCAGTATATAAATATGTATATATATATATATATATATATACATATATGTATATATATAATATATATATATATATGTATTCTCATGCATGTTAGTGTGCAAGCACTTTCTTCAAAAAAGAAAGAGCTAATAAGAATTATTTCTCAGTGTGTATATGCATGCATGCATGCAAGGAGGCTGAAAATCCTCGGCATCATCAACCATTTGTATTTATTTTTTCAATATGTACTTGCCTTTTTACCTAAGAGACACCTAAGATGTTGTCCAATTGAACTGTTCAAAAATTTGGATGTTAATAGGCCAAAATTGTTTGCAGCTGAGTTTGCAACTGGAGAAGTATACTTTTCTTCCACAGGTGTTCAGGCTTCTAGAAAAATTCCAACCCACCCCCGCACCCCCCACATACCCGAAGAAACCACGGTAGGTGTGTAGAGAAAAGGAAGGTCGGGAGGAATCTACAGCCACAACTTCTTGTGTTAAGCTCTTGTTTTAAAGCAGGTGAAAAAAACCCCACTTGCATGGTTATAGCATACAGATTATGGAAGTTGCAGCCCTGTTGCTTAGATGGCAGAGAAAAACCTGTGCCCTAGTTAAGTAGAGGGAGGGTGTGTGCAGCTCATTTTCAGTCATTTAAACAGAAAAAATGGGTTGGAGCTGACTGGGCTTTAATCAGCCTAAAAACAATTCGGATAGAATATCAGTGTACAGTGATTTGCACTGGAATGCCCAGCCACCAATGGAAAGGAAGGAAACACTAACCTGTGAGGGCAAAGCAATGCTTCCCCCTTGCTTCAATGGGGCAGTGTAAGATGGGGCAGGAAGGACTGCCAAAAAGAAAAAAAGAAAACAGAAAAAAAGTGCAAGTTCACTTGAGTGGGGTGGGGGTGAGGGGAATGCAAGGGAAAGGCAGTGGAGATGGAGGGTTTTCCAGAACTTGAACAAATGTAATGGTATGTGGGCCTGGAAAAGGATTTGCGGGGGGGGGGGGGGGGCCCCATAGTTTCCCAAAGAGGAGGCAAGGTATTCCAGAGAGATTCAAAATTGACAGACTATGCAATCCTGAGCTGGATGGGGGGAGGGAAGAAGACATCCTAGAATCTCTCAGGTTATTATCTATTAGGTTAGAAGATTATAGTCTATAGTCTAGTTTTAGTTTAGCCCCCCCCCCTTTACTCAGTTTGTTTTTATAACCAATTTTTATTAGAGAAGAGAAAGGAACTTGTATATAAATAGAGGTGAATAGAAAGAGGAGGGAGAGAAGAAAAAGGATGAAAATGAAGAAGGGAGAGGCTGGGAGAAGGAAGAATATTTATTTATTTATTTAAATCCCACCTTTATTATTTTTATAAATAACTCAAGACAGTGAACATATTCAACATATATTCCTCCTCCTATTTTCTCCTATTTTCACAACAACCCGGTGAGGTGAGTACCTAGAGAGAAACTGGCCTCAGGTCACCCAGCTAACCTTCATGGCTAAGAAGGGAGAGTCTCTTGCTTTATAGCCCATTAGGCAAAACTTGCTCTGAAAGGGGGAGGTATAAGGAGAGATGTAGTTGATGAAACTTCTTAGACAGAAGTTACTAAAAAGCTAAAGATCTTAAGGTTTCGTGTGTGTGTGTGTGTGTGTGTGTGTGTGTACATATATATACATATACATATATATATATATATATATATATATATATATATATATATATATATATTCATTCTTTTATCCTCAAAAGGAGGGAAGAAAAGGAAGGAAAGTATGTATTTTTGTGTGTGCATGCGAGTGCCAAGAATAGAGAATTACTTACAACTTTTCATTTCCCCAAACCTTTCCAAGGGCACGTGAGCAAACACCACCTATCAGCAGCAAACAGAAATATGTGTCCTGTTCTTGTGGAACCCAAAGAAATATACACCATTATTGAGGTTTTTTTTTAAAAAAAACATAAAGCTTCCCTCCTATTGCATCTTCAACTACCTTAAGAAGATAATCCTGCAAACAGTGGAGATCATGGGGCAGGCAAGATAGTCTTTATTCAGGTGCCTGTACATACCAGAGCCCTGTGAGATAAACTAGGCTTTTAATGAGTCAGGGCTGGGTTGTCTAAAGAAGGATGAATATTTGGAGTGAGCTGCTGCCCCTGTGTGATTAATCTGATTTCTGTCTTCCCCCCATTTCAAATAGCTGTTTCATACATGTTTGATAATTGTCCAGGATCCTGCAACACCTACCAGAAGTAAAACATAAGTGCTTGTCTCTGTTAGAATTTTTATTGGGACATAACTCATGCCTGCTAGTCTAACTTTTGGCTTCACGGGCAAAATCCCTCCTGTCTCTATTTGGAGCTTTTGAATATCAAATAAGAATGCTAACCAGCTCCAAGAATTCCTGAGTGTGAGAAAAGCCGTTTTAGAGATCAAGGGCATGTTTTTCCAGAACTTCTGGTTCAGCACCATACACACTTGGGACAGCTCCCAGACGACCTTATTGGATTACAGTAGCTTCCTCCATAAATAAAAAAGAAATTTTAGGGATGGGAGAGGAATGGTCAAAGATTTATTATTTATCAGTGTTTAGTTGCCAAATATGATTTGCTTGCTTTGAAAGATAACACATCATTTGCGCTTGTCCTTACTTTGTCTTGAATTTCTCTTTGCTTAAATGACCACAAAGAAAGTAGGATAACGTGGGTGTGGGTGTCTATCTGTATAGGTGTGTGCCTGTATAGGTGTGTGCGTGTGAGAAAAAGAAACAGAGAGGGAAGTGATACATGTGTTTGTATTTGTGTGTGTGTGTGTGTGTGTGTGTGTGTGTGCATGTGTGTGTGAATGTGTGAGTGTGCACGCAGGGAGGGAGATGCAGGGAAAATGCCATCTGTCCAGGAGGAGGAAACTGCATTAGTCTTTATAAAATGAGAAGTAGGCTTCCTCCCCCATTCAACTGCACATAAAAAGTATACTTTAGGTGTTCAGAAATAGACAAAGATGATGAAGAAATTCGAATATATTTTAATAAGGTCTTATGAAGACTTATCATCAAACTATTTGTTAATAAGTCTTCAGAAGGGTTGCTTAAAATATATTTAAATTCTTCACCATCTTTGTCTTTTTCTGAACACATAAGACACACTTTTATTTGCTATTTTAATGTCTTGAGCCATCTTGGGAGTGACAGCTTGTCTCAGTCCCTCTTTGGAAACATGCCTGGCTATATATCTTTTGCCCATATATACATTTAGCATTACTTCTTTGAAGTAAGCTAATGCTGAGGGAATCAAATCAACATCTATTATTTATTAATTGTCTTCTTAAGAAGCTGCTTCAATTCACTGAATAAGATCATAGCTGACTTGCAGCTCTCAGACCATCAAAAATGTTGGGAATCATTTCAGGAAACAGTAGCAAATTAATGTTTAAAGCACACCACTGTATTTCAGAATTTCACACACGTGCAACACCCACCCACCCACCCACCCATTCACCCACACCTCTTTTTAACCAACCATGTATCTTCTTTAAAATCTGAAGTTCACAGCTAAACTTTGTCCATGATAGGGGTGGTGAGAAGGTCTGAAATTGCCTTTTGATCTGTATTATTTGTGTAAAAGGAGCTGTAAATTTTTTCCTCTCTAAAATGCGAAATGCCTTGCCATAAACCAAATTTGACAGAATTATGATGGATAGATATATGATAGACAGACAGACAGATAGATACAAACTAGTCCTTCTTATTTAAAACAAGACTTTGAGATTTTTTTGTTTAGCATATCATTTGACGTAAATATTTATTCATCTTAAGGAAACTGAACAGAAACACACAAAAAAGCACTTCTGGTGTCCCATAGACATTTCATATTGTCTACAACTTTTTTTCCCTCTCTCTCTCTCTCTCTCTGTTAGTTTTCTTTTCTTTTTCTGTAAAATGTTGTTGATTTTTGCTGTTTTATTTTAAAAACTTTGTTCAGAAATGTAAGTTCTTTGAATTTTTTTTTAAAAATGCTGGTATGTCTAAAGGTGATGGAGGTCATATTAAAAGGAGGGGGAAATTAGAGGTAATTTTTTTTCATCCTCCTTTTGCTCAAATAAAGTCATCAGATGAACAAAAAAATGAAATAGTACTGTATTGGGGAAAATATACTCTTCTCAGTCCTTACAAGTTACTGTTTTTTTGTTTTTTTATAGAGAGATTTATATACTGGTGTATCATTACATAAACATATGCTTCCCTCCCCAAAACCCATCACAGAAAGAAAGAATGTAAGTTACTATTAAGGGGGGGGATTAAGCCAACAGAAATATTAAGCATAATAGTATTCTCTTCACATCACCTTTAAAAGTTGCATATTTGCGTTTCCCCAACCTATCCATGCATAACAAAACATTTGCCATTTCATAAAAATCTCCCCCCCCCCACATTTTTCTTTAACATTTTTAAAACAGGTAAAAAACAGCATGACACACAAATTTTGGAAAATAAGTTACGTGGGGTTACAAGGGTGGTTCAAAAAGTCAGTGATTGTTAAATACCAGGGAAACTTTCCACGGGTCTGTTTCCCCCAAATCAAAAAGTGCACAATTTTAAATCTCAGCGAGTTTGTTGGTCCATATTTCTAATATTTCATATGGATTCTTTTTGTTGTTGTTTTTTTTCTTTTCTCTTTCCCTTCTTTTTATTTCTTTTTCTAGTTTCAATACCTACTTGCATAGATAGAGATAGAATATATTTTTCATCTGTTTGCCCGTTTATTGCTTTTTCAAGTTCTCACTGCATTGAAAGTTTGATTTAAAGTTTGCAAATATTTTAACAGCTTAATTTGTGTAAGCTGATACATATTTACACTGAAGTAAGCCCCATTAAGCTTCATAAGACTAACTCCCAGATAAATATGTAAAGGATTGCAGATGGCATAGATACCTTTTTCGGGAATTTTTTTATCCAGCTACTGGGAGGATGGAAACTTCCTCCCATCACCTGCCTTTTATAAACTGTTTTGTTCTAAAGCCATATTGAACTTTAGGAAAAATTTTAGTTATAAGGCATAATTTAGACAATCCATTAGGATGGTGTGAAACTTTGATACTCTCCTCCTCTTTAATTTTGAAAAATGTGGGTTGTCTCTCCTAATAATGTGGGTCTTAAACTTTGTTTTCGGATGGGCAAAATCTCAACTAAACAGTCTATTAGCTATAGAGTCCTTTCGTTTGTTTTTAAATATAAAATTATGCTAGCATATATATTGCACCAGATTTTTTTTTCATAGTACTTAGTGGGGGCAGGGAAGTCGCAGATTCTATTTATAATCTGATTCCCATTCGGGATTGGAGTCCCGCGGAAACCAAGGCGCGAAAAAACTCCACCGACTTTCCATTTAAATCGAAGCCAGCGACTGAAAACCAAAGCGACCCCTTGAATTCAACGGGATTGGGAAGGATTGAAACCCGCTGCCTCAGCTCAAGAGGCTGTTGGATCAGGTTCCCCCCCCCCCCGCACCCCCCAGCTCCAAAACAAGAACGTTCGGCTCAATTAGTTCACGAATAGGAATGATTATTGTTTTATCCTCCCGCCCTCCCGATTTTTTTTTTTAATATGTTACGAGAAAAGTGGTTCACAGTTGAATTTTAAAAAAAATTGCAGCCCTCGGGACGAAGTACAGGGGAATATCAAAGAAGGCCGAGGATCTATTTATTTCTCTCTCTTCCCCCCTCCTCTCCCATTCTCTCTCTTTCTGTTTAGTTTATATCACCCAAATACCCACCCACACCCCCTTTCCCAGTCCAGTACACTGGAAATCTACAAGTGGTCACGGTTACTCGTGAAACCGGTAGGAGAACGCGACTCCCAAGGCGCCTCTGGGAACAGGGGGAAAGGCGCTAGTTATGGAAAAAAGCATTGAGCTCCTCGTACATCGGACCTCGGTCATGATGGAGGTGCATCTCGTAAGGCAAAACATTCTCAGAGTGGACGCCACTGCGCATTCCCGAAGATCCGAACACTAAATTGTGCCCGGAAGGGCGAGAACTGGGGAGGGCGGAGTAGTGCATAGAATAATGGTAATTTTTCTCGTGGTCGGGGGAAGAATCCTGCTTGAGGGAAAAATTCCCGTTCACGCACAAGGGAGGGCTCAGGGGCCCGTCGTATTCCGAGCTATTGTAATCTGGCGAGGCGTTCCCATAGAGGGACTCGTAGGTGGCACAGTAAGCGTGCGTCCGCAAGGCGTGGGAGCTAGCCATGGTGCTGGAAGCGCACTGAGCGCTGGAGATCCGTGAGCACTGGTAGGTGTAGGGATGCATGGCAAAGGTGGAGTTGGGCCCGTGGTATCTCCCGGCCTCCTGGCCTTGCTCAGTAAGGAAATTCCTTGAGTTGAGCTGGAGGCAGCCGGCCACTAAGTTAGTGGTCGGCTGGGACAAACCTTTGCACAAAGTCTGCACATAGGAGACCAAGTCCGGCCTCTTACCCGAGCGCAGGATTTCCGACAGGGCCCAGATGTAGTTCTTGGCCAGCCGCAAGGTTTCGATCTTGGACAATTTCTGCGTTTTGGAGTAACAAGGCACGACCTTGCGGAGATTGTCCAAGGCGGCGTTAAGGTCGTGCATCCGGTTGCGTTCCCGGGCGTTGGCCTTTTGGCGTCGCAGCTTGGAGCGCTCTAGCCTGGCCTTGGTCATTTTCCTTTTTTTGGGGCCCCGTTTCTTAGGTCGATCGCCTTCCGCTTCCTCAATGCCTTCCTCCTCCTCCTCCTCCTCCTCTTCATCAGCGCCCAGGTCGTTCTCCTCTTTTACCTCCGAGTCGTTCGGGTCCTCCTGAAGAGGGCAGCTTTTACTTTTCTGCTCCTCTTTGTCGCTCGAATCATCCTCTTCACAATCGTCCGCCCAGCTGGAGAATTTCTGAACTTCTGGGATCAAGCTGGGTTCGCTGAAGAGGCGCGTCAACATGGTGGCTGGAGGGGTGACGGGGGCGGGGAAGAAGGAGGGAGGAGAAAGGCGCACGGAATGAGCGGGCCGGAAAGAAGGGAAGAATGGCAACGAGAAATAGTCACACAAGTTGGTCTTAACATCCACCACTTAACACCCACCAATCAATTACCCTGGACCCCTGGAAGATTATCCCAACCCACGGATAGTTTAGTCGCTCAGCCTTTTCCAGCCAATTGCTGGGAAAGCTGACAGTTCCACTCCTAAACAGATTTCAATCTTCCTGGCCAAGATATAAAGGGTCCTCCCTTCTTCCAAAGGAGATCTTTGCTGCCAGTCTGGTCACCAGATCCTTAGGGTGATTTGGAAGGAGAGAGAGAGAGAGTGAGTGAGAGAGAAAAAAGGCTGTCTTCAGATATCCACCTCTTGTCCAAAACTCAACCTGTTTTCAGCGGAAATGGAATTATGATATTATTACGGTCTGATTTTGAACTATAAATCGGTTATCATTACCCTTCCTCCCCTGCAGTTAATTCCCTCCCTCCCTCCCTCTCTCTCTCACACACACAGTCTCTCTCTCTCTCTCTCTCTCTCTCTCTCACACACACACACACACACACACACAAACACATAGAGAGAGAGAGAGAGAGACAGAGAGAGAGACACAGAGGGACAGAGAGAGAGAGACACACACAGAGAGATTGATTCCTTAACGAACCGCATCTTTTTTTGCCAAAACTTGGTGTCTAATGTCTTCCTTGTTATCCAGGTCTCTCACCTAATCTCTGTGTGTGTGTGTGTGTGTGAATCCCACCCTTCAAACCACAGGATAGAACTGTTCTAAAGCTTGTCTTAAACCCCTTTAGTGAACTACCTCATAAACCTATCTATCCTCCCGACTGACAAGAACAGCCTTGCATTTGTATGATGGCAGCCAGCCTTACTTACACCCTTTTCGTTTCATTTTAAAAAAACATTATACATATGCACAATACTTTATATAGACATACTACACACACACACACACACAGAGGGAACTTGGGGGAGGGGGGAGAGAGGACAGGAAGATTTGTTCAGAACTTGCCTGAAATTGGCTTTTCCCCATTCTTTCCCTGAAAACAATTGATTCATTAAAAAAAGTGTGTTTATTATTAATTGGTGTCTACATTGCTTTCCCGCTTAATTAGTGCAAAGCTGAGCTTGATATCTCTGAGCTTGATATCTCTTCATTACAAATTACCTCCCTTCCTTTTGTTGTATCGAAATACAATGGATTTTTCTCTATTTCTTACGGAGGCTCAGAGCTGTATTTATTCAGCCTCGCTTCCCTCTTTTGATTAGTTTACCAGATTTAATGGAATTAAAAATCATTAAACCTATCTCATCTGCATCCCGGCATGTTAGAGCATAAGATTGCTGCTCTCGCTAGCACAGCTTTGAGGCGGGGATCTCGGGAATGCCCAGATAAACCTAGAACTTTTCTCTTCAATTCCTGCCCCCTTCTCCGCTTAGAAAACCGGAGTATGCCTTAGCTTTTCCTAGGTCCTTTCCAAGAAGAATTAAAACGAGCATTACATTTCTGAAGGTAGACGCTTCGCAGCGCTGAAACCCCACCGACCCCGCAATCTTCACGCCGCGTCCCTCCCTTGCTTGCCAAAATCCTGATAACTTCTCCGTCGGGCCCCGGTTTTTGTTTCTCCCCCCGCTGGTTTTCCCGTTCGAGGGTTCTTTCCATGCTCCCTAGGAGGAGGAGAAAGGATTGGAATGTTCCTCTACGGCACCATCCCCATCCTCATCCTCCTTCTCAGGGCGACCCTCGAGACTGACATCTCGACAGTTTCTCCCTTCCCGATCCGCCTTCCTCCTCCTCCTCCTCCTCCTCCTCCTCTTGCTTGCTCCTCTCCCTCCCCCCCCCGCCTCCCTCCTCCCTCCCCCCATCACCCGCACGTCCAGACCTGAGACCATCTTCCTGGGAGAAGATTGAGCTGCCGAAAGAACTGATGGGTCCATGTGCCAGTTTTGTGCCCGAGTGTTTGCAGTCATTTTATGTTGCCTTTGAAGCGGGGAAGCAACGGGGGGGGAGGGGGGAGGGAGGGAGAGAGGGGGAGAGAGAGCGAGAAAAAGAGAGAGAGCGAGAGAGAGAGAGAGAGAGAGAGCCCTCCACGAACCGAACCCCGGCGCAGATAAACCCCGAGGCTAGAATAAATCGCTTGCGAGATGAGATTAAAAAAGATAGAGAGCCTTTCGCACCCGTAATTGCTGGAGATCTGATTCCGAAGGGCACGGTATGTATGTATGTACAAGTGTGTTTTGTGTGTGTGTGTGTGTGTGTGTGTGTGTGTGTGTGTGTGTGTGCATTTCTCCCCCATATATTTTAAAATACACGATTTTATTACCAAATTGTTTGATTTTGCTTCCCCCCGACCAAGTGGTTTTGTATGGGTAGATAGATAAGCTTCCTTCTTATACAAAACCGGCCTTTGCTACATCAGAGGTTTTGGATCTATACATACATCTTGCGTAGAGATAGCTTTCCTACCTCTTACTCCCAACCCACTCCCACCTTGCACTTCATTCAT
>WNWU01013599.1:6256478-6280326 GCA_012654045.1 Ptyas mucosa
AGATGAGACAAGTTGCAACCCTGTGTTTAAGTTTCTGTCCCCCCCTCCTTACATAACTTACCTCCAAAGCTCAGTTGAGGAGTCCTCAAGTCCTTGGACCCTGCATCTTTTGGGAGTAAGGAGGAAAAAATGGGGGGAGGAAAGGGGGGGAAGACTCCTTGAGGTCCACCCTGTCTCCTTCACTGTCTTATCCAAAAGGAGGAGGGAAGTGGCATGCTTCGAGCAGGCAGAGGGGTACCAACTCTGATGCCAGACCATATGGCTGGCACGTCATCCACTGGAGTTATCACATGAGCTGCGGAGATTGACATGCGCTCGCGTGTAGGGAGATCTCGCTCTCTGGGGAAAGCGAGACCACCATCTGTCACTCCCTACTCTTGAGAAAGAAAGAAAGAAAGAAAGAAAGAAAGAAAGAAAGAAAGAAAGAAAGACCTAACCCAGTCACCACAATGAATCCAGATCTGTAGATCTGCAACAAGATGAAAGAGATTAGGGGAAAAGAAAATAGCAAAGGGAGGTGGGAACAATAGAATTTGCAGACATGGGGGTGGGGGCAGGGGTTAGAAAAATACTAGATAGCGGAATGTATCTTGATGTGACTGGTTGTGATATTCCTTGAAAGAATGGATGAAAGACATTTTTTTTAATTACCCCCCACCCCCCACCCCAAGCCTATCATATGATCTGGTCACAGCTCACCTATGGTAGAACAGAGCCTACCCTCTTCCACTTAGAGTAACCTTCCTTCCTATTTGGTATTTTTAAAAAAATTCATTGATTGGTTTTTGTTTTGTTTTGTTTTTGAAAAGAACTGGGATTTGCCCACTGCAGGGATGTGGACTGTGCTCCTCTCTTGTAGCAAGCAAAGAAAGCAAAGATGACAAGCTATGTCCCACCAATCATTACTAGTTAATATGAGCATATTCTCCCACATCCTGGGAAAATATTTTGCAGGGGCTTAATTGAACTGAACTGAAATGTGTTGCTTCCATTCCAATCAAGTTCACCTGGATTTGTACAAGTGAACATTCCCATCATTTTGTACTTCATGGATCAGAACTTTCAGATCTTCTACAGATCTTTTAATCTTTCCTACTCCAAAATCTGCCATCCCAGAAATGGAAAGGGAAACAAATAAATACAGTTGTTAGCTATTCCTGTTCAGATCCCATTCACTGCCACAGAGAAGTTCTTAATAGAGTGGTGCCCCTTGTATTTGAACTGCCCACTAGAATTGTCCTATGACCTAGAGGGTGATGGATCACCATGAAAAATCTGTCTTTCAAAGAATTATCAAGAATGGGAAAGAAGTCCCACCCTTTGAACTCTTCAAGATGGCTACACTCAACCATCTTAAAGGACCAACTTACCTTATCTAACAGCAAGGGCTCCTTCTAACTGGATTCTTTTTTCCTGAATTCAAGACAATATTGCTCCCAGGATAGCCTCTATATCAGGAATATATTAGATAAAAAGGAAAATTATAAGACTGTGGTGGAAGCGAAAAGAAGCAAAAAATATTTTACTATTAGGTAGCAGAACTGCCAAATTTCTTGTTCAGTTTTTTTCTCGTATATCTCACAAAATAATTAAATTTGGAGTGCTGTATTTCAAACACTGTATTCATAGCACCTTCCCCAATGTGGTGTCTTTCAGTCAGCAGCCACTGAAATTCAAAGTAAATAATGCAACCGCTTTTGGGAAATTTGATAGTTATTCCTAAAAAAAAGTATGTTATAGGGCTGAGAACCCAAAATGGTGATAGTATTAGAGTAATTTATTAAAAAGAAAAGCTTAAACGTTTTTTTAAAAAGGCAATTAAATATCAGAAATTGGATGAATTCCTCCATTTTTTCCCTAAATGAATAGAAGAAAAGAGTTTCTAAAATGGGAATGAGATATACCCGAGGCAGATACAGTAAAACAGTTTTCCTGCCATTCATTTTCAGAATTTAGTTCTAAAGATCTGGTCATTGCTACTAACTGCTGATATAAATCCAGGAAGATATTGGATTTATTTCTGGAGGGTAGATCTATCTTTAGCCAATACAATGGCCATAACCATCTATTACATATAGACTAATGTTATTTACATACTAGGTCATTAATTTAAATATTTTCTTAGAGCTGTACATGTTGATAATGGCTGTTTTCCACTTTTGCCTTGCATATGGAGACAGCTTTAGAAGTACACGTGTAGAAAGAGTATCTTCAATTAGTATGGAGTTATCTAGGGGTATTTCACTATTCAGAGTCCATTCTTTAAAACCACATTGCAAATTCCAAAGTATGTCAAGACCTCCTTTTATTAACTACTGTGTTTCCCTGAAAATAAGACCCTACCTTATATTTTTTTGAACCCCGAAATAAGTGCTTGGCCTTATTTTTGGGGAGGTCTTATTATTTTGGTATGCATGGAACAAGATGGGGCTCCTCTTGCTGTCTTACCTGATTTCCAGCTCTGTGTTTAAATATTTTCGGGGAGGGCTTATTTTCGGGGAGGGCTTATTTTCGGGGGAGGCTTATTTTAGCGCATGCACTCAAAAGCCCAATTGGGCTTATTATCAGGGGATGTCTTATTTTCGGGAAAACAGGGTAGATTCATGGATACATGTCCACAGTAAATAGGAAAAAGTATTAGAATGAGAAGTAACTTCGGTATTTGTTTTGACTGTCATTATGGTTATACCTCATAGTTATGTTTATATCCTCCCCCCCGCCCCTTACACAGTATATGGGCATAGTGGGATATATTTCATAACCTTGAACATAAATTAAAAATAAATTTGTACTTAACATTAGTTTTGAATCAAAGTGTCTTTATGACATGGTTATGTTTGGGTACACACAGGGGTGAAATCCAAAATTTTTCTCTACCGGTTCTATGGGCGTGGCTTGGTGAGCGTGGCAGGGGAAGGATACTGCAAAATCTCCGTTCCCACCCCACTCTGGGGCCAGCCAGAGGTGGTATTTGCCAGTTCTCAGAACTACTCAAAATTTCCACTACCGGTTCGCCAGAACCTGATAGAACCTGCTGGATTTCACCCCTGGGAACACATGCAGCACACTTGAGAGCTAGGTGTAGACCAAAGTCTATCCTGAATTTCAAGTTTTTAAAGAATTTGACTATCATTGATATCTTGATCTCATTACCAAGAACACTGTAATGGAGGACACCCCTCCATTAACCTTCCTCCTGGTGATAACTAACCCAGTAACATCTAATGACACTGATCTTATTTCCCTAGAGCAGCGGTTCCCAACCTGGGGGTCGCGACCCCTTTGGGGGTCGAAAGGCCATTTCACAGGGGTCGCCAAAGCCCTCTCTCACCCCCCCCCACGCTTTCACTCACCCTCACCCTCTGCCTCTGTTGGATCGCCGGTCGCTGGTCACTTACCCCGCCCACTCCCAATCTATGGCTGCCTCCTGAGTCCCAGCTGATGGCTAGAGGGAAAAAAGCTGTTTAAATTCTTGCCGCGGGGCTTCAAAGGGCTGCCCTACAACTGATCAGTGTTAAAAGAAAACAAATGAGAAGATTGGTGCCTGCAAAAATAGAAAAAAACAGCCTCTTTCAGCTTCAGCATAGGTTAATTACCATAAAATTAATCCGCCTCCCGACTCTCAGCTGATTTGCTCTCAGCTGTTTTGCCCAGGCTCTTTTGGAAGCTCTTGTTTTGCAAGCACTTTGCCTGCTGCAATTTTTGCAGCAAACTTTGCCTGCTGGAGCAATTTTTTTTCCCTAGCTAAAAGGAAACTGAAAGTAAAGCAGGGTCTTTGCTGCAATGTGACGAAATGAAGCAGGGAGAGAGATTTCTTTTTTTTTTTCCTCACCAAAAAAGTAGGTGCAAAACTGCAAACAATGGGAAATTTAGGGCAAAAGAGGAGAGTTCAAGATTTTAAAACACAAAAGAAAAAAAGCTCTATTTAACTAGGGAACTGTAATAATTGAGATTAATTGTATATTGTGTTGAAAGCAGAAATGGTTAAGTTGTGGTTTGGAGGAATATATGGGGGCAATTATTTGGTTTATTATTATTGGTAAATATAATTAATTGATTTGTAAGAAATTGGATTGCATGGAAATAATTGGAATATTCATGTTCATATTGATTCATATACAAAAAAGATAGTTATATAACTAATTGATTTATATTAAAATGTTGAATTTGTATTAAACAACTGTATTACATAATTACATAAATAACCAATGTGAGGATGGATATAAAAATAGATGACAATGTGAAGGGGTATAATATAGAATAGAAGGGAAAAATTGAATTTGATTAAGATTAGAGATAAGGATGAAGGGTAATATTGGTTTTTTAAAAAAATAGATGAGGAATAAATATGGCAAAAAGGAAATATAGAAATTGTAAATTTAATTGAAATGACAAAACACTGTTTAAATCTGGCCAAATACTCTGTTGAAAGAAAATACATTGTATGTTTATATGTGTTTCTAATTATTGCTATTTATTCATATTTGTTCTCTTTTATTCTTTAAAGTTTAACAATTCATTCTTTATCTTAATATCTTTATATTTGTTTGGGGTTGGTTTTCTTCCCTTTCATCTTTTTTATTGTACAGCAATCTTTCCCCTCAAACCTACCACCTCTCTTTTCTTTCCTTCTTACTTTCTCTTCCCCCCCCTCTTCTTCTCCTCCCTACTTCCTCTTCCTTTCTCCTTCTCCTCCTCTCTTCCTCCGTCTCTTACCCTCACTCCTACTCTAATTTCCCTTCCCTTCCTTCATTCCTCTCTATTGCTGTATCCTTTTATGCATATGGACTACTCAGAGGGCTGAAAAAGTTATTTTTCATTGGTCCTCGCACTTTTGACCATTCCTCGAACTTACGACTGTCCTCACATTTTATGTTTTTGCCCTATCTTGTCACCATGGTGAAGAGAAGCAGTTGTGAAATGAGTGACACAGTTGTTAAGAATGCTACAATGGGCATAAATGATGACCAGTCATAGGTGCGAAGACCAGTCAAAAGTGCGAGGACCTGTCAGAAATCACTTTTTTCAGCCCTCTGGGTAGTCCTTTTGTGCACATGGACTACTCAGAGGGCTGAAAAAGTTATTTTTGACTGGTCCTCGCACTTTTGACCAGTCCTCGAACTTACGACTGTCCTCACATTTTACATTTTTGCCCTATCTTGTCACCATGGTGAAGAGAAGCAGTTGTGAAATGAGTGACATGGTTGTTAAGAATGCTGCACTGGCATAAATGTGAGGATGGTCATAAGTGTGAGGACCAGTCAAAAGTGCGAGGATCTGTCAGAAATGACTTTTTTCAGCCCTCTGAGTAGTCCCTATACACATAGCCACGGCCACCTGGTCACATGCCCAGCTAGCCACGCCCACCCAGTCACATGACCTCCAAACCATACCCACAAAATAAGCCACGCCCACAGAACCAGTAGTAAAAAAATTTAGAACCCACCCCTGGTTGGGGGTCACCACAACATGAGGAACTGTATTAAAGGGTCGCGGCATTAGGAAGGTTGAGAACCACTGCCCTAGAGCTATTAAACACTTTGGGTGGGTTCTTCCCTCAACATTGCAGCTGATCTAAGATTGTTTGATACGGTAGTTGTGGTTCAACCTCTTTTGGAATGACACTCGTTACTTCACCATGTTGAGTGAATCAAACAAATCAATTCATAACATTTGGGTGGGGAAGGAAGAAAAGGCATAGCCTGTTACATGAACATAGCATTTGTGTTTTGTTAATCTGTATTTAATGTTTAACATGCTATTTTAACTTTTTTGTTTTTAGTGTTTTGCTTGATCTAAGCGTGTTCATTCTAATAAATTCTAAAAGGGCGATTTCCATATTATACATTGTTTTTCTTTTCCCCACGCCCTCACACACACAGAATCATCAATAAGCCATTCTACTTTCTGAATATGTCATTTTACTTCAAGGAATACAATGTGGGTATATAAAAACAACACTGATTCTCTGCAACTGTGGTCTCCAAGAGGAAAAGGATGGGTCAGATTCAGCCCTTATCTCACTGCCCCTTTTAGGCTCTCCCAGTTCGAATTCTCATCCAGCAAGGATGAAGAGGCAGCTGAAGAGTGGGAGAAAGGAGAGGGAGGGAAACAGCAGTGGCTTAGACAGCGACAGTACTAAGGTTGCTAGCTGAGCTTGGGAAAGCTGGAGTTCTGATGACTTCTGCAGAAGCAGCAGCAGCAGCAAAAGGCATTCACAGCTAGATTTGCCACTCTCTCTTGTTGATGTCTACACATGAATCTCCTACCTTCCCTTCCTGATCGGCACCCTTCCTGTCATGCAGGTTCAAATGCAGTTATCAGATTGCTCTGTGCATTCACAGTATTCTCCTCCAAGGAGTCAGCCAATCAGGGTTAATGAGGAGGATCTGTCCTGCTCCACAGAGTCTGAGGGGAGAAGTAGGACTCTAGCATGTGGCTTTTTTGGGCAAGTAAAGACTGGAGCAATATGGATATTGCAAGTGACTGGCCAGCAAAACAATGGGCAGCAGGCACCTTGTAGTCATGCTGTAAAACAGGAATAGGATGTCTTAGGTAGAATGAAGCAGCTGCCCCAGGAGTGGATCTGGGATATCATGAAAAGATAGAACATGGCTTGATAGAAAATAGTTATTAATTCAGTTATTACTGGATTGTAACTGGCAGAGTTTTTTCCCCCTGCATTCTAATTGAGTTGACTTTGGGCACTCTGCACCTTGACACAGGTGGCTTGAAGTCATTATTGGTTGTGCCTCAGGCCATTGGCCTGCAGTATGGTTAGCAGTCTTGGCTCCCTTGAGATGCAAGTGCACCATTTAGATGAATCTAGCCCTTCATAATAAGGGGTCACTTGAGAACTATGTCTTTCAGTTCAAGGGATTATGAATTAAGAAGCAAACAAGTACCTACGCCTGAAGTCCTTAGAGGAAGTGTGGGATAAAACATAGTAAATAAAAGCATTAATATAGAAAGACTGTAGCTTGCACTCAAGAATGGGGGTAGAGTGACCAAATCTGTGATTGCTCCAGTGGGAAATACCACAGAGTTTCAACCTCTATCCCCATGTCTATGTGGAATTTTTATGCATCATGTTCAACTCTAGATCATTACATCTTCAATTCTAGATCATTACTCCACACTAGGTCAATGATGCTGTGCAAGTCTTCAGTTGGTGTTTAGAGATTAAGAGAATAGCAATAGCATTTAGGCTTATATATCACTTCACAGTGCTTTACCGCCCTCTCTAAGTGGTTTACAGAATCAGCCTATTGCCCCCTACAATCTGGGTCCTCATTTTACCTCCCTCACTAGGATAGAAGACTGAGTCAGCCTTAAGCTTGGTGAGATTTGAACTGCCAAATTGCAGTCAGCCGGCAATCAGCAGATGTAGCCTGCAGTACTGCATTCTAATCACTGTGCCACTGTGGCCACAGAATAGTAGGGAAGACAATATTAAACCCTACATGATGGATCTGCTTTTTGCCTTTAAACATTTAAGCTCACCAGATGGAGTCATGTTCTTCCTTGTGGGTTCTTCTGGACGTATGTCTCCTGTTTGAAAGGTCTTATGACCAGAGGAAGCCTTTGTCTGTTGAATCAGCTACAAGCCTACCTGACCCATGAAGCCTTGATGATAACTTCTGTTTTTATCACCATGTCCCGGGATTACTGCGATGTGGTAAATAAGAATTGCCCTAGAAGACATCCTGAAAATTTCAACATACAGTACATAATACATTGCTCAAGTTGATAGCAATTGAAATATGATTTTGCAAAATACGTCTTTCTTTGGTCACTGCACTGATTGCCAGTAAGCTCAGTTCAAAAGTATTTACATGTAAAATGCATTATGACATAGCATTAGATTACCCAAAGAATAATTTATCTCATATGATTCTGCAATCCTGTGAGGTTATCTATAGAGAGTGCATGTTAATGTTCCACCTCCATGAAAGATTAAATGAATGTAGAGTAGAAGAGAGGCCCTCTCTCTGGTTACCCCATATTATGGAAGATGTTGACCTCAAAAATATGTTCTGTCCCTTCGCTTTGCAAAATTCTGGAAAACAGAATGGTTTCCAAAGATCTGGACTCAATGCTCCTATTCTTGCACTCTGATAACATTTTCTTTTTAGCTGAAGCATTACACTGCTAAAGTTTTATTATTCATCACTTGGAATTTTTAGCAAGCAGCAAATTACTTGTAGAGAAGAATGATATATAAACAAAATGTTAAAAAGTTATGATATTTATGTAGTTACTTACCAAGCACATCTAAATTATATTAAAGTAACCAAAATATCTTTACAATCCTCAAGACGGGTTACAACTTTTGAGTACCCATAATGTTTGGAAATCTGACACCCCTTAAATATTATATGGGATTATACCTAATCATTTGAAATGTTTATGGCTAATATTTCTCCAGACATAAAAATATCCTACTGGATTTTCAGACCTAAGAGTCATCTAGTCCACAGATCGTTCCCATGCTATTTGTCAAAAGTTTGATTTTAAAAAGATCAGGCAGTTGATTTAACAATTATTAGTATTACATACATCCTTCAAAAATCCTACTGTGTATGAGAAGAGAAAATACTTCTTAAAGTGATATCAGATTGTTACTTCACCTGAAGCAAAGTTTTAAGGTTTTATTTTTATTTATTTATTTTTCTGTTTCAGCCAATGTTTATCCATGAACCTGTGTGGGAGCTCAGAAAGATGGCACAGAGGTAGCATCTTTTGTTAAGAGCTCCCTCTAAAGCCCCTTTTAATTTTTAACTAGCTCTTTTACTTTATTTTATTTTCATCTCTTTTTCTTCTGCTATAGACATGTATTTTTACCATTTTTATAGGAGACGGATGTTCCATCTCAGCCATGGGGAGCAGGAAAAAGAAGCAACATTCATATTCGGTTTCTTAGACTTCACTCAAGCCTACTTAACAGCTTAAAGTTGATATATACCTAAAATGTAAACAGTCACTCACTGTAAGTAACCAAACTTCTCCTACTTTTCCTGGTAGCCTCTCAAACAGATATGACCCCCTAGAATCGCATCTACAAGAAGAGATAGAGTGCCCCTAACTTGTAGGTCTTTCTGCCTCTCTCTTCTTTTTAGATCTCAGCTAGTTGTCTAGGTGCTGATAGGCTTATGCAATAAGAGGACTTAAACAACAAAAGTATTACTGATTTCATAACCAGACAATGTCTATTGATGGCACAAACAGTATTGTAAATTTTTGAGCTTCTAGCCAGTTAACAATAAAGTGAACAGTCTAAGAAAAGACTTTTATTAAACTTAAACACAGTCATCCAAGTACTGCGGCGGTGTCAGTTAAAACAAGCTCATGCAGAGACAATTGTAATTCAAAAACAGATAATAGCTGTGGAAAGGTAGATCCTAATTTGGAACCTAGAAAGAGAGAGAGAATAAGCTAAAAGATCTAAGACTATATCCAGAGAAGTGTGCAAAGCAAGTTTCACCCTTCCAGGAAGCATTGGATGAAAGACAAGTAAATCATGATTTCTATTTACAGTCAGACCTGATGACTCCACAAATTCAAAATAATAGAGTAAATAGAGAAAAATTGGAATCCAGAAGTACAGTCATTCTCTCCCTTCATCTGCTTCTAACTGTGAAAGGGAGTTGGATAATTTGCAAAAAGTTGAATGGTTCCCATACAAGAGAAAGTCTAAATAATCCTTCTTTCATTCAAACATCCTATTATTGCCAGGATGTTATGGTGAAACCTAGCTGGAGCAAATTGGACATCTTCCCATTATTTGTATTCTACATAGAAGCAGTAAGCTCATTAATTACTCATCTGGCAATAAGAGTGTTTATGTTTAAAGTAGAATTGCAGCAACAAAAAAGTTGGTAGCTGTAATGACTTTTATCGCCAATGTCCTTGAGAAGAGAGACTTTGAATAAATAACCTGTATTTCTCACAACAAATCAGTTTTCTGGAGAACCCTTAAAAATAAATTTTATTAACTCTTTCAGTACCCCAGGCAGTAGTTCCGCCTGGACTACTGTAATGCTCTCTACATGGATCTCCCCTTGAGGAGCACCCAGAGGCTCCAACTGGTCCAGAATGCGGCCGTGCAGGTGGCTATGGGAGCGACATGGCTTTCCATGTAATACCTCTCCTGCGCGAACTGCACTGGCTCCCAGTGGTCTTCTGGGTGCGCTTCAAGGTATTGGTTACTACCTTTAGAGCGCTCCATGGCTTAGGACCTGGGTACCTATGAGACTGCCTTCTGCCACTGGTAACCTCTCACCGGCCAGTACGCTCCCACAGAGAGGGGCTCCTCAGGGTGCCATTGGTCAAACAGTGTTGATTGGCGGCCCCTAGGGGGAGAGCTTTCTCTGTGGGGGCACCTGCCCTTTGGAACGAGCTCCCCCCGGAGATACGGAGGATCCCAGATTTACACACTTTCCGCCGTGCCTCAGGACTTTTTTATTCCAACAAGCTGGGCTGGCCAAATTCTTTTTAACTGTTTAATTTTAATTTTAATTTGTTTTTTTAAAAAGGGGGTGTTTTAATTAGTATGGGCCAAATTTGTTTAATATGTTTTAAATTGTTTTTAAATTGTATGTGTTTTATCTTTGGCTGTTCACTGCCCTGAGTCCTTTGGGAGTAGGGCGGTATATAAATCCAAATAAACCTTAAACCTTAAACCTTAAACCTTAAACCCTGTCAGATACTTAACAAATGGGTATTATAAAAAGGCTTGATGATCTGAGGGAATTATTAGCGATAATATGTAAAGCTGTTAAACCTCTAAAAGAGATGGTCAAGAAAATAATACCTATTTTGAAAAACTATTTGCTGGTTACTATTTCATTATGTAATATGGATATGGAAGAGAACAACAAAGAGTTTTGGGAAGTAGTTTCCTCCTCATTTCCCCTACTCCCTGATTTTGAAAAAATGACACAATACACAGAAATGTAAGTAACAGATATAAAATAGTTTGACAAGGGGAAGTAAGGTGCATCCGAAATCTTGGTGGCCCTTACTAGGATGGTCTTGGAGCAGGACTGAATTATAAGGAACTCACCCTTAGGTCAATACTTCCAAAAATAGATATAAACCCAAAATCACTATCTAGGGCTACAATTTATGAAGCAGTTCAAAATGGTCTAAAGAAAATATTTGAATTTTTAAAAAATCATCCTTACCTAGAAATAAGCTATCTTTTCTGGACGTTGATCCTATTCTGAGAACCTGCAAAAGTATACCACTCAAATTGCTGCTCACATTAAAACTTGCTGGAGCTTATATAACAGCCAAGGCAGTGGTGAAGGTAGACAAATTTTAAACCACTGTATGTGTGGGAGGGGGACTGGGGGAAAGGAATAACTCTGATTCCATTAAATTACTAAAAAGTTTCATGGGTTTCAACCCAAATTTCAATACCTTCTCAATCATCCCTACTAATATTAAGTTCAAGAGGTTATCCAGTTATTGTCTTAGAATATCACTGGCTGGAAAAACAGAGTAGTGGATGAGGACTTGGTGCAGTTCCTCTCTAAATTTGACTTCGTAGCATTCCAAGGGACCTGGTTGTCTACAGACGAAGTAAAGATTCATTTACCAGGTCTTAGACCTTGGACTATTCCTGCAAGGAAATATAAAGCTAAAGGATGGGCATCGGGAAGATTAACTACACTTGCCAAGGCAAAGGTGGGGTGGCAGGGACAGGAATTGGGCCTCAGATATGATTTTCCCCATTATTTAGCTGTAGAATTTTCATGTAAATTCTCTGAAATAGTTCTACTGAACATATATCTATCACCACACACATCTGTGCTCCACAATAGATAATTATTTTATTTTATACCATCTCATAACAAAGCAACTAATGTCAAGAAGCTGTTTACTGCCTTCAGAGATCTGTGTGACTCTATAAACAGAAACATCTTGTGGAAGAAGTTAGCCAACTTAAATATGGAACCCAAAATCTTACTCTTGTTTAAGATCCTTTACTCAAACATCATTTGAAAGTCCATATTCCAAGTATTCCCTCCCATAAAAGCATTAGATAGGATTGTATCCTAGCCCCAATGCTTTTTAACTTCTGTGTCAATGATATTACAGGTTTTCTATATGCTTCAGACACTTATATGACAAAGATCCATGATAAATTAATTAATATCTGTCTATATGTTGCTGATGGGTGTTCTAGGGCACACTCTCAAAGAGGCCCAAGAAGGCTGTTGCAAAAGCTAATTACCTACTGTGCTCTTATTTATTAAACATCAATAAAATCAAATCTAAAGTAATGGTATTTAGCAGAAAAGCATAATTGGCAGGTAAATGAAGAGCCTATTGAACAAGTGAATTCTTTGTGGTTTTAGCAATGCAGGGTAATGGGTAAATCATTTTAAAAGAAGCTCAGAAAGGGTCAAAGGAACTACTAAAAAAACCTATATAAATAATCTTTATCAATTATCTATATCAATTATCCAATTATAGCTGCCCAAGAACCTTGTCCAGATACTAAAAGTATTCAGGGCAAAAAAAACCCCAAAGCTGTGGTTATGGTGTGGAATTGTGGAGTCTTACAAAAACCACTTCACTTTAACATAGACCCACTTTTTAAGAAGCATATTGAGAATGGATAAGAACCTGCAGTCAGAGCAGAAATAAGTCACCATTCCATATATACCCAATTAATAATTGAAGCATTCACATGCTGTCAGAGGACCTATTCAATAGACCCTGATAGGCTACCCAAAATATATTTAGTGGAATGAATACATAGCGCTCATCCCAATTCCTGAGTAAGTTGACTTAACAAAATTATTTCGTAGCATGTATTTTCTATCCAGTATTTACTGTCAACTGCATCCCAAGCAAGGAAAATTTTAAGTCTTAGATATCAATGCTCATATTGACATGGGGTTATTGGTAACAAATATATCTTTTAAGTTGGTTGACCAAGAACAAAACTATTTCTCAATTTGAAATATATCTGTCAATGAGTGTGATTGAATTCTTAAGAAGGGCCTATTGTTCTTCTTAGTTAGTTGCGAAGTTGTGTCCGACCCATCACAACCCCATGGACAATGTTTCTCCAGGCCTTCCTGTCCTCTACCATCCTCTGAAGTCCATTTAAGCTCATGCCTACTGCTTCAGTGACTCCATCCAGCCACCTTATTCTCTGTCGTCTCCTCAATTTTTCCTGCATTAGGCTCTTCTCCAGTAAGTCCTTCCATCTCATTATCTTCAATGAGTTTGATTGAATTCTTAAGAAAGGCCTACACTATTCCATGGCCTGTTATGGGCACTTCCACCAATTGCCATAACATGAGAGGTCATGTATATGTAGTGTCCCAGCCATTGAAGATATTTTCATGTTTGTTTGATTGCCAACTCTGTGCCACTCTTAGGCTTAGATACTTAACATCCGTACTTGAAGGAAGAGCCCATTGGGATCTGAATTGCAGATTGTCCTATTTCTTCCTTGGTTCTAATCTATACATCATGAGCCAAACTTCTAAGTTTATAGCTAAGGCAGTTGACCAAAAGACCAGTTATTGCAAACAGATTGAGGTCCCCTGTAAAGGCGATGTATTTATCTATTTTATCCTGGATTTATATTTTATTTTTCTATTTTTAATATGGCCATAAGACTAATCAATAAACTAACATAAACCTGTGCTAAAGTAATCAATCAATTCTTTGACATACATGAGAATTGTTTAAGATTAATTTTACTGACTAAGGGTGTTAGAAACAACAGATTTTCAACTGTGTGATGAAATTAGTAAAAATTTGGCATGCTGGTCCCCATGGAGAATGTTTGGTCAGTTGATTGTAAATATAGTTATTATTATTAATAATAATAAATTAAATAAATCATTTATGCCATCTCAATCCCCAGAGAAGATAGTGGAATACTTAACAAGCATATCTATTCAAAGAATTTCTTTAATGCTAGTTAGAAATAATGCTAGAAAACTCTAGAAAAAAAACAAATATACACAAACAGACAATAAATGAATGCACACATATACAAGAATGTACTACCTTTATTTCCGAACTCAGAATTAAATTCTGAAGAACAGAATTTCTTATGATAATGCACAGAGGAACACATTTGTGCACACAGAAATGAAAGTATAAAGTGCAAACAATGGCATTCTCCAATCAGATGCCCATCAGAATCATTAATAGGATGGGAGATGTAGTCATAAAAAACCTCTTGTTAAGACTATCATGGCTGAAAACAGATATATAAATGGGGAAACAGCTCCACTGAGATTACAAATAAGTAATTTTTGATTTGTAATTCATACTGATCTTTAATGTAAGAGCTTCTACTTTAGCTTTTAATGGTGTTATATAAACTGCTAACTTGAAGTAGGAAAGCCATCAAATAAAGAAGCAGTTGATCTCTGCTTGATTATTTATTTCATTCTCTGTTTCCTGATATGCCTATCACAAATAATATGAAAACTGAAAAGACTCTTTATTACACTTGCACTTGCTAGAAAAAGGGGGAATTCATCAATTCCCCTAGTGCTTCAGAATATTATATAATAAATTCAGCGATCACACTTGGCCAAGAAAGAATTCTGTTCTGTTCTGTTCTGTTCTGTTCTGTTCTGTTCTGTTCTGTTCTGTTCTGTTCTGTTCTACTCTGTTCTACTCTGTTCTACTCTACTCTACTCTACTCTACTTTACTATGTGAATGATCTTTTAAAATGTTATCTAACTCTGGGTTTTATTTAATTGACCAAACTAAGTAATAATTTTAATTAGCAACTTTATGATGTTTGTATGTCTATATTCTTCTTGGTTGTACACCGCCTTGAGTCCTACGGGAGAAAGGCGGTATAGAAATATAATAAATAAATAAATAAATACTCTACTCTAAAAATGTACCTGCAGTGCATCTGGTTACATTTCATCAATTACAAATACCTTCACATGGAACTAAGGTGGGAAGAGGGCCAGCATATCCTCCCATCAATTTCATCATTTGTTCTGGAAAATGATATAATAGGAAATGTACCCTGCAGAACACCATTTTCTTCCTATTATTGTGGCTTTCAATAGGTTCCTTCCCACCTGTCACTCTTATAAAACTGAATTACAGGATCCAGAAGGTTTACTTATGGTTTCTCTAGTCCAATATTCAATATATACTGTTTGCAGATCTCTATAAAATTAATGCACATTTCCTTTTTTATTGGTTTTGCTTATTGGTGTAGAAATATGTTTTTTTATATAAAATTATTTTACTCTGCTAAGCAAGTCAATAAAAGAAAAATACTAATAGAGCAACTGTTTCAAAGGATCCACATAACATAGAGCAAATAGGCAAAGCGAATAACAGAAAAGGAAAATGACCCCTAGAAATTATATTAAAAATTTTAGAGCTACTCCAAAAACTTTAACCACATTTGCTTGAAATTATTCTTCCTTGTCACTATGTTTCCTTCCCTCAACAAATAGACAAACAAATAAAACATACCTGCACAACTCAATCTTTTTTAAGTTAAAGCAAGGACTTCTGTTAAAAATTTATTATTACTAGCTTGATCATCCTATATAAATCTAGCTTGAGCTTAGTATACTTTAGCTGGAAGAATATTCTGCAGTCTTACTTATCAGCACCCATATTTATCAGAGAATGTCTATATCTAGTAGACGTATTAGGAGCTTTGCTTATTTGGGATGTTTGCCTCCTTACAACTAAGAGACATGGTTGTATTTCAAAAGTTTCACTAAAAGCCTCTAGTGAAAATAGATTGCAAAACCTAGTATACTTTTTTATACAAAACAACTAGAAACTATGAAAGAAGCAAATTAGAAACCTGATCTTGTGATAAATGGATAACTTGGCCTGGTGCTTAAAAAATCCATCTCATTTTCTGCAGAAGAATTGGTACTATATTGTTTAGAGTAAAATTCAAAAGCTGTTGATTAATGAGTCTGGAAACTGTATAGACATTATGATCTGTATCCTGAATAGTTAACATAATGGCACCTTGCTTATTTTGTGTAACTAAAGGCCAGTAGCCAATATCTAGATTTTTCTCAGTACCGTTCCTTGTTCAGTGTGATAAATATCCAGTTTCATAAGCATAAAGCTTCTTAAATTTTTATTTAACAGAGAGAAAACATTTATATCTGTCCAAAAATGGATGTGCTATATTAAGCAATAATAATTATTTAAATTTGTTATCCAGTCCTTTAGAGGAAAACTAAATAATTTGTTGATTGAAGCTTATAATTGCCACAATTAAAAAAAATATTATTCAGGTGACTAACTTCTATATTGTCTCTCTTACCTACATTTGTGCCAGAATCACTTTAGCAATTAATATAATTATTTTAAGTTATGGTTTGGCAGCTGACATATTTAGCAATCATTTGCTGTTACAATGGTGATGCAAAAGTAACTTTGTGTTCGGTCTTCGCATTTAAAACCTTCACAGGTTTGTAAAGCAAAGGGAAGCTGAAATAAGACCATAAGCATAGTCACCATTTCAGTTAGTGATGCCTTCATTTATCAACCAAGTTGCCAGTTCCAGTTGGGGTTGCCAGAAAAGGATTATCTGAATGCTTTTGGTGGGCTAGAGTTCATTTGATCAGACCCACAAAATAAACATGTTAGTTTTTCAGGTAATACGAGTCTCTTTCTTGCTTCAGGTAGTGAGACACAACTTTAAATTACCCACTGTATAATTATACAAAAATGAAGTGATGTTCAAGTGAAACATATGGTCATAGAGATCAATTTATAGGAATATACAAGAGAAAAAAATGCTTTGCATTTAATGATTCCTGAAAGGTCTTCCCAACATTCTAAATTCTTTTTCAAATTTTTAGAAACCATCATGCGAATGCTTATTTATTTCACATATAGCAGAAGGCAAAATTGCATGTTTTTTTACTTCCTTTCGTTTTCTATTTTCCTTTCTATCTTTTTTGTTTGCTTTGCATATTGTTACTATAGTGAAAAATTATTATATGTGTGTGCATATACACACATGCATGCATGCATGTATGTATGTATGCACAGTAGCCCCATGAAGAGTGCATTGCAGTAGTCCAACTGGACAATGGTGTGAGTGACCATGAACAAGGCCTCCAAGTTCAGGAATGGGCACAAGTGATAGTGTATACAAGGAGTATTTGTGCAAGACTCCCTATTCACATCACCACCTGTTCCTCCAGCAAGGACCACAAGTCCAGAAGAACCCCAAATTGTACACTAACTCTTTCTGGGGAAGTGCTACCCCACAGAGAGCCAGAGATAACACATCATCAGACTCCAGGTGTGAAGGGTAAAAACCCAGAGCTTCTCTGCCTTATGAGAGTCAGAGCCTGTTTTTTTCTTCAACCAAATTTTTACAGAATGCTGTTGTTATGGTATGACTAGCAATCTCATTGGGAAAAATATTCAAAGCCAAGTAATTGGGTAACTTGAATCCATTTAATATTCAGATCAAGAAAAGATGTACTGGTACTTCCCGTAATTTTCTGTGATACTCATGGAGACAAGTGTGGCTGATCTGAATGAACTTAGAATGCAGACCTGAACTGAAATTTCTCATATTTCTACGAAATACTGAGAATCTCATTTTCAACCTTTCCTTCTTCTCCAGAAAAACATCCTTTTTTCAGAACAGCCTGAATATTCTCTTCCCTTATTGACTGATTAAGATGGGCATCACTTTTCTTTCAAACCCTCTTGAATAATACCAGGTCTGTGGGTACAATACATTGGCCAAGCTGTTGATTTAAAAATGCTGTTAGTACCTTTTGCGATAACAGCAGCAACAATAACTAACTTAGGACAAAAGGAGAAGAGAATGTTCTCTCAAGCCTCTGAGAATTTGGTGGAGCAAATAATTCCCTCGCCTGTTTCCCTATTGGCAAATAAAGTAGGCCGTATTGAGATGCCATGTCTGCACAGTTCAGCTTGCAACCACTGTGTTAATAAAACAAAAGAAATCACAATGCAAGGCTATGTACCTCCCAAGAAGGTATGGTGTCAATATACGCGCTGCGCAAATCTGTTTGTTAAAATCACATTGTACAAACCCACTTAAGGAGAACTCATCCTGTTCCTCAGCCATGCTTCATAGCTCACTTCTAAAGCAGAGCTGCAATTCTGGGCCAAGGGCTCAACTTGTGTTTGAGATACATATTGAGAACCAAGGTAGGCTTGGCTGAAGCAAAACCCAGAATAGAGTCAGAGCCAAACTAAATTTGACTTGAACTTAATTAAGTCCTGTCACTCACTCCCCCCCAAGATTTAGTTGTTTTCCCCTTCTTTATAATGAAAAATGACAGGGCAGCAGTTATCTTTGGAGGGATTCTTTTTTTTTAATTGAAAAGTTTTAAGATATTTTTACAAACAAACAAATCCCCCCCTTCCTCCCCCCTCCCAATCCCTTCTCCCTCCCCCTCCCCCCCGACTTCCCAGAGCAAAATACAGGGTATAGCATTGGCATCTTTAGTCAAACATAACTATCCTTAAACTAGTAAACATATCTCCCCCTAGAACTTTAACTCCACTATCAATAACATAATACATCTATAAACTAACATTCATTCATAAGCTATTTGGTATTTTCTTGTTTGATACTTATTCTGAATATAATCAATCCATCTTTTCCATTCCGATATATATCTTTCTTGTGTATAGTCCTTCAAATAAGCTGATATTTTCGCCATTTCTGCTAATTTTGCTACTTTCAGTATCCACTCTTCAATAGTAGGCAAAGCATCCTTCTTCCAATTTTGTGCAACCAACAGCCTGGCTGCCGATAATAGGTTTAAAATCAGTTTAGTCTTTAGTGATGTACAATCCACTGTTATGCCCAGCAGAAACAGTTGCGGAGTAAATTTCAACCTTTTTTTCAAAATATTCTGCATCACCCACCAAATTTTTATCCAAAATGCTTTGATTTTCTTACAAGTCCACCATATATGAAAATAAGTTGCATCCTCACAGTCACATCTCCAACATTTAGCTTGCAAATTTGGGTACAGACATGACAATTTTTTAGGATCTAAATGCCATCTATAAAACATTTTGTAAAAATTTTCCCTTAAGTTTTGTGCTTGCGTAAATTTAACATTTCTAACCCAGATCTTTTCCCAAGTTTCTATCATTACTGGTTCCTGAAAATTTTGTGCCCACTTTATCATACAGTCCTTAACCAATTCCGTTTCCGAATCTATTTCCAATAGTGCATTATACAACCTTTTAATATGCATTTGACTTTGATCCCTGATCTGTTTTACCAAATTTTCCTCATTTTGCATAACACCAATTTTTTGATCTTCCTTTCATCTAGCTTGAAGTTGGCCATACTGAAACCAAGTATAAATTATACCTTCTTCTTTCAATCCATTTAAAGATTTCAATTGCAATTTTCCCCTTTCCATAAAAAGGAGCTCTTTATAAGTAATCACCTCCTGCTTTATACTTTATACTCTATACTTATATTCTCTATGGCATGTCTGGAATTTGCCCAAATAGGTATTTTATAATTTAACTTATATTGATACTTTTTCCACACCCTCAACAAAGCATTTCTAAGTATATGACCTTTAAACACCTTGTCCATTTTTTTCTCATATAGTAAATAAGCATGCCATCCATATAATAAGTCATAACCTTCTATATTCAACACTCTCTCTTCAGTTAAGTTGAACCAGTCACTAATTTGTGAGGGATTCTTGATGGAGGCAACCAAACTTTTGGAGGGCACAAACAACATTGAGGGCCTCACATTATTGAAAAAATAAAAACTCCTTTGAGTCATGGCCAATTCCTGATGATGTCCAAGACACTGTGAAAGGGATCTAGGAGTGCTACAGTGGTGGGATTCAAATTTTTTTTACTACCGGTTCTGTGGGCATGGCTTGGTGGGAGTGGCAGGGGAAGAATACTGTAAAATCTCAATTTCCTCCCAATCAGCTGAGAATAGATGGGGCGGGGCTAGTCAGAAGTGGTATTTACTGGTTCTCTGAACTACTCAAAATTTCCACTACCGGTTCTCCAGAACTGGTCAGAACCTGCTGAATAGCACCTCTAGACTGCTAGTAGACCACCACTCACGTATGAGCCAGCAGGGTGTTGCAGCTGCCAAAAAGGCTGATGCAGTTTAAGGTTGCATCATTAGAGGGAAAGTTTTAAGATCACATGAAGTGTTAGCACTGTTTTATATTGCACTGGTGAGACCACAGTTGGAATACTTTGTCAAATTCTGGTCACCACAGTACAAACAAGATGTTGAGATCCTAGAAAGCATGCAGAGAAGAGCAACAAAGAAGATAAGGGATCGGGAAGTTAAATCAAATGATGGATGATTGAGGAAACTAACAAAGGGAAGGACTAGGGGTGATATGATATCAGTCTTCAATATCTAAGAGGCTGTCATAAAGAAGAGGGAGTCCACCTATTCTCCAAAGCACCTGAGGGCAGGGCAAGAAGTAACAGGTGGAAAACCATTAAAGAGAGATCCAACTTAGAACTAAGGAGAAATTTCCTGATAGTGAGCACAATTAATCTGTGGAACAACTTGCTTCCAGAAGTTGTGGACGCTCCATCACTGGAGGTTTTCAGGAAGAGACTGGACAGCTATTTGTTTTGAATCGTATAAGGCAGTAATGGCTAACCTTTTTGCCATCGCATGCCAAAAGTGGGGGGAGTGCGGTGGGGTCACACACATGTGTTTCCACATCCATAATTCTATGCGCCTGCCCCCCCATGTTCCCCCCACTTTTGGCACATGATGGCATGGTGGGCCCGGTAGGCCCGTTTTTTGCTCTCCCCAGGACCCAGAACCTTTCTAGGAGCCTGGGGAGGGCAAAAACAGCCTTTCCCACCCCATCCCAGAGGCCCTCCAGAGGCCAGAAACAGTATGTTTCCTGACTTCTGGTGGGCCCAGAAAGCTGGAAAATCAGCTGGCTGGCACACGCATGCGTGTCGGAGCTGAGCTCACGTGCCCACCGATATGGCTCCATGTGCCACATGTGGCACCTGTGCCATAGGTTCACCATCACGTGTATAGGGTCTCTTGAAGATCTCCAGGATCTCTTAACTCTGTTATTTTATGTTCTACACACACATGTACTCTTCTTGGCAATATTGTAGAAGTCCCTTATCACAAACTCCTTCTAATCTTTAGATTAGAATATTCTTGCAAAATCTAGTCTTTCATCTTCATAATAAAGCAGGTCTGCCTCTTATAAGCCTTTTTAGAAATTGGGCTCTAAATCTTAGTAGTGAAACTAGTCAGTCCCAATATCTATATACAGTAACTAAAAAGGTGAAAGAAGAAGATAGGAATATCTTATATAGGAATCTTATCGGTGAATTTTCTAAATATAGCTCAGTTTTAAGCGGAAACTAGAAAGGGAAATCTTAATAACTGATATTTACTTAACTGATAACTACTGTACATAATTGCTAACCAAACAAACAACACAGCTTTCCCAGAAACCCTTTAGGATATATATTGCAAACTAGGATCCAATAGTTACAAAAATATGCTTAATTAATTAAATGGGTACAGAGTGATTGATAGGAATAGGAATAGAAAACCTATTTTATATTCATAAGCATAATTACAAATATGTGTTATGTACATATATTTATAATTAAAAAAGCTTCTTGCTACTTTGTACATGTATGGTTCTGTAACTATATTATGATTATCAATCCAAATCAATCAAGGTTTCTTCATTAAAAATTATAACTTTCCCAAGGCTGTGAGAAAGTGACTGATCAGAGAAACCCAGCTGGCTTCCATGCCTCACAGAGGACTAGAAGCTGGATTGACTCACTCCTAGTCAAGGATCTTAACAACCAGACCATACTGGCTCTCTCCATGTCTAATTTAGAGTGCCTGCCTGCCTGCCTCTCTCTCTCTCTCTCTCTCCCTCCCTCCCGCCTCTCTCTCACGCACACACACAGAGATTAGTTTTCATAGTACATTATATCCATCAGTGTATGTATAGCAATTTTTTAAAATAAAAATAAAATCTCAAAATGTGGCAAATGCAAACATAAACTACACACAAACAAAACCCAACAAAAATATTACATAAGGTTGTCTTATTCCTACTTATACCTAACATCTTGCCATTACGTTGCCAAAACTATGGTCTGAGAAACTAACAATTTCACTGTACTGCTACAAATAAGCTCTTGTGACTTAGTTTCATGGATTATGTTTTATAATATGTTAGAGCAGTTAACTGAGATAAATTAGTGGTCCAAATGTTTTCCAATGAACAAAAGCCCTGCCACCAACAGAACCTGCTCCAAAGCAAAACCCATTTATTTATTTCAACTGTTTTTGTGCCTTCATACTTGAATGCGTCTACCAGCTTACAATAACATTTTCAAACTCAAGTATTAAAAACATCTTTTAAAAAGCTGCTGCTGTCTGTGTTAAAGCTCTTTCCACTCAAAGGCCACAAGATAAATGCATCTATGTCTCTTTCTTTGTATAAATGTTGTCATGACCTTTAACCGAGTGAAATAGTGCATCACAGGAAGACAAATTTTGAACAAGCTACCTCAAATGGACCAGTTTACAGAATTTGGGACCCATGACTCACAAGGGATTGAAATTTGGGAAAGTTGTAGCTACTTTAATGTTACTCAGTGCTGCTGTACTGTTAGGCTGCTGCTGTATTCACATACTGGTAATCTTCATTTTTAGCACTCCATGACAGTTTCCCAGCCTGTCTTGCAATCCTCTGCTCTCTTTACAACCCAGCAGCAGCTGCTTATCTGACTGCTGGGAAGGGAAGGGAAGGGAAGGGAAGGGAAGGGAAGGGAAGGGAGGGAGGGAGGGAGGGAGGGAGGGAGGGAGGGAGGGAGGGAGGAGGGAGGAAGGAAGGAAGGAAGATTTTCAGTTTGCCTCAAGAAAACTAAATAGAGAAACTGGCAGGAAATTGGAATCTATTCCTACTCCCACTATTTTTTTTCTTTTTTTGCCCATCCTTGGTCATTCTGCTTCTCTGTTTAGATAAGGAAATATCTCTGAAATATTGACCTAGTGGACATGGGTTGTTTTGTGTCTGTGTGTGTAAGAAATAGATGTACCATAAAAAAAGAAAAGATTCCCCAAAATTGAACTCAATTACATACATACTTACAGTATACTGTATCTGACCATAGTGTGTAAGTAGGTTACCTTTGCCTTGTTATGGCATGTTCCAAACTTCCCAGGAACCAGGCTTAACTGTGCTTAGCTTCTGAGCCCAGGCAAGATGGGCCATATGCTAAAGTCCATGTTTCATAATTCTTATAAAATACAATGCAGCTTGTGATTGGCTGCTCTCCCTTAGGTTTGGCTAAATTAGCAGTTTTGGCATGATAAGTTATAGGCAAGCTTTCCAGAAGATTAGCCTGAATAAGTAAAACACTAATTCTAAAGTCAATACTAATATATCAGTAATAGTATGAATATGAGAATTAATTTGGATTAGTGATTAAGACATTAGGCTAGAAACCAGCAGACCATGAATTTTAGTCCCACCTTAGGCATAAAGTCAACAGGGTGACCTTAGGCCAGTCATTATCTCCCAGAGGCAAACCATTTCTGAAATCTTGCCATTAAACTTGCCATAAATAAAATAAATAAAACAAAATTCCATATCTAGGATGCAAAAATCCAGGAAGGAAGACATTTGATTAATTATTTGAATAAGGTTGATCCTTTCATGTTGCTATAATAAGTTCATGTTGCCAACTGATTTAACTTCCAAATTCTGTTCCCATAGAATACAGCACAGTCCTTGGCTTGCCTTCTCCTTCTCCTTCTCCTTCTCCTTCTCCTTCTCCTTCTCCTTC
>WNWU01013599.1:6280336-6369333 GCA_012654045.1 Ptyas mucosa
CTCCTTCTCCTTCTCCTTCTCCTTCTCCTTCTCCTTCTCCTTCTCCTGCCAGGGTCTGAGAGAAGTTTCAACACTCACATCTCCCTTCATGCTGAAGATACAACAATGATTGTCTTAGCAGGTTAGGATCCTCAGCTCACCTCTCCATAGATCTCTAGAGGGTAGAAAGCAGGCACAGAAAGCAAGGAAAGAAAGAGAGTGATGCCATTTTTCAAGATTGAAAAATTGTTCTCTCAAGGGTAAAAGTTTTCAAGCAATTACTCCTGATCTGAACAGTTTAATATCCATTATTTTCAGCATCCCCACTAATGAATCCTATTGGAGGTTTAGGTTACAAAGAAAGAAAAAATAGAATGCATTTAGAAAAGGTCCATCTATTTCAATAATGTAGTTCAGACACACCATATTGATCTTTTCAGTAACTCCTCCTCACCTGCAGATGTCTCTGATCAGAGGAAGGTTTTAGGAAATGGTACCTCCTTGTTTTAGTTTCGTTCTAGATTTCAGACAAGGCAGAAGAAAGCAGAGCAGACTTCCCCTGTTTTATTTATGGAAGAAAAGGGGGCAGACTTGCTCATTTCTTTTTTATGCAAACCTCTGCCTTTCTGCTTGGAGATGTAATACAATAGTTAGTATGCGTATACTGTTCCATTGTAATCGTATTCTAAAATGTAGCCCCACCTTGAACTGTGGCAACCTTATTTTTTCTTATTGCAATTTCCAGAAAATATTGAGGGATGCTGAATAGTTTCCCTGTTTTTATTCCTTTTAATCACCTCTCTCTCCCTGTGAAGTAGAAAGAATAGAATAGAATAAAACTTTATTATGGTCATCGACCAGCAATAGACATACAATGAATTAAAATTACTTCTGACATTAATTGTGAATAACATCTCTGTTAAGAAAATGCATTACCTCAATCCTAATTTACATGCTTGTAAGTATGTGGGTAAATGTATTGTGATAGATCTCAAAATATTGGCACCAGTTGATATTATAATTCAGGAACCAATTTTTTTTTCTTGTGGACATTGCAGCGACACAAAATTTTGCCACTGCACGCGTGATAGCCGGATTAGAGTCTTGGAGGAGAAAGCCTATATAAAAGTCCTCTGTCCTCCCTGGCAATCTCTCTAGTAAGGGGACCCTGTGAAGTAGAAAAGGTGATTGCTCAGCACAACTTTGTTAATTTCCATTTTCCCATTCTACAGAACCTAGTTAGTTGACAATCATGGATTACTACCAGCCTCCTCACTAGCGCTATTTCTGCTCTATTTCCTCATATACTTGCTTTTTTCATACAGCATTATTATAACTTGGGACATGCCCAAATAGGATGTAGGAGAAGGAGCTGAACAAACAGCTTAGGGAGGCTCAGGCAGAGTCATGAAATCAGACCCAACACATTGGTGCACCAACACATGGTGAATTTTATAAGAATTGTGAAACATGGACTTTAGCATCTGGCCCAGTTTGTCTGGGCTCAGAAGCTAAGCATGGTTAAACCTGGTTCCTGAGAAGTGACCCATTGCTGCTTCTCTTTCTCATCGATTGGTTATCTATTGAAAGGCGAGAGCTGCAAAGTCAAAGGAGAGATCCAGTCACCTTGCCTTTAGTGAAGGGCAGACTCACAAATCAGGACGCCATCACTTGGCAGCTATTTGGAACAAAAGCAACAGAGGCAGGATAAGGATTAGCAATGGTTTTTATGCTTGCATTGCTTTATGCAGACCCAAAGATGGATAGATAGCGCTTTAACTCATCTGTGAGGAAAAAAGCCTGGAGTGATTGCAACACAAACCAGTCGCCTGCCTGGTTCATAATTCTGCCTCATGACCTCTGCGCTACCAAAATACCATAAAAGACAAAAATTTCTTGTCCACCCTCCCCATGCTATGGGTTAATTGCTATATTTTACCACTTCTGAAAGTGGCTTGGTTTTTCACCAGAGATACAACCAGTCATAGCATTGTGAATTGCAAAGATGTCTTGGATTTTTACCTCTGTCGTTATCAAATAGAGTAACCTTTAGACATCATTTTCTCACCCTGGGAAGTTCTCTCCTTCATTCACACATGTTTTCAGTGATGGCAGCCACTCTGACATGTTGTCCCTTTAGCTAGCAGGGATACTTGTGTGAATAATGCAACAATGTGAGCCATTCCAATAGTAAAGAATACATGAGCTATGTGAGCAATATTAATAGTGTGAATCCCTTTCGGTCATTAACAACTTCTTGCCTGACAGCAGATCACAATTGTTCCTGGCCATATGGTTGAGTTCTCCCAAGTGCTGGATGACACCAGGGTGGAATAAGCATGTGAATTATTCTCAATTGCACAAGTGTAATAATACCCATCTTCTTCATAGTAATAGCTTCATAGCTATTGCAACAATAACTGAGATTGTGTATGTAGAAATGTTCCAAGTATTTTGAAAAAACTTCTTATAGGTGTCCATTAGTGAATTTTACCAAAAAGTGACATAAGGTGTCTTGACAAGGCTGTCTTTATAACCATTGCAGAACCGTATGCTGGTCCAACTATGGTGTCAGTAGGACAGCTTTAAGTATCCAGCAACATTCTTTTTCTGTCCCTCTCAAATTCTCTGTCTCTGTCTCTCTCTCCCTCTTAGTCTCAGAAAAGGAATCGTATGAATGCTTGACCATTGCAATCTGGCACTTGGAACTATAAATCTCTGCAGTAAAAATTTTGAGGATTACACCCCCTGTGTATCTGAAGCAGAAAAGCTAAGAGAGGCAGTCACAGCGCTTTTGTGATATCCATTGTATGATAAACCATGACCTCTGGGCACTGATAGAATGCTTTAACATTTAAGAGCCGTCTACCGTATAGTTGATGGGAATCTGAGATTTGAAGATAGGGATGTCAGCTGAGACCTACCTAAGTTTCATGGACATAAATGAACTCCTCCTTCCCTTCTGCTAGCTCAAGATCCTCAGTGAAATTCCTTGCTTTGTGGCAGAGCAAGGGATGCTAGGGGAAGTCTCCAGCTCATGAAAGTGTGAGCGGGGGAAACATGACGGTGGGGCCAGATGGAACAAGCTGCTGTATTTCTCAGAAGTGAATATGTGAGAGAGATCACAGTGACAAAGTGTGTAATGGGCTTATTACAAGGATGTAAAATAAGAAGAGATGTACGGTGAAGAGCGCCCCAATTTTGTGCAACATCCCCATCATCCCCATGTACGCATTTACACTCATGTATAGAGTCATCCAATGAACACAGGGGTTTCATATTTAGGCATCCCTGCAGGGTAGCAATTCATTTATACCTCTACTGTCCCCCATCCACATTCCCCCATCGATGCAGATGTTTCTAATGGGACACAGGCGTATTAATAAGCCACCATTCCCACTCTATCACCCCAGAGCATCTCAGCGATAGACAGCAGGGCTACGGATGGAAATCTGGATACCAGCCAAACTGGCAAGCTTCTAGGTGGGGGGGGGGGGGGATTTATGGTTGTGTCAAAGCACTGATGGTCTGTCAATGGGGGTTGGGGGAGATTTGACAGGGAACTGCAGCAGCTGGGTTCTGTTTCCAGGAGTATGGCTAGTGTCTGGTCAGCCATTTCTTTTACTTATGTTGGGTGTACAGTCTGTCAAGTTTTCTTTTTCTTCCAAATAAACCATAGTAGAACCTCTACTGAAGACTGTGCATCTGACCTTGAGTACATTATGATCTTTTTGCGACACCAGCTTCTTATCATCCTCTTTTCCCATTCCTTATTATTTGGAGATTTTGATGTACAAGTAACCGTCTCTCTAATGCACACTCATAGATTCAAGGGATCCCTTGGTAAATTGATCCATTTTAGCTTTCTGCCAAATCTTAAGAAAATTATTGCCTTGCTGAGAAATTCAGATTTTTCATCCAAGGGCTCCAAATTCTGTGTTCCGCCACCTCTTGCTGCAGTATGACTGATATTACTAAACTACCATAAATTGCCTTCTATGTCTTTCAGAAAAAAGATGGGACTTTATTACAGCCACTCCCATCAATTACAAAATGCATATATGTAAAAATATAACTCCTACCAGCCCCAGCTAATACGGGCAATGATGACAGATAGTAGGGCATGAAATGTAGCAACATCTGGGAAGCCACAAATTTCCCACCCAAGTTCTATGGACCTTTATAGACTCCTTGATCCTTTGCACAGGGTGACTGGGAAGGGAGGGAGCAAAGAAAGCTTATGTTGCCACTGATTGCTGAGCTCTCTAAGGGGCAGTGAGTTCAAGGATTGCATGTGGGCCTCATTTTAGTTTCATATAGCTCTTGGCCCATCTTCAGACTCTTCCAACTTGGCTGTGACTTAATTCATATCTTACATCGACTATACTTCAATTGGGAGGTAATCCTCTAATTGGATTTGTCTCAAGTAAATGAATGTTCTTGACTAAGAAGGTTTTCCACTATTCCCCTAGAATGTAAAAAGTTGCTCAGAGGAAATTTATGCATCTATTTAATTTATCTCTATATATGACTGCCATCTCAAGGAGCTATGATGGGCAGCTAACCACACACATGAGGCTGTCAAAAAAGTCAAGATGGCAGTTGCAACCATGCAATTGAGACCTTTCCGTCCTCTTTTCTTAATTGGCTTGTTGAAGAATTATAGGCATGATCACTACAAGCCTATAATTCTATAAAACTATGGTGCTATTGCACATTTACTGATCATTTCAAACAGTTGCATGCAGAAATGTTTTCCAATGGATTTTCCTCTTTGTGGACCAGAACAAACTCATGTTTGGCCACAAGTAATAGTACTCAAATCTTGGGCCTGAGACTGAACACCGATTTATGTCTGAGAATGAGACCTTCATTTTTGAACTACAGAAGACATTTAGAGCTAAATATTGAGGTTGGCTTAACAAGCTGCTGGAATTGCATTGATTTAATTAACTGCCTGATTTAAAACAACTAAAAACTTTTAATCAGTTGATTAATATAAGACTTAAGAGATAGAGTTTTCCCCCCCTGTCTTTTGAAACACATCTTGACAGACTGAGAAATGTGGTAGTTCCACATTTTATATTTTACATGGCAGTCACAGCTGCTGGGGTGAGAATGCTATGCCTAGATTGCACTGATGTGTTAACAGCAAATGCATCAAGGGTGGCTGGCTTATCCTTATCTGTAAACAGCAAACATGTGTTGAGAAGCCCTAGTCAAATGAGGATCCCTAAGTGCGCATACCACCAAAGCTTAAAAAAGATGCAGGATATATCATACACATTTGAGAGCTTTGCCAAACCTGTATAACACTACTGGCCTCTAATGACTATATCCATTATATGCAAAGCTTAGATCAGCTCCAGGTCTAGTTGTCCTTTGTTTTAGTCATTATGATGGAATCTGATATTCTTTTAGGTTTGTGAGAATTCCCCACTTCTATCCATGTTAGTAGAGATAGGAAATGTATTGGAGTCCACTTTGTGTTTCTATTGTTTCCCAATGAAGGTGATGCTTGTGGCTGTTGGGCTGCATCTCTCTTGGCCTTTCCTCCTCGGTTTGCTTCTTGTTAATTTTGTTTGTCTGTCTCAATTTTGCTGCTGTCATTCTCCACTTTGATCTCAATTTCCTTGACATACTCCATAGCCAACTTCATTCAACCTTTTTCATCCCTGCTGTCAGCTGTGCCAACTCAATACAGCTGTTGGATTCCTGTCCATCTCCTAACACCTTATTCCCCTTTGACACTTTATCCAATTTGGCTTCTCTCTCTCCATATATCCTCTCTTCCCCCTTTCCCCCCAAATATAAGTATTAGATCACAGATAACAGACCATTCTGGAGGGCTGCCTAGGAAGGACACGGGAGGCCAAGAACAGCCAAGTTTCCCAACCAATAGTATCTCTGTGATCAAGCGACCTTTCAGCCTGTCAGCCAATCAAGTGATTCCCTGGGGAACATAAGGATGACAGTATTGCTGCCTCTTTTGCTTAAGCCATGCTATTCACTGCCAGGCAGACTAGAATTTAGCAGGTTTCTTCATTTAAACTCTCACATTCTATCAATACAGCAATGAGGATGCAGTCTGGAATCCATGCATAGATGCAAAGGATAAACAAATGTTATTTAAAATATGCATTGTTGTCCAGGCCATATAATGAAAGAAATAATCACATCCTTAGAATGATGAAACTTTCTGGGCAAATGAAATAAAACCAGGCCTTTTCATCAAATCTGAATAGAAGTAGAAGTAGAGTCCAGGTAGAAGGAGGAGGAGGAGGAGGAGGAGGGGGAGGAGGAGGAGGAGGAAGAGGAAGAGGAAGAAGAGGAAGAAGCTGTGAGATGCAAATTCCTTGAATGAATGATCTTGGTTTACCAACCATGACTATTCACAAGCTTGATGTCATTTATTTATGTCTTAATAATCGCACAGCTGGAGACTTGCAGTGCATTTCAAGCTATTCTTGAACCAGGTCAGAAGTTGAAGACAATACATAGCTACCCAGTTGCTAAGAGACATAGCTAACCACACAAACCCACATTTAAAGTATCATCTCTGAGACATCCCAAATTTGAAAGGTTGATATTTGTGTGTTTTTCTATATGACCGTATACGTGCAAGTATAATTTAAGGTTGGTCAGGGGTGACATAACTTAAGTATTCATTTACTTTATTTATTTATTTAATTTATCTGTCACTTAAATTTAATAGAGTATTTTCAATGACAAGCATTCCAGCTATAGAATTCTCCCTCTGAAGTGCAGCTGGCCCCCATGCTGTCTAGTTTCAAACAAATTTGGGTGTGTGTGATCTGAGCATGGGAGTTTACTTTTGAGAGCCATCTGCTTATTGTGTTTTGTGTTTTCTTTCTACCTCTTTCACTGGATTTTTAAACTCTGATGTAGCATGGCCATATTTTTACTTTGCTATGCATCATCTTGGGTGATTTGAAAAGAACAGTGCTTTGAAAAGAACAGTGATTTACAAGTAAAATGATAATATTAATGAAGATAGTGGAGAAAGATTGTAATGAAAAGTTCTTTTCATATGGGAATTGTTTTCTAAATTGATAAATCATAGAATCATAGAAAAGAGCCTTAAAATCTTTTAATCCAGAAGCAGATATCCTAAAAATTAAGAAACTGGATAATGAGAACAGAGAACTTTCAGAATTAGAATGTATGATCATAAATAAACGCACTCCCATGTTAATCCAAAATATGCATACAAAGAGTACATTTTTAAAAAAGAGGAATTTGACACATAGCATGGTTTGTTTATATGAATTATCTGTGCTGAAGAATCTGGAATGAGCAATTTCCATTGTTCTGGTAAACTACCAATACACAGTTCTAAAACTGCCATGCTTTGGGATTTATTCATCAAAACTTTCAACCATCTGGACACTTCTAGCAGAGATCAGATCACCCCAGAAGTAGTTGGTTCTAATCAAGTACTTCGAAGTAAAATTAAAAAGCTTGAGAAACACCAATTCAAAAACCTGAGTATTGAATTCTTAATATTATGCTTTGTGATAATAATAATGTAAGAAAATCAATCTACTAATTTCCCCTACATTTTCTACTTAAGGCAGAACCCTTTTTCCCTAGTTCATCTATAGCAGAGATCTCCAGACCTGGCAACTTTAATACTTATGGACTTCAAGTCCCAGAATTCCCCATCCAGCCTTGGAGACCCCTGATCTATAGAATGCTTTCAAATAGGACTTTCTTCATTGGGGTTTTTGGTTCCCTGTCTTTCCATCTGCCATACCTGTTTACAGGACACTTTTCATGCGTCATCCAGTTCTTCCTTCTGAGTATTTTTTTTTTTTTGAGGGAGAGGGGTATTCAGGCAAAATAGAAATACATATTTTAAACTTCCCATAAATGAACCCTAACTTTGAGAGTTTCATTGAGACATCTTTCCAGGGCAAGAAATAAATACTTAATTTCTTCTTGTACCAACTGAATGAGAATAATAAGCAGAATAATTGTTCAGCCCAGCACTCATTTAAATGGAAGTCCTGGTCTCATCACCTCCCTGTGGTATTATTAAATGCATGCACACACAAATATACACACATGAAGTAGCTTGTGAAACATTCCAGCTAGCAGCTTCTTAACAGATTTTCAGCTTTACTTTGTACCTACTGCAATATATGTGCAGGCTGCAACACAAGGGCACCAACATATATGAAAATATAGGTGTGGGATGCATGCTGACTATTTACTCTCTTGTGTTAAATGGTGGGAGGATAGAATTTGTTATTCCAGGAGTTAATTCAGGGGACAGGACAGACATTGGCTGCTGCTTTTTCTTTCACCTGCCTCCTTGTAGGCGAAGGCAACTGAAAATCAGATTTAAACCTGCTGTGAGGTTTACATCTATTTGATGAAATTCTTCCGGTGGCATGGAAGTCGCCTGGTCTTACTTCTCAGGCTTTTGGTGCCTGGGTCATAACAATGACCTTGTGAAAGGCACTGCCTTCCTGATCTCACAGGGACTTTATTAAATATATTTCCCCAAGCAGCAACCCCATTTCCCCTGCTTTTGAATCTGAGAGAAGCTTCATAAGCTGGAGAAAACAAACTAAACCCCCTACTCTCTTTAAGCATAAAGATACTTCCCCTGGAGTTGTTATTTCTAGGGTCCTTTGCAGGTCTACTGTAAGTAAGTTTGTTACTTGAAGGGTGCCCAAAAAATAAAGTTGTGGGACCAATTACATATTTCATTTGTTTAACCTTCAAGTCAATCTTGAATTCTGGCAACTGCCTGGACTTGCCCCTGCAGTTTTCTTGGCAAGATTTTCAGAAGTAGTTTGCCATTGCTTCCTTCTTGGGCAGAGAGAAAATGTGGGTACTTTATTAGTCTGCATAGCATGCATTAAGTGTGTGTTTGTACATAGTATTTGCTTAGAAAGGATTTATATACTACACCACACACATATAAGTATACATACATACATACATACATACTATATACATACATCTTTACACGAATGAAGGCAGATAGATAGATGACAGACAGACAGACAGATGATTGATAGATATCCTTTCTAAGCGATATTTCCAAGCAAATACTTTTAGAATGTATAGGTATTCAGACAAACTCCTGCTGAAAAAAAAGGGGGACTTGATTTGTCTGAATACTTATTCATTCTAAAGAAAACTTGCTTAGCAAGGAATTCTCTATTGCCTCATTGATTTCAAAGATTTTTTGGAAAATTTAGTCTGACTGCTACTCCATAGTAAGTAATAATAACAATTTTGAAGTATAGAGTAGAAGAAAGTAGCAGAGCTGAATGTCCGTAGAGCAGGGGGGTCAAATTTGTGGCATCACATTATTGTCATGCGATGGATTGTGATTTTTCCCCTTTGTTAAATTGGGTGTGGGCGTGGCCAACATGTGACGCATCTGGCCCATAGGCCACGAGTTTGACACCCCTGCCATAGAGGCTCAAATAATTTAAACCAATAGCAGCTTACAATACAGCTAATCGTTCGTTATTATAGATCATCTTCACCAAAGTCCAGAACCAATTAGACTCTTTTCTTTATTAACTTAATAATGGAATTAATGGCCAAAATTGAAATATTGTGTTCATTTGCAATTTTTGAAATTAATTATAAATATATTTTTCAACTTCCTAAATCAGTGTTGTCAAACTCGCAGGCCAGAGGCTGGATACATCATGTGCTGGCCATGCCCATGACCGATTTTGCGAAGGGGGGAAGTCGTGATATGTCATGTGACACCGCCATGACAATGCCAGTTTGACATCCCTGCCCTAAATATTTGAATAGCCTATATTTAAGTAAATACAGAATATCTTTTTCAAAAGCTATATTAAATGAATTGCTATCAAACATGCTACATGGTAGATTACAAAAATTTCCCATCTCTTAAAGATTTTGTCCCTATAATGATACTAATTTTGAAACAGTGGCTCATATTTTATTGTATTGTGAATTTTATAAGAGTCCTTGGCAGGAAATTATCTGGCCTATTTCAAAATCTAAATCAGGACATACTTCTGGGTATGTAAATATTTTACTTGTAGATGAAAATCCAAGATTACAGTGGTAAGAGCCAGCTTTTTAACTATGGCTATAAAAATAAGGCCTTTAAATCAATGACTATTGTGTAATATTTATTCAATATTTTACTTATTAAACGGTTTTATCCAGTGCCAAGATTAGATTATATTTGTAAGATGCTTTTGCATCTTTTGTCTGAAAATAAAAATTGATCTGACTTGATATTAATTTAAAAAAAGATTTTTTAATCCAAAATAAAAACCAGTTCCTTAAAATACAGAGCAGGTGAAAGTTCCAGGCCATTTCTACCAGTTCCAATATGAAGCCAACTGGATTGGCATTTTATTGGCTGAGAAAAAAATGTCTGCCTTCCCTAATCCAAGGAAGATTGCACCACAGCCAACAGTCAGCATATTTTTGCACCTGAGGCAAAAACAGCACAAGGATTTCTCCTCTTCTTTACATATTGGTAGTAATAAATAAATGAATAATAATTTACTGTCTTTTTGGGATACACAGAATCCTCTGTCTGAGGAAGTGGGGCTTATTCTGTTTCTGAATGGGACCATCTCTATATTAGAAGCTGAGTACTTTGTGTTTTCTGAGAAAGCTGTCCAGAAATGCTCTTGGTCACTTTCCCCTTAGAACTTTCCAATTATAAGTCAAACCTGGTTGACATAGTTTCCTGCCACAATTTTGTGACTCCAGGTGTGCAGGATCGCAATTCTCACCATAATGCGCACATTTCAGGAGAATGGGAGTTGCAATCCAACACATCTGGAAGGTGTCCAGTGTGTGTGTATGTGTGTAAGGATGAGTGATGGTAAGAGATTGCTCTACAAAATCCAACCTCCTACCCTACTTCATTCCATATTAATAGTGGTCTCCAACACAAAACAGGAATGCCAGCACCGGGATCCTAAACTCTTGGGTTGCAGTTGCCAATGAAAATAATTTAAAGCACACAGAGTTGCACACAGTTGCATACTTTATGCAGTTGCATACTTTAAGGCACACAGAGGAGGGTGCATGAGAAATTGATCCCAGTAGTAAGCAGTAATGTAATTTACTTGGCATGGTTATAAGTAGAACACTTCTGTTCTTTTTCTGAGTCACTACAAAACCCCTTACCAGCCACAGGGCCAACTGAATTATTAGGCAAATGGTGAGAAATTGGAGAGCAGTGGATCATGTGGCCTGCCCTCCTCACTCTAAGATATCCTGCTACCTTTACAAGTGATGGCAGTGTCTGTGTGTGCGCATGTGTGTCCCATCACCAATGCTGAAGATAAATAGCAGTCAACCTACTTAGCTTTGGGGAATAGGAGAGGAGAGCGAGTGAGCACCATTTTGTCCAAGCAGCCAGTATCTTGGGCAAGCCCTTTTTCAGCAAGTGACACCTGTACCTTTTGCCTGGATGCTCCAGTTCCAGATCTGGATTCAGGGACAGCCTCCACTGCTATGCTCTGGCCTTGGAGCCCCTTCCATCCTTTTTTCTTTCTCAGAGGACCAGACGAGAGCCATCTAATTCTGGCAATCACAACAAAAAAGAAGGGAAAAGAAGAGAGAGAGAGAGAGAGAGAGAGAGAGAGGGAGAGAGAGAGAGAAAACCTCATTTTCTCATAACCCAGAATGAAAGCTGCATCTTTTAATCATGTTATGCAAATCTCCCTGGTTTACATAATTAATTCTGATTGCAAGAAATAGATGCTGCAGGGGTGGGTTTGAGGGCACAAGCAGGAAGGCAAGGGCAGTGAGTGCAGGATTTTTGCCTTGGCCCATTAGGACAAATGGATGGACCCATGCCGAGAACGCTGGAAAGGAAGAGTGTGATAGTCAGATTGGGAAAAGGGTAGATTTCGCAGCCCAAATGCATGCTTGGCACCCAAACTGCCACAGTATGTCATGGATTAACAAGAGCTCTTTTGGCACTTGCCAGAGTCAGTCTGCAGGGAGAGAGAACAAGTGCTAAAAAAACCCACCTACCCCCTCCCCTTGCCCAGATGGTGTCGGCTTAGTCCCATTTCGGAGGACGTTGTGCAAGCGAGCTTGGTTGGCACTGCCAGTTTCAGAAAATGCAGAAGCTGGGGAAATCTCTCTCTCTCTCTCCCTCCCTCTCTCTCTCTCTTTCCCTCTCCCTCTCCCTCTCTTTCTCTCTCTCTCTCTCTCTGTGGTGACCCCATTTTCTATGGCAGCACTGCCAGATCGGTGATGGTCTCTTTTCCCTCAGCTACCCCCATGGGATGGGCAATAACCCTTCTCTTCTTTGTGCCACTTGCTCCAGGCCCTCACAATCCACACCTCCTTTTTCTTTCTCGTTTGCTAAATCCAAGCTGCAGCAGTCGTGGCGTATGGAATATTACAGGGTTGGCTGCCTGCCACAACATTTTACACAGAGTGACTATCTGCCTGTCTGTCTGCATATCTGTCTATCTATCATCTATCTTCTTATCTGATTTATTTTGCTCAGTATAATTTGGGTTTTCCATCTTTGTTTTCGGTTTGAACAGTCTTTGCTATTTCCCTTTTCTGAAGCCCATCTTTCACTGTATACTATACACCTCTACTGTATACCTTCTTTATTTATTTATGAATACATATATACATACATGCAGATTAGAGATAGAGATGACATATAGATATTGTTTCAATTGAAAGATTCTAAGCAGTGTACATGAGCAACAAAGCCAATGCAACAATAAAATAATATATAATACAACCCAGTATATTAAAATCCTTTACTAATCAGCATGCATAATTACTGTTCCTGGTCCAGAAATTCCAAAACAGTCCAGACCCAAAAGCCTTCTGGCTTTTACAAGCTTCATGAGAGTGGGGGCTCCCTTGCTCTGACAGCAAGCTCTTTCAGAAAAGGGGAGCACCCACAGAAAATTTGGCGGTTTCCTCCTCTTAAGGCATCTGCTGGGGATCTTCAGGAAGCATTCTCTTTCTGAACAGTCCACCTTGAAGATCCCCAAGCCATGAGCAATTTAAGGTTTTATAGGAGATCATCACCAATCCCTTGAATTGCACTTGGAAACAAAACAAGTGTGGCTCCTGAAGTGGTAGTATCACAACTGCCCACTCAACATGTGGGAGTTTGCACTTTGCACCAGTCGAGATGGTCAGAGACTTTCTAGGGCAGCATCACCTAATGCAACTTACAGAAATCCCTAACAGATAGGACAAAGGTGTGAATAAAGCTAGTGTAGCATCGTATGGGAAAGTAGATCAGGTTTTACTAGCAGATCACTGAATGATCTGCAGCAGAAACCCAGTGGTATCTGGTTTCCAATTATTCAACAGTAACAGCCACAATATGACTTCCCCAAACTATGAAAGAGTTCCAGAGGAAAGATATCAGAAGTTTTATTCAGACTCAGTTTAGAGAGGAAAACACACAGAGAGAATTCCAGAAAGTTCGTCCAATTTAAGTTGTCCACAGGAGCTAATGGAAAGGATATGTACCTGAAATTTTAGTGAAGAAAATATAGAATCTGCCAACTTCAGATTCTATGGGTATGGCAGTGTGTCTCAACCTTGAACAACAGTATTCTACCCATGAGAATCTATATATTTCATGCTTTTCAGTTAACTGAGCTACAATTCTTCTCATAGCCATTGCTCATGTTGCTTAGGAATAAGAGGAATTGTAATCAAACATTCTTGGAGAATGCCAAATCATGAAATACTCCTAGAACATTTACTATATACTTAAAGGTCTTCTGAGTGATTGCCTGAGCCTCCAAATCTTTAGAAAGAAGATCCTATTTCAAATAATGGTTGATTTCAAAGTGTCATGAAGATTTCCTCAACGAGTTAAAGGTTTAATTTAAAGCAGGGACTATTTTTATAACTAGAATTCTACTCTAACATTACATCTGGTCCATAGAGTAGTACGAGTATTTGTCAACTTTGGCAATATTGAGATGTATGGACTTCAACTCCCAGAATTCACCAGCCATCCTTCGTGTTGAAGTATACACTCGTAAATTGCCAAAGTTGACAAACATCAATATAGAAGATACTGCCAATCAGATCTTCATTAAACTGGGGACCATTATCCACTAGCTAGGGAAATTTACCAAAATGCCAATTGATACTGTGGGCCTTAGATTTATTATTTGGAGAAAACATATAAAGGCTTTTTAAAAACAGTATACTTTAGTAAGCCTGTTTAAGTTTTGCAAGATATTTTTGACTTCAAAAATATTTACCTGCAATGCGCCCTTGTTCTGAAGTCAGGATTATATTTGAAATTAAATAAATATGTCCCAAACAATATGTTCTATATATTCAGCATCATTATATGTATCTTAATGGGACAATACTATGTATGTTGTAAAAAAAAAAAAAACCTGCCTCTGGAAATGTAGCACAAAGAAGCTATATTAGAGTTTTTAACACCTAGATTTTCATATGCAAGGACTAATTGCCTGATAAAGATAAATCTCCAATCCTATGAAATACGATATTCTTGCCTGCTCTTGAAATGATACAGTTCAGATGAAAAAAGTATATCATATGATGGAAGCCGCAAGGAAAAAAATCTCACAATGTCAGAGATCATTGTGTTGGGCTTGAAATACTATAACACAACATTTATTCTTCATTTATACATAAGTTTGTAGAGAAAGGAGAATAAAAAGAAAAGGGATGGATGGATGGCTCTATCTCAGGATAACCTTTCGGCAATTGAAGTTTGTTAAAACATCACTGCTGCTGTAGAAGATCATCCCACTCTTTGAGGTTCTGTGTGAAACTCAGGCTGGCTTATAACACTGACATCAATTATATAATACACAATGTTTTATAAAAAGATATTCTCTTGTCCCTATCAGCAAAGATTCCATCATGATCAAAGCACAGAGAAGAACCTTAGGATGAAGATACTTTGGCAAGAGCAGGGGTGGGGTGTTGGGGGTTCACATGGGTTCGGGAGAATCTCTAGCTAAGATTCAAAGAACCCCCAAATCCCACTCCTGGCTGGTCCCGCCCACCCGCCTGGCCCTCCCAGGAGTCCCCATGCAGTCTGTTTTAGATGCAGGTAAGAGCAAGGTGCATGCGGAGGCTCAGGAAGGGCAAAAAACAGGCCTACCAGAAACTTGGGAAGGCCGGAAATGGGCCCATTTCCAGCCTCCAGAGGGCCTCTGGAGCCTGGGGTGGCCGTTTTCGCTCTCCCGGAGGCTCAAGGAAAGCCTCCGGAGCCCGGGGAGCACAAAAACGTCCCTCCGCTGTGATGCAGGAGGCCGACTAGGCCACTCCCACCATGGCCACACCCACCCAGCAACCAGGCAGAGAACCCCTTGCTTAAAATTTTGAAGCCCACGCCTGGGCAAGCAAGATAGCAATAAGAAATCTGTGTTTGCATATAAACGGACATCTAAATGAGAGCTCTAACTAATTCTGGTTCTGACACTTATGAAATATCCATATGCTAAACTGAATGTCATCATACTTCACCAAAAATACTTCAAGAAGAACCTTTAGCATGAATGAGAATTTAGCAAATTTGATTCTATTAAATTCAAATTAGGATTGGCAATGGACAGTTTGTTTCAGATTCCAGTTTTCATGTGCAGCATCAGAGATTATTTGGAGATTTTTTTTTTAATGGGAAAGTTCCAAATGACATTTTTTTTTAATGCACAATGTCACTTGGGAACAGTCGCTCCCAAAGAAGAAAACGAAAGATTCCAGCATGAGCCATAGCAAATTGCCATTTACAAATTTAACATGCCAAAGAAAAACAGTTGCAAGGGAAATAGATGTACAGATGTAGACCTACATAATATTTGCAAGAAACAAAAATATACAAAGTGATTTCACCAAACAAGAGAGTGCAAGAGAAAGTTGTTATAATTTCATTGCTCATGGCATCATTGAATTTAACCAGGAATAAGGGATATTATTACTTATGCTAAGTCTGTTTGCATGTCAGAAGGGTAAAGCTTCACCTAGTCCACCACAGCAGATGAAAAGTCGTCAAGAGCAGGAACTTAACATTAAATGAGTTTTGTATATAGAAATGGGCAATATATTCCTCTGTTCAGGGTTGTATGATCTTCAAATTACCCTCCTGGGAGGCTTCATGGGGTTGAAGCAAACAGTGGATGGGACCTCAAGATACTTCTTTTTATTATTATGCACCCTTTCTCTTCTTTTGTTCTTCCTAACATCCTTTTCTTCTTTAACCCTAGAAGAAAGGGACATATTATATGTGAGAAGTCATGAGTGATATCTTGGAGAGAACTTCCAGAAATTAAGTCAAGGTTGTTTACTGTTGACCTATAGTAACTAGCCACTTTATTCTGCATGAAAGCTTTTAGCACACACTTTTAAAAACGACATATTATGTTTATGACCAATCCCCTACCTCCCAAAACAAAACCTCTTGATGAAAAAGCTCCCACTCAGTTCAGAATACAATATAACCTTCCAGTGAGTGGGACAAATTCAGATTCCAAATCAGGCAACTGTGAAATTCATTAGAAGATCATGATTTATTTTCTCTGATTACATATTGTATATCAAATTAACTTAAGATAGACAGGAAGATACTGTCAAAGATGACAAATGTACTGTTGTAGTTCCAGAAATGTTTTAGATTTCTTGGGCTTATTTTCAAGGTTTTTTTTTTGTCCTCTACTTTTTGTCACTCTACCAGCATGTGTGTGTGTGTCTGTGTGTGTGTGTAAAAATTCTGAATAGCTCTGGATCTAGATATATGTTCCACTATGGAATTGCAAGTGTTTAAACTGCCTTAAGAGGTTTAATGGTTGTTTTGCTACAACAGACTAGTCCCCATTATCCATTTAGAATGCATGTTACATATTGTATATTCCTTAATATTCTTGATATCTTAAAACCATTTTCACTGTCATCCAAAATGTTCAAATTACAGGTTCCAGAATTTCCAAGACTAAGATTTTTTTGGGTGTGTGGAATTGATGTAACAGAAAAGGAAAGATAATCTAGACCTGGCTGCACCATTGGACAGATGTTGTATTTATCAATTGGTGGCTTTAAGATGGTACCAGGAAGCAGCTAAACACAGTTTGCTAAAGAAGCTTACTCATGGCTGCCTGCTGTCTCTTGGCCACAAGATGGAGCCTTAATAAGAACACCAGCCTTAATAAGAATACCATGGATATATAGCCTCAGAAGTCACCATGGAGATGGGCCTTGATGGAGACAGGCAATGTAGAGATGATGGCACACATCAACAGCCATTGCCATAGCAACAATACATAATGATAGTGGTTGCCACAGAGACAGCACATGGCAATAAATAAATAAAAAAATAGGGTGGATAGAATATGGCATGGTCCATCATTGAAGGTGAGTTGTATGTATAGAAATTGAGTCTGAAGTTAATTTTAGTGAGTAACTCATTGAGTAACTCATTATGGCAGATAGCAGGACTTTTGGAGCCACAATTGTAGATGAATAGAGACTTTCAGGGACCAAGGCTGGACTGATGAGGGCTCTGAGACCCAAATATACATACACTAAAATAGCTCCTTGGATGGAGATACTGCTGCTTTGTGGAATTTACTTATTAAAGCTAAATGCAACTCTTAAAGCAGTAGCATCTTTTCCACAGGTTTTCCCATAAACTGAAATAAGTTGGGCCACTTTAATGAATAGCACATAATTGCTGCATTCATGAAAAGTCCAAATCACTTTTTCTAAATTATTTTCAAAGCATACACACAACCCTAATCCGCAGTATGTGGGTGTGTGAGCTGCATCACAAAATTTGGAAAAATATAGATGCTACATTCTGCTTTGCATATGCATTTAAGAAGTGTGAATGTGACACATTCTCATTAAAATACAAGTAAAATACAAGTGATTTCTTCCTTATTCTTAATTTGGAAGCTGGAAATAGAATGGAATGGAACGGAACGGAACAGAACGGAACGGAACAGAATTTAATAGAATATTTTTTTGGTTACATACATAAGGAATTTGTCTCTGGTACAAGCATTCAGTGTAGTGCATTCAGTGTATTAAGATTATCTTAGGTGACCTAAAGATGGTGTCATTGAAAATATTTAAGGGCCTGTTCAGATGAGACTTTATAGAATGTGAATGGGTGCTGAAGAGAGGTGGCCAGCAGATACAGAAGTGAGAATAACTGGACAAATCCCAGTTTTTCATCACATATTTATTTATTGCATGGGGGATTTTAATCTCAGCTACCCACTTGACTGATACCAGACAGCTCATATGCTTCTTGTGCTGTGACACATATAAAAGTAGAAAAATGATGTTGGAGGGGAGACAAAAAGTAACCGAGCAACAGACAGAGCTAATCCATGAACTTGCTTTGTACCAGGCAGGCTACCAATTATTGACATGTTTGATAACATTCCTGCTGTAAAAAAAAATAGAGCCTGAGCAGATGTGAATTCATGGTCTCCTACTTACCCTGGCCAAACAGGGAACGTATTGGCATGATGGTGTTCATTGCACATGTATTTTACATATAATGCACATAAGCTTTTACACACACACACACACACCCTTCAATCCAATGGTGATTCCATGTGTGAATACTGGATGATTTGACAGGGAGTGTAGCTATAAAACATGTCCCTGTTTTCCTTCCAGTGTTTGCTGTGCACCTGGAGGAAAAGATCCGAAAGACATTCTGTGTCATTAAGATCAAACAAACCAAAGAACTACAACCCAAAGCTTTAGAATGTTGTGAAATAAATGTCTCTGAAACATCTCAAAGTCTGGGAGTATCAATTACTGAACAGTGCTAGTGTCCAAATAAGACTTTTGAGAATGAGATGGATGCCAAGCTAGATTGGTAAAGGTTGGACCTGCCATTGGACATTCTGAAACAATAGAGAGTAGTAGCAGCCATTACTTTTCAGCAACAGCAGCCAACTTGTTTCCTGCATACAGTTTTCTCCATGCATCTGCTATGCTCTTGCTTCTTGGGAACAGGAGGAAGAACTGGAAAGATAGATGGCCTTCTGAATACATTTGGGAATGTCTAAACAATGAGCAAAGAGTTCCTTCCAGCACCAAACTGCTAGAGCTAATAAGCATTCAAAAGTATTTCAGAACGGAATTGCACAATTATTAGCCATATTAGCTGAACAAACCTCCAGCTTTAGAGGTTAGTTTATGTTCAGATGTAAACTGTAGAGAGATAGCAGCACTTAGCCAACCCTAGCTGATTTTAAAAAGCTAAGCAAGGTTACAGCTGATTAGTCCTGGAATGAAAAATCACCAGGAAATGCCAGGGTTGTAAACTAGAATGAAATGGAAGGGGACACTTACAAATCATTACCCTCATGTTACCATCATCACCTTTTACACAGACATGTCAACAAAGTATGTTTATGAGTTTCTCAAAGGTGTGATTTGCCCAAACTTGTCCCCCCCCCCACGCCCAATGATGATCCCTGCTGACATGGGTGTTCATTATGAAGGGCACCAGGCTGGATTACAATCAATATTTGAATCTCTTATTATGTTGTCTCTAGGAGTCATTGTCTCTAATCTCCTTAGCTGGGAATGATAACTAGAAGAAAGTCCTGTAGCTCAGAATATCATAGGACTAGGTAGACACTTGGACTGACAATGCAAGGATGTTTTTAGATTTCTGCTATACATCATGCACTATATGATATTTCATAAGGACTCCAAAACAAATAAAAACTATTGTGATAGCTAACAAAATAGTTGGATAGGAGGCCAGAGTTTCAAATGTAAGAAATATTAGAAAAGTCAGAATATGTCCTCCCACTCTTGTTTTTTAGCTGTAAAGACAGAAAAGTAGTACATTTTGTTACAGATAGGATAACATCTTCAGTGATCACTAAAGATGTTGTCCTATCTGTAACAAAATGTAATGCTCACTGAAGATGTTACCTAATCTGATAACATAAGATTTGCAAAAAACGAACAAGATCAGCAAGCACTAAGGAATCTACAATTCAACCCTGAGATATTCTCTTCTGTTGATATTAAAGCCATTGCCTAGAGAATAGAATAGAATAGAATAGAATAGAATAGAATAGAATAGAATAGAATAGAATAGAATAGAATAGAATAGAATAGAATAGAATAGAATAGAATAGAATAGAAGCTGGAAGGGTTCTTGGAGGTCTTCTAGTCCAGCCCCCTGCCCAAACAAGAGAACCTATACTATTTCAGATGTGACTGTCTTGTCTCTTCTTTAAAATCTCCAATGATGGAGAGCCCACAATTTTTGAAGGCAAGCTATTATAATTTACTGATCATAAATCCATGATATCTGGATAGAAATCCTGAAATATAAACAAGTCAAAGATTATGCTTTACCATCCATGAAACTTAAAGTACTAGTTAGTTTCTTAGATACTTATTTCGGGTTTAGAGAATCCGGAATCCAATAACCACCTCTGATACTACACTTCCTTTGTTCTTGAACACGGGTGTCTGAGCATAGGCGTTTGCAAGATAAAACATGAGCTTGCATATTGTATGCTATTTGCTAGCAGATTTTTAAAAAAGGATTCTGTGCACTGCACAATTATCTTGCTTCTAGCCACTGGAGAGAGGGATGAAAGTATTGTAATCCTGCCCATTGGCCACAGGAAATTGGTTTTCAAGAAGTTCTTCCTGCACTTTCATGTTTAATTTTGCAGTACTTAGACCTTTAAAAACAACAGCTACAGAAATCTAATACTTACACAGGCATTGAATTTTGTGTCTCATTCACATTTCAGCTCTAGGATGGCACGAGGAGCCCAAGAGAAAGAAGCAATGCCTAGCACAACCAGATACTGTATGTGTGAATGCAATTTTAGGGCAACCATTCCTCCTGATAAACATGAGGGCCTTTTCCCCCCATAAACATTCAGCATCATGGAAGCTAATGCCAGAGGTGGAGATATAGTGATAATTGTCTGCATACATGGGACTTATTTCCACCATTGAATAGCACAACTGTCAGCACAGCATACAATGCAAGCTTGCATGCTGCACATAGGTTTATGTGATTTTTCTATTAAACAAAAAACAAAACAAAAGAAAATGAAATGTTTTAAAAAAAACACCAAACCATCCACAATTAATTGTATAGGTTGGAACATTTTGCAGTTTGTAAGTGAGGAAAATGATAGATATTCCCAAAGAGATGTTGAAGAAGTAAGTACAAATATAGTCCGGCACCTTAAAGGTTGTCACCACGACAATTCTAGACCCGGGTTGGAAAACAGCTTGCACCATCCCATTACACATAGCTTAGCTAGTAAAGGAAAGCGCAATGCATGACAATAAGGTTGGATCTCGGCAAAATTGGAGCTGTGCCATCGAAAGAAATGCATGAATAAAACGGACCTTTTTCTTTCTAGTAAAAAGTAGGGGGGAAGAGTTTTTTCTTTATAACGATGACAGTTTTGATGTAGCACGTACCTAAGTTTGCAGAGCAGGAGAATAGTGCCACGCATGTGTTCATGCAAAGTGTAAATGTGTCTCACCCTTCCTTGTATGCACGCACACACATACACATCCAAACACACACACAAAGAATCTAATCCTTTTCCTTCCTTTTTTTCTTCTGTTTTTCTCCTAATGAAGGTCTTCTTTCTATTTGTCTCCATGTATGTGTATATGTGTGTGTGTGTGTGTGTGTGTGTGTGTGTGTGTCTCTCCTTTGCTTGGCGTGCGAGGCTGTTTAAAGTTCATTTGCACACCCCTTTCCAGTCCAGTTCACACCAACATCTGACAAGCCCAAGTTTCTCATTTTCAGAGTAATCACTCCACTGCGCTAATTGCACATGCAAATATGCAAATTCGTATTAATTAATTACTATACTAATTAGTTCTGTGGTATTTGCGAGTAATAAATCATTCGATGGGAGCGAGGAAGCTGGAGACTTGCCCCATTTACACTTCGCATAAAATTTTAATAGGCGCTTGGGCTGATCCAGGACAACGGCAGCATCTTAAAGGGACAGAGGCCTTCTTGAAGATGAGATATAGATAGATGATAGATGATAGATAGATAGATAGATAGATAGATAGATAGATAGATAGATAGATTAGACAACACACAAAAGAAAACTAAAATCAATTCTGTTGAAAGATAAATCATGACAGATCAAAGGAGTATGAGAGAAATGATAGACACACAGATAGGCAGATTAAGCAGAAGGAACCAGAATGTTTAATCTGAAAAAAGTAATGTATCATCAAGAATGTAATTTGTAAGCTCAAATGAAAGAACTTTCCAATTTTTAAAAATGTAAACGAAATTCCAGTTACATGTCATGACTATTGGCCACATAAAGACATTACTGATGTTCCATGTCATAGTCTCCTTTTTCAAAGCTACCATCTCTGAACGATTTTCCAGTGTTTCTGGACATGATTGTCAATGAGTTTCCACTATACAGATAAGATGTTCTTGTTTTTAACAATAAAACTATAGCTTTCCATTGAATGCTGGAACCACTAGCAGTGTATCATCCTTAACTTTCTGCAAGGCTATCCCCACTTCTGTTCCAATGAATCCCAGAAATGTTAACTGTGTTCCCTTTCCTTTCCTTTCCTTTCCTTTCCTTTCCTTTCCTTTCCTTTCCTCAACTAATATCATTGGATATTATGTCCTTCTAAGCTGTAAAGTAACTACAGCTGACATTTAATGTCTTGTAATTTAAAAGTGTAGTTGTAACTGAGTTATTATTGCCATGGGGCAGAAGAACCTGGACCAAAACTCTGTTATACTTGGAAGAAGGTTTATACTCCTCCTTCAGAATTCGGATCCACTACCCACCCCATGACTGATATCTGCCTCCCAAGCTAATTTCCTCATTTTCTCACATCTGTCAATTTTTAGCTTCTGCTAGCTTCTTCCATTAATTCTACATGTAACATTCTCTTTCACACACTCACATACAGAGGAAGCACTTGGTAGTTGCATAGCAACCACGGCATTCATCTTCAGTCCAAGTTCTGTAGAACAACCATTAACACTTCTCCAGATTATATATCCCACCAGCTGCTTTGCGGGTTCTAAGGAAAGGAGGAAAGCAACACCTTGGCAGTTGCTTAAGAACTACTAACATTGTTCACTAGGTCTCTGTTGGGGACATTCTGTCTCTGGGTTTCGACAAAATGGCTCTTTCTTTCTAAATATACTTCAGTGGGCAAGTTTCTTCAAAGTTCTATGAAAGAAGAGTGGGGAGAAACTCATTGAAATTTTTCAGGAAGTATGGAAATTTAGTCCTTTCTGGCTCGTGAACATTAGAGGAATTTTAGGATGTGGGGGGGGGGAGGCAAATATCAGCCCTTAACTTACAACTGTTCATTTAACAACAGTTCAAAGTTACAACAATTTCAGAAAAAATGACTTACGACCTTTATTTGCGTTTACAATTGTCGCACCATCTCCACGGTCACTAGTTAACCATGATTTCAATTTGGGTGCATGATTTCAATTTGGCCCACATTTATGATCAGTTGGAGCATTCTGCAGCCATATGAGTGAGATTTGTCTTCTTTTTTTGCCAACTTCCTTTAAAAAAAAGGCAAAATACACCTACCTGGATTCACTCAATGACCATATGATTCATTTAACAACTGTAGTGCTTAATTATCGCTATAAAAATTGTCATAAAATTGGATCCAACTCGATTTACAACCCCAATGACTTATGATGGAAAGTCTGGTCTCTAATTAGTTTGCCTCTCGATTTTTTTTCCTAATGTCATTAAGTTTATCAAAGGCTTCAGAATGCTGTTGACATGGTTCTTCATCAAGGTTTTTTTTTTTTGTATAATTAGTGGCCAATAAGAAGAAAACTTTCTTTTTATTGTCTGGTAATTTGTTAACGAAGAGCAAGCAAAGAGTACAAATAAGTAAGCCATTTCTCCAATGGACAGAAGTGGAGTATCTGTGTTGGGATTTTAAAAATTTGTTCGTGAATGACCTTGACTTAGGAGGAAGAAGTGAGTGGGCCAAACCTGCCATTCAGGGTAGAGAAAAAATCACTCTGAAGATTTCAAGAACCTTTCTTTAAATTGTTCAATGGTCAAATGCAAACACAGCATAATGTGAATGTGTCAAAAGCACTAATTTCAGGTACAGATTGATGGATTATACCCAGGGTAAAGATCTTCGAGTTATAATGGGGTCAAGGAAAAGGGCCTTCTCTGCCACTGCCACTGCCCCTGTTTTGTGAGAACATTTTTCCTCAGAGTTGAAGAAAGCTCCGAATTTCTTGCCCTTCTGCAAAGGGGTCAAAACTTTGGCTGGGGGACACAGGACCCTACACAGCCATTGGGTTGGTTGGCCCCATGAGAACCCCACTCTCCACTTTAATTAACAACCCCTAGTCTGCCCCATCTTGGATTTCTCTATTTTTGTAATTTTATAATGTTTTACATTTAAACAATTTTTAAACCTAAATTATTTGGTTTTTAACATTTTATTATATTAATTAAATTGTATACCACCCAGAGCCTCTCTACAAGGGAGAGGGGCATTTAAGAAGTTTGATTGATAAATAAATACATAAATAATGAATAGAAGGAAGGAAAGAAGGAAGGAAGGAAGGAAGGAAGGAAGAAAGAAGGAAAGAAAGAAAGAAGAAAAGAAAAAAAGAAAAAAAGAAAGAAGGAAAGAAAGAAGGAAAGAAGGAAAGAAGGAAAGAAAGAAAGAAGGAAAGAAAGAAAGAAAGAAGGAAAGAAGGAAAGAAAAGAAAGAAAGGATAACACAATGAAGATATTAATTTAGTATGTGGCTGAGTGAAAAAAGACAAATTTCATACAGTGTCATTAGGAAATGGAATGAAAATAAAAATGCCAACATTATAATGCCCTTATACAAAAATATGATCCATCTGCATCTGGAGTACTGTGTACAATTCTGATAATCACATTTGAAACAGGGTATAATAAAGCTGGAAGAAATGCAGAAGATGGCAATTAAAATTATTAGAGAGCCTAAACACCTTCTTTATAAATAATTTTTAGGATATTTGGAAGCCTTTATGTTGGTAAAATGATGGTGGGAAGAGATATGACTATGGTGTATCAAATGTAGAAAGAAGACCGGGAGAAATCCCTCACCCCAAAATATTAGAACTAGAGGCCATTCAAAGAATATTTAATGCCACATAGTTCCTCATGCCACATTTCATTTCACTGGGGTATTCAAGGTATAGGATGATGGTCACTAATGAATGATTTTAGAAGTAGATAAATACATTCATAAAGGTACAGGTGTATCAAAGATTATTTATCTTGATGATTCAACGTTGCCTATTGGAAGCAACATGGATCCAAATAAGAGTTGCAGGACAATAATAGTGGGAAGGAAATGTCTATGCTTCCTACTTTCAAGCAAGCAAGCAAGCAAGCAGAGCTACCGGTTGGCCACTGTGAGAAACAAAATGAGAAATTGAGATGGATCTTAGCCTAATTCATTTGGGTTCTTATTATGTTCCTATCTTTCCTCAGGACCTACTAGCAATAGCACTTAGCACTTAGACTTATATATCACTCACAGTGCTTTACAACCCTCCCTAAGCTGTTTATAGAGTCAGCATATCACCCCCAACAATTTGGCTCCTCATTTTACCCACCTCAGAAGGATGGAAGGCTGAATCAACCTTCAGTCTGGTGAGAGTTGAATTGCCAAATTGCAGTCAGCTGGCAGTCAACAGAAGTAGCCTGCAGTACTGCATTCTAACTAGTGCACCCCCCACCCCCACCCCGCAGCTCTTACAGCTTTTACAATCTAAGGATGGATGGAAGTGATTTAAGGAAAGCCAGTTCGGTCTAATGGTTAAGGCACCAGGCTAGAAAGCAGGACACTGTGAGTTCTAGTCCCACCTTAGCTAGGAAAGCCAGCTGGGTGACTTTGGGCCAGTCACTCTTTCTCAGCCCAACCCACTTGACAGGATTATTGTTTTGTTTTATTTTTTAAGTAAGAAACTTCAGATAGATGAGGCTGTGGACTTGAATAGTACAAGATTAAGGGAAGATTCCTCAGAGGTTATATGAGTTTGGCTGCATGGTAGGTAGGAGTAATCTGAACAGGTTCAGTGTGTAAGCATTCAGTATTTCACAACAGAATTGCACCCTAATTTACTTGAGGGAAGAATTGGATTGACCTCAGGTCAGTCTATTTCCCCAACTGGGACGTTCCAGATATGGAACTATAACTTCACAAATTCGTACCAATATGACCAATGAAAGTAATTTCACATGTCCAATAACTGTACCAGCCCTATCTTTTGTTGGAACCTCTATTGACATTGCTTATGATTTTCATTTACAACAATGAGTGATTTTTGTCTGCTGCTTTGGAGCTTGCAGTATCCCATCATTCTACATGAGGAGATAGGGATCTCACTCCTGGGAACCCACGGGAGATCGTAGCTAGATGGGTTTTCCCGTTTCAACCATTTCCTCCTGTCAACTTCCCCTGGCCTATAGTCATGATGATGGCATATTGCCCCTTCTTCCAAACCACTTTGGGGAATTCTGTAGGCTTTTAATTTTCCTAAGTGTGGATTAATTAAGTAGCAATAAACACAAAGCCATGCATTATTGATGGTGAAGAGAAGAAGGGGGGAAGGGAATAGGAGAGTTCAGGTGGATGTGATCATTGTAATTAGAGACAAACCAAATTCCAAAACTGCATTTCTAGCTTGATGTACATAATCAATTAAAGCACAGAGCATGGGAAGTATATTTCACATTTATACAGCACTTTCAACAATTCAAAGTTCACATATATTAAGGAGTTTTTGAATCACTGCAAGCTTTCTTGATTGAAGAAAGTTGATGTTAGATCTAAAGCAGAAGTGGGAAACTATATCCCTTTTAAGACTTGTAGACTTCAATTCCCAGAACTGAAGTGCTGGCTCAGGAATTCTGGGAGTTGAAGTCCACAAGTTATAAAGGGGGCCACAGTTTCCCATCTCTGATGTAGAGCATGGTATGATCTATTGACATGGTTATTTCTGCTGCCATTTATAGTTATATTCAACAACATCAAAAACAGAGAAAAGAAAAACTGCTTTTTCCATTGCTACTTGTAATCCTTAAGTGCACAAAATCACTCAAAAATCTCTATTCTAGAACAATGTTTCTTAAACTTCTTAAGCTTTTGTTTATGTAGGTTATATTGATCAATATTTATCTATAAAAAATTAAAATCATTTGTATTTGTAGAATATTTACCGAATCATGTAAAAATAACAGTACTGAACTCGTTAGATATTAACATAAATAAAATATTTTTCATGAAAAGCCTTATGTTCTAAACAAATAAAATATAATACTAAGAGATTGGTTTAAATTTTGCAAATCCTTCAATATCTGGCAGCCTGGGTTTATGGAACCAAGGGGTCCTCAGACCACAGTTTAAGAAACTGGACTCTAGAAAGATTTATTGCATTGATCTCTTTTCCACCCCTGCTTTTTCTGCCTACAAATAGGGTGATGAATTTTGAGAGGCTATTTATACGCAGATTTCTGGATGTAGTTCCACTATTCCTCAAAGTTCAGATATGGAGCGTGAGATAATGCTTTGAGATTTAGAACCACCATTGGTGGCCCAAGTAACTTTCTCCTCTTATCACCCATTTAAGTATCCACAGATAATGTGTCCTAGAAACTATTTCAATGTGTTGTAAATGGGACTGTCCACTGTTTGGACATTTGTTAATGTAAAATGCAGTGGCACATTTGTTGACTTGGATTGGATACATCGAATATATATCTTGCCAATTTTTAATCAAGTGTATTGGTGCCAGCTTTCTGAGCATAATTGAAATGGTCGATTTTAAAACTTTAAAGCCTTAAATAACTTGGGACTAGAGTCCCTGAAGAATTTCCTCCTGCTATATGGATATTAAGATTAACCTCTGAGGCCCTCTGTTTTCATTTGAGGCATCCTACAGAACAGCGCTTGTTTGTATAGCACATGATTAGGCTGTGACTGCACAATGTTTACAGAAGTAATTGCTGGTGTCACAATTCGGAAAATCAAATTGAACGAAGATAACCTAATTTAACTTAATGTCACCACCTACGTAATATCTTCAGTGAGATTTTATGGAAAGAAAGCATGTGTCCTACTGATATCAAAGCTACTTGAAGCAGAGTACACTGTTTTCATTTGAAAAAGTCAACAACATAGAAGGTTAGACTTTTAATGCTGAATCCCACTTCCTAGATCTATCTCTAATTTTCTACTTTAACTGCCCAACTCCCAGCATGTACACTGGTTGGTAGGCAGCTGCATTACATCAACCCAAAAAGGGATGCAGCCAATTCTAGAATGGCCATTATTCCAGATACCCATATGGCTGAAGATTCTCTAAGGCAAAAACGGGAATCTGTGGCTTTCCATATTTTGCTGATATATAAATCCCATCAGCCCCCATCAACATGTACAGAACCAAGGATGTTGGAAATTGCTTCCCACTGTGTAGTTTTCAAAAAAGAAGTCACCTCATCATTGGTAAGGAGGAAAATGATCATTCTTAAAGAGCCTCATACAAAATGTAAATTAAAACCAGAAAAAGGCAAATATTATTTAAAGTCTGAAGTGCAATTCTAGTCTAGGATCAAAAGGTTGCACAAATGGTTCTAGGTTATTGTGTAACCTAGAAAATTGCAGTTTCCAAACTGGATTATCCAGATCTGACTTAGAACAATGCTCAATGAATAAATTAATGTATAGTATCTTGCTGTATATCCCTATATAGTATCTCTGCCAGTGGTGGGTTGCTCCCGGTTTGGTCCAGTTCGGCCAAACCGGGAGCAACCACCGGTAGTGGTGATGATGTGACGTCACCAAACCGCTTCTTATTGACTGGGACCTGGGCCCTCCCACCCACCCCCATTTTATTTCTACCTTTATTCCTTGTTTTTTAGCCCAGCTGATAGGCGTGGCAGAGTAGATTCCCACATCTCAGCTGGGCAGAAACTTAATGTGCTTGTGTGGAGTGGAAGTTTGGTGCGTGTGCGAGTGCAGCAAGCACACACGTGGCGATCGTGCACAAAGCACGTGCATGAAGACAACTGGTGGTAACACCAGTTGGAACCCACCACTGATCTCTGCATTTATATAACTTTACTCTGGGATAAGCAGATGTGATAAAAATTTAGACCCAATTCTTGGAGGCTATGTATCTGAAAGCAGAAAATTAAACTTAAATTGAATCCTGTTCTTAATTCCTGTGGATTTGGAAATCATCTGAGCCCAGAAATAGTCTGCTTCATTCTAAATACGGAATTAATTCTAGATAGCCCCAACTGAAGTGAGCTGCAATATGGCGATAACCCTGGATCTCCAGCTCCTGTTTAAATAACAGGTAGAGGCTATGGCCAGAAGGACCTTTTCACAATTACATGATGTACGTCAGTTATAGTCTTTCCTCTATCAAAAGCTTTATTTGCAGTCATTCACACCTTTTTATTTTTAGATTAGATTACTGCGTTATTGTATTATTGCTATTTTTAAATATCTAGATGATTCTGGACCTGGACGTGGATATCTCTGTGACTAAGTTGGATCTATCAGTCTGGGAGAAAGGGTTTTTTGAAGGTCTCATAATCTTGCCATCTTCAGCAACCTTGGGTTTCAGCCTTCTCAGTGATGGCCCCCTCTTTTGGAATAATCTGCCAGATATCCAGATTACTTCCTTCTTAGTATATTTTTGGAGAACCATAGAAACATGCCTCTTCAAAATGGCAACTTTTAGCTGACAACTTTGTCATCCAAAAGATAGAGGAGGGAGCTAGAGGGAAAGCTATACTGCACTTAAATCTAAGAAGTAATAGAGGGAATTGAGGTTGTTGGAACCTTGGGTGAGAATGACCATGTCATATTGGAATTCAACATAATGCAAACACAAGCAATAGAATGTAATCCAACCAGTGTCTTAAACTTTAAAAGAGCTAATTTTAACAAACTTTGAGAGAGACTAAGAAAAATTCCATGGATAAAAATCCTAAAGGGGAAAACAACTCAAAAAACATGGGAAACTAAAAAAATATGAACATAAAAACCCAGTCCAACACAATGCACTGAAAAAGAAAAACAAGAAATCCAAGAAGAAACCAATATGGCTGCATAAAGATCTCTCTGATGAACTGAAAGTCAAAAAGGATAAGTACAAAAAATGGAAATAGGAACACATAACTAAGGCAGAATATCAGCAGATAGCTGGAATCTGCAAAGGTGAAGTCAGGAATGCAAAGGTTCGGAATGAACAAAGACTTGCAACAAAAGTCAAAGATAATTTAAAAAGTCCCTTTCAATATATAAATAGCAAGAAAAAAAGTCTAGAAAACAGTTGGTCCACTAAAGAGAGAATATGGCAAAGAAGTAACAGACAGTAGAGAGAAAGCAGAGCTGCTTAACTCATTCTTTGCATCAGTCTTCACACAAAAATAAACTATAGCCCAACCTACCAAAAACATGTAAAAGGCAGATCAGAAATAAAAATAAAAATAAGCAAGAAACTGGTAAGAGAACACCTGTCTGATCTTGATGAATATAAATCACCATGACCTGATATATTATGTTTCAAGAGTTCTGAAGGAATTGGCAGATGTTATCTCAGAACCATTGTACCAAAGCTTTAAAAAAAATCCTGGAGTACTGGGGACCAACCAGAGGATTGGAAAAGAGCTGATATGGTTCCCATCTTTAAAAAAAAAAAAGTAGGGAGGAAACACACCCAGGAAACTACAGACCAATCAACCTAACATCAGTATCTGGGAAGATACTTGAAAAAATAATTTTAAAAAGATCTGTGAATATCTAGTACAAATAAAGTTATAACTAGTAGCCAGCATAGGTTTGTTAAAAACAGATCATGCCAAACCAATCTTATTGTATTCTTTGACAGAGTGACTAAGTTAGTAGACCAGCAAAATGCTATGGACTTAGTACTTCAGCAAGGCATTTGACAAAATGGACCACAACCTACTTCTTGGTAAACTAGAAAAATGTGGGATAGACAGTATCACAATCAGATGGATTTTTAACTAACTGACAAACCGTACTCAATGAGTAGTCCTTAATAGTACTACATCTACAGGGAAGACAGTAAGCAGTGGGGTACCACAATGTTCCATCTTAGGCCCAGTACTCTTCAATATCTTCATAAATGATTTAAATGAGGGAATAGAAAGGGAATTCATCAAATTTACAGATGACACTAAGCTGGCAAGAATAGCCAACAACCCAGAAGACAAGCTTAGGGTTGAAAAAGAACTTGACAGACTTGAACAATGGGCCCTATCCAACAACTTGAAATTTAATGTGGAGAAAAGTAAAGTTTTACAACTAGAAAAACCAAAGGTACAAGTACAGATTAGGTGAAACCAGGCTCAAAAACAGTAACAGTGACAGGGACCTTGGAGTCCTACTGGACAATCTCTTAAACATGAGCCAATAGTTTGTGGCAGCAGCCAAAACAGCTAATACAATACTTGGTTGTATAAACAGAGGCATGTGAATCAAAATCATGTGAAGTATTAGTACCGTTTTATAAATCCTTAGTAAGACCGCACCTGGAATACTGCATCCAGTTTTGGTTACTACATTACAAAAAGATGTTGAGGCTTTGGAAAAAGTGCAAAGAAGAGGAACTAAGATGATTAAGGGCCTGGAGGGAAAAACTTATGAAGAACGGTTGCAGGAATTGGGTATGGCTAGTCTAGAGAAAAGAAGGACTAGGGGTGACATGATAGCAATATTCCAGTATTTTAGGGGCTGCCATAAAGAAGAGGGGGTCAACTTATTTTACAAAGCACCAGAAAGCAAGATAAGAAAGAATGGATGGAAACTAATCAAGGAGAGAAACAACCTGGAATTAAGAGAAACTTCCTAACAGTGAGAAAATTAGCAAGTAGAATAGCTTGCCTTCAGAAGTTGTAAGTGCTTCATCACTGGAGGTTTTTAAGAAAAGATGAACAACCACCTATCTGAAATGATCTCCTCCTTGAGCAGCGGGTTGGACTAGAAGACCACCGAAGTCCCTTCCAGCTCTATTCTGATTGAATTGGATTGGCATTGAAAAAATGTTGCTCACAAATTATGGTACATCTGACTGCTTGATTATGACTGTATTAAATGATTTTAAAAATCTTCTTATATTAATACCATAAGCTGCTCGGGCTCCCAAAATGAAGCAAGATATAAGTTATAAAAGCATGCAAATTTGGTTGAAAATGTGGTTTCTCTAGAGTACTTTTGACACATTCACACATTCCGTTTTTTTTTTAAATCTGAACACTTGCAAAAATGTTAATTAACCTAGACAGATAAATATTGGCCTTGAATCACATTCTGAATGTGACCTGTTAAAACAGACTTGTATCTAAATATGCAAGATATGGTCAAGTAATTTGATTTATTTTTTCATAGTGACCAGGTTAAATTGGCAACACAGTAGATTAAGGTCATCCCCAGGAACCTACCACGTGGATGGAAAACAATATCTTCAATCCTTCAGTGTTCTCACGTCGCATGCAGTATTCTCATGCCTTCAATCTGACAGAGGTGCATTGCTGGGAGAAAAGAATCCAGATGCACTGCAAATGTTGAAAATGAGCTCTTTGAACCCTGGTGGACCCCTGCATTGGGAATTTCTACAGCTGTATCCTGACCTTTATTGTTCAAGTTGGATAGGCTGGTCCTTATCTGAAAATTACTACTTACCAATCCACAGATTGCATCTGCAGTGGTGTGGAGGATCTGTGGTTCAGATTTTCTTTCTTTGTGGGATAGATAAATTATGAATCCAATCAACAGAACTGTAGTTGGGCTCTCACTGATCGTTTTAGATTGTTTTAGAAAGCCAGGCCCAGCTGCTCATCATCTGCCCAAGGAAGGAGGTGCTATTGTGGGTCAGGGAAAAGGGCTCAGAAAATAAGGGCTCAGCCTTTATTGCTATCATAGACTGGCCTGCTAACCTGATCATAGGGACACTCCCTTGCTACCAGTATAAGAGGAAGGATCATCTTCCAATCTATTTGCTTTTTGTACTTGGAATTGGTGGGCAGCAATGCCGTTTTGTCATTTTCCTTAGGTAGCAAATTATCATGGGGCAGCCCTAATACCAAATGGCTTTCCTCTTCTGCGTAATTAAACTGCATGTTGTAATGAGAGAGTTGCTTCAGATGGAAAAGTTAAAAAGCCACAAAGTGTGGAATATCATGTAAGCCATTCAGTAAGATGGTTGACTTTTTTAAATTGTAGAATTTCAATTTGAAGCGGAAATCTGCAAAATGACACATTCCAATGTCTACATCTAGAAAGGTAGCATATCAGGGAGAAAGATGAAGACTTTCTCTGACTTGCAGGCTTTTGTCCTAATAGGCCTTTGACTTAAGCAGCTATTGATCCATTACAGCAGTGTTTTTCTTGGCACTATTAAGATGTTGATGAGGAATTTTGGGAATTGAAGCCCATGCATCTTAAAGGTGCCAAGGTTGTTTCTCCATATGCCCTTTCAAAGAAACAGGAATATATATGATGTGTCCCAAATTCAACCTGTAGTATACCTTAGGAAACATATCAAATATGAATTATCTCAGAGTTGAAATACATGAGATGAACAATATTTGACTTATGATATCCAATTTCCATATAATGACTGATGATATCCAGTTTCCGCATTATAGTTTATACATAAGCTATACATACATATACATAAGCTATGATTCACTGGCCCTATATAGGTTCTGTGGGGAAACGGATGCATTGTTCAAGTTTCTTTGTCTCTAAATTATTTAATATGAAGTTTACGCTTTTTAACTGGTGAGGAATTATTATCAGCCCTCATTCATGCAGAGACTGGAAGTAAAGGTATTCAGAACAAAAAGTACATCCCATAAAGGGTTAGAATCTTATTTCTTTAGAATTTCTATTTCGGAAAACCAATAGCATCAGCCATCAGATTAATGAACATCTTTCCATTTGTTATACTTCTATCTGTCTTGCTTACAAATCTTCAATTTCCTAAAGAAAGTTATCTTCAGTTCTGGGGGAATAATTCTAACCAGAGAATTGATGGGGAGGGGTGAAAGAAAGCCACATGTGTGCCCAAGAAAGAGCAGAGTTTTTAAAAAGGCAGCTCAATTAATCTGTTCCCATCCTAGTTCCCAGAGTGCCCTTCTTCTGAGCTAAGGGGTAGTGGAATTGGCAGCTGTTCGCTATTTATTAACCAGTCATGGTTAAATTGGTTTATAAATTAACAGATGTTTTAACTTTAGTCTTTCTTTGGGGACTGGAAGCTGCAAACTGGTTGGTGATTGTAAGTCAAGCATCAGGTTGGGACCAAGGGAGGAGAAGATGCAGGGAGGGAAGCCTCTGCCCTGGCTCCTTTCCGCAAGCCCTTGCCCATCAAGAGAGCTGTCCGTGGACAGCAGGTCGGTCCTGTGGGGTGACTCTGCCTGGTGTAGGCAGGCTGGCCGTGATGCATCATTAACTTTCCTCCTTTTAGTGCTCACATCTTCATCAGCCAAACATGGAACAGGATAAGAAGGAGTGCTACATTTTGGGGATGTGGGATGCCCAGTTGAGATTCTTGCAGGAATCAGAAAATATCACTGTCAGCCTTGTCACTCCTACAGAGGGATACAGTCGTTATTATTATGGGCCTTGCAATAAATTTACTGAATTGGCTGATGAGCCTAGGTTCTGGAAAACCCATATGTACATTTCGAAGACCAGTAATATTCATTAATAATGCTAAGCATGCCTTAGGTCTTTCCACAGCAATATCCCAAAGTTCCAGGATTTGTTTTGCTCTACAGTATATCAGAAATGGTTCTGCATTGATTCTGGCTTGGTTTCTATACCAGTTTCCTCTTTAATTCTGTCTGCTTTCCAAGTCATGACTGTCATGGTTTTTTTTTAAAGAAATCAAGAACTTTTCATTGGCTTAATTGCCAACAAAGAGTTACTGAACACCCTACAGTCCTTTTGAACTAGCATGAAAAAAAAAAGGGGGGGGACACTCAAAAACTGTCCAGATTTCTAAAGTGGGATAGAAAACTAAAAAAAAGTTGCATGTCATTAATCCAAGTTGGGGAGTAGGTGGATAGAAAGAGAGATCATACAGAAATAAAAAAGCACCCCTGAAAAGCATCTATAAGACCTGTTTGATATAAATCTTTAGATAAGAATACTGAAAGAATACTTCTTTCAGTCTGTCCAATCTATACCTAAAGAGCTTTGAAGGAGCAATGAACTAGTGAAATGTTACATTGAGTCATAGACAGTTCGGTGTTTCTCCATTATTTTGAATGACAGTTCTCATAGCCTCTTCATATGACACAATGACAGAATATTTGAAATCCAGGTTAATAAGAGGACATCAAAACATTTCTCCCTGATATAAGAGGAAAAATCCGCCTCTGAGCTCTATAGGGACAAGCTCATCCATGCTGCTGTATCTTGGTACTATGGTACATGCGAGAACCAAAGACATGCAGAGATACAGAAGCATCAAAGAATGTGTTAAATAATTAGAAGTGTTATGTTGTGGGTCCGGCCTAATTATGTGGTACTATGGAATAACTGTTAATTGAGCAACTTTCACTGAATATAATCTGTGTTGTAATGTGCCGACTACTATGGGATTTTAAAATTTTTTTAGCAATTGTAACATCTTTAACACTATTTGATTGAGCTTCCCTAACAACATATAGGAATTGGACAGTTACAAAGACCTTAGCAATGTCAATATATCCAGGATTTTCTATTTGAGGGGGCAAAACTAATACAATTGACTTATTCGCATTCCAGGCACTTGCCTCTGAAGTGAGACCCAGAATATACTTAGCATTCTGTAGGATGTAGGAGTGGCAGAACTTGGAGAGAGAGTTAAAAGAGAAATCAGCCTGGAATCTCTAAGTAGCCATAAAGAGACTAAGTCCAACCCCTCTTGAATTCTATGGAGTCTTATCTAACTCCTAGCAAATGCTAATCATTAGTTGAGAATATGCCTGAGCCAATGGTGGGCTGCTACAGGTTTGCTCGGGTTCGGGAGAACCCGTAGCTAACGTTATGACTGGTTCAGAGAACCTCCAAATGCCACCCCTGGCTGGCCCTGCCTACCCTGCGTCTCCCCTACCAGGAGACTCCATGTGACCAGCTTTGAATGTGAGATAAGTGCAGAGATCATGCAGAGGCTTGGGGAGGGAAAAAAACAAGCCTCCCAGAAGTTCCAGAGGGTCTCCAGAGCCGGGGGAGGCAGTTTTTGCCCTCCCAGAAGCTTGAGGAAAGCTTCCAGAGCCTTGGGAAGGTGAACCCCCCCCACCCGCCATGATGCAGGAAGCCAACTAGGCCACGCCCACCATGCCCATGCCCATCCAACAACCAGGCAGAGAACCCATTGCTGAAATTTTTGAAGCCAACCCCTAGCCTGAGCATAGGCATGAGTACCAGTACCAGTAAATCATTTTAATTGGACCTTGATGTGTGGACCTGATCTTTCACGCTCTCCCATTACAAGCAAAGAACAGTATTAGAAGCAGTCCTTCAAATAAACATATTGGCCACTATTGTCTCTTTCCTCAGGAACAGGAGCTTCTGGGAGATTTCCAAGGAATCCTAATGCTGTGATGGAGAATATGCAGTATTTTACCAAACTACAATCCCCACAATTCTTTGGGGGCAGCCATGGCAGAAGACTGCTAGAAAAGTTGCTCCTGAGGCTACTCAGTCTTTGCCCCTCCATCGAAGCACAACATGAGGCTCCGTAGCCACGGCTGGCCTGTAAAAGCTTTGAGTGCAGCCCCTAGAGCCTTTCCAAGAGTTGCCATCATATGTAATTTTTAATGTAACAGAAGGGGGAGATGATTAAATACATGGAGAGTAATCATTTTAACTGTGTTTAATTTCATTTTAATTCACATTTAATTTAAATTAAATCAAGTTGGGTTTTGTCCTGGCCTGACCCATTTCTCTGTTCTGGCCCAAGCTGTCTTTGAAGTGCAGCCCACCGCCGCGGAAAAGTTGTGTGTCTAGTGCTGTATTGTACAAGCCGCATTTTAATTTATCTGACACACTCTCAGAAGCACACAGATTTTTCTGTGTGTCCATCCACAAAAGCTGAAGGAATGTAGCCATATCCGGGGAAGAGAATACTTACTTCTTTTAGCTGTTATCTTTAAAAACAGAAATCACAGTATTTATTCCTGGCAGTTGTTTTTAATCTGTTGTTGAAATTGCACTGTAATTGCCCAATATCTGTTCTGGATTGTAAGAAAGTTTTCTATAAAATATCTGTTTTTTTCAGAACCCAACTTTTAAAACAGAGGTTTGTGACCGAAATAGTGGACTGAGTGGAGCAGAAGATATATCCCATATGTATTGCTAAATTAATAACCACCAAGAGGACTTTGGTTCTCATGCGGTGATGAGTTCATGTAGCATCTGTCTGTGATCATACAATGCCTCTCCTCTACAACAATGTCATAAAATGGTATTGAAATCACAACATTACTATACGACTGACTGGCTCATCTGATCTATGTTAGATGCAATATGATTGAGCATTACTTGGGTAGACAATCTGGACCGTAATGTGTCCTTTGTACCCAAAGTCTACAAAATGGGGGATCCATTAAATCTACACATTTTAATGAGAATTATATTATCAATTAAACAATTAATAAGGTGGTAGGCATTCATAATGAATAACTAAATGGCAATAGGCAAATCTGTCATATGCATCATTGCACACTTTAAAACTGTATCTTTTGGTAAATTAGAAGACTTATATTGAACACTAATCACATGCTATGAAAATTGCATATCACTACTGTTCTCTTCACCTCCTCCCCACCCAAAAGTCAGGTTTTCCTCTTTTGAGGAAGAAAGAACAGAAAGCATAGAAGATGGCAAATAGATGTCATTTTCATATATGTTGTTTAAAAATGAATGAATAAATGGTTGAAGCACAAACTCCCCCCCCCCCCCCATGAAACACCTGGAATCAAAGCACCGGAAGTTAAGCTGGGATTTATTTATTTATTTATTTAAAGATGTACATAGGGTGGTAATCCAGTAAGCATCACCAACGTGTTTCCCTTTATAGGAGTTGAGCAGTCTGGTGAATCTGACATCCTCACCAAGCATGTAATGTACGTATCCACATTTACAAAATTTGATTGGCTGATATTCGGGTTTCTTTTTGTTAAGTACGGGAATTTTTAAAAAAAGTCTTACAAAAAATAAAATGCAAATCCCTTCGCCACTTCGCCAATGTCTCATTCTTCCAGTAGTGGGTTTCAAATCCCGTTGCTACCGGTTCGCTCGTGGGCGTGTGGGCGCTTGCGCATGTGCACGCCACTTCTGCGCATGCACAGAGACGTCCGGGCAGGTGGGCGGAGCCTCTCACCACCCAAACTGGGGCAAACGGGTAGCAACCCACCACTACATTCTTCTTTTGTTATTCTTTTGTCTTTACATAAATGTAATCCTTATTGATTTTAAAGAAGTTTATACCCAGGGCAATAAATACTGGGTTACAATCTTTTTGGCTCAGATAAGAACAAAAAATATAAGTTCATAGGGCTGGAAAGGACCTCAGAGGTCTTCCAGTCCAGCCCTCTCTCACGACAGGAGCAGGCAGAACTGTTTTCCCTGGAGGAACCTGGAGGGCTTTGAAAATAATAACCAAACTCTCCCTGATTAGAAAAAATACAGTAGATGGGCAGGAAGTAGACCAAACTGATGAAAAAAGAGAAATGCAAGTAACACTTTTAAGTAAACACTAGAGAGATAGGAAAGATTTAATTAGTGCTCAGAGACCTTAGATGTGGTAGCAGCACTTTAAAAATCCTACTATGGATGTTACTACAGAACATATGATTATTTTATATTCTTATGCCAATCTCTTTCTTCTTTGTTAATGAACGCAGTTGCTTTTGTGTGAAGCTTGCCATCACTCACTCAAGAACAATATATAAGCCCCCTTTTAAATTTCTTTCCCATAGCAATGATGATTTCTATCACTGTTACTGCCTTTGACCATCCTCTTATAATTATTTTTCTTAACTGCTCATCTCAGCTTTTAAAGAACATTTTCCTAGGTCAGCTTCCCTAACCTGGTTAGGAATAGTGGGATTATCCGTGTCAACATCCATGTGAAACACGAGAATGAAGACTGCTGTATTACTTATACTGCTGTAATTTGACAAAACCTGAACATACTTTACCTTAGTTGAATTAAAACTTATTTAATAACTTAGGAAAAGAGAGAAATGCTGTCTTGTCACAGTAATAAAAAAAAAAAAATGCAGATTCCAAATTCTGCTCTCCCTCCTCCCAGCACCCACCTACACACACTCACACACACAAACTGAAGCTGCTCAATCAGATTCCAGTGCAGTAGGGAGGTAAGTGAGCCTTAAAATGAGTGGGTCAGCCTCTCAAGCTGGTAGAGCTGGCAGCAACAGCCTACTTAAAAAAAAAAAGAAAAGAAAAAAAGTCTGCGGTTTAGGCCGCCTTCCCTCCTTTTTGTAAGCAAGCTGCACACACACATGCACAAGCCACACCCCTACACACATAAGCACTTGCTTTACATGCAGTGCTGTTGAGGGATTTGTGAAACCAACAGATGGGGCAAAAGCCCACTGGGGTGCCATTTAATCCCTCCCCCCTTGGCAAAAGCAGAGGATTTTCCTTCCCATGTCCCCTGTGCTCACCTTTAAATTCATCAGGAGTCAGAAAAGATCCACCGGGACCAGTCAACCCAAACCTTATTTTACAGTGCAGGGAAAGCAAAGAGGAATTGATGTGTTGGGCATTTGTTTTGTGTTGGATTTAAAAAAATAAAATAAAAATTACGTCTCTGTGCCATATGTATTCCTGTTCTGTAATTCCATGACTGTAGGATCTTATTTAGAAAGAGATGGCAGGTATATCAGTAGTAGATTTAGACTCACTTTCCTTAAACATAAATTAAGAAAAAACACAAATTTCTAGCCTTTATAGTTACTTGCTCACTCTAGGACTGTATTATATATTCTCCCTTCTTTTCTAAAGATACAGTGTCAGATAAGCAGAGCTATTGATAATGGACGAGGAGGAGGAGGAGAAGAAGAAGAAGAAGAAGAAGAAGAAGAAGAAGAAGAAGAAGAAGAAGAAGAAGAAGAAGAGGAGGAGGAGGAAGAGGAGGAGGAGGAGGAGGAGGAGGAGGAGGAGGAGGAAGAAGAAGAAGAAGAAGAAGAAGAAGAAGAAGAAGAAGAAGAAGAAGAAGAAGAAGAAGAAGAAGAAGAAGAAGAAGAAGTAGTTATAAAATTACCACGAAAAGATCACATGCCATTTAATTTGGGCTAACAATTTCTGCCCTGGTATTCCTGCCTGGTTTACAATATGCACTTATTGTCTGTTTTTAATAGATATAAAAAGGCCAATATTTGTGTAGCCAACAAGAACTTGAAGAATATAGATAATCTTTTTGAAACATGCAGAACATAATTGGTGGGTGGGATGGTGGTGGAAAAACTGTACATTGTTTGGGATATGGCCCTCAAAAATCATCTTCCAAGCCCTTCTAGAAACTGCTTGGATCGTAATTTGCAAATGTTGAGCAAGCTTCTATAGAAGCCACCAACTTTCTCAATGGCAGGAGTTCATTCTATTTGTATGCAGTGAAAAAAATACTTGTGCCTCTTTCCTGTTCACATGTACAAAATCATGCAACCATTGCAAATTCCATCAGGTTGATGTCCGAATCAGAGATGTGTTAGATTCATAACTCTCTTTGTTAGATCTCAACAGCTTCCACCTCCTTTTCAAGTCAAAGAAAAGAAACCAGGGTTTGATTCTACAATGGCAGCCTGTATCCTGGAACCACGCAGAGTAACTCCAATTTGCACTCTTAAAACTGTCTCTGTCTATATATCAATTCTTATATGGGTTATTGTTGAAAACTGATGGCTTGGTTTCCTGCCATTTTTAGATAACTCAATACCAGGTGTGTAGCAGGGGTGGGTTCTACTTACCTTTACTACTGGTTTGCAGTCGGAGTGTGCACGCTTCTGCGCATGTACCGAAGCTTCTGTGCATGTGCAGATCATCCATTATGATGTCCAGGTGGAGCCTCCCGCCGCTTTTACTACCAGTTCGGAAGAACTGGACAGAACTGGGAACAACCCCCCACTGGTGTGTAGGCTCCCAAACAAACTTCATAAATGCACTTGAAATACAAAGGAAAACCCCAAATCTGAGCAGTTACCTACAGAAGACAAAATAATCGCTAAAATCACAGAATGTGCAGAAATGGACGAGCTTACAAAAGAACTGCAAGAGAAAGACGATACTGATTACTATTTAGTGTGGCAAAGATGGCACAGCTGGATGGAGGCAAAAATAGGAATATAAGGATAACTTTTGACCATTCAACAGAAATGTATAGAATTAAATAAAGAGTCAATTATATATAGATATATACAATCATGTAAATATGTGAACATAGATATAGATACGAATAGAGGAAAATAAGAGAAATAGGAAAACAACCCACTGATGTAGTAACTTTAAGAGTCAGTCATAGGACTGAATTGATGTTTGTTTGTTTTGTATGCTGTTTTAATGTATTTATGTTTGTTTGTATTTTTTTAAATTATTATTAATAAAAACCTATTTTTAAAAAAAGAAATACAAAGGAAACCCCCAAAATACGAAGGGGGAGGAGACACAGAATCTTACACATGTGGCACAAACTCACCTATTCCAAATGAACAGCAGCTTCCAAACTCCATTCAATCATGGTATAGAGCAAACTGATGAGATTCAAGTATATTCAAGCTCCATATATCAGCCCCAGCCAGGGTGGTCAATTGGGACTGGGTGAGTTTCAATCTAAAACATCTGGACTGGAATAGAGCAACTTCTATTCTATGTCCATATATCTCTTTCCTTCCTGGCTGGGGAGCAAAATCCAGACACCCAGCTATGGTTGGAGACTACACAGGAATCTTCTCCTCCCACCCCCCATATCCTCTTTAGTTAGGACAGCCAATCTTCCATTCCCCCCCCCCCCCAGCCCCGTATGAATCCTGCTACTCTGAATATATTCTGACCACCGTGTATTCAAAGAAGGTAAGGATACAGAAATGGTAGAGGTGAAGAAAGGCTTGGAATCACCTTGCATTACCATTTCTGACTCTTTCTTCAGGTACAGCTTTGTGTTTAAAAAGGGGGCCTTTAAGTAACAATACATGCACCTCTATATAAGGTCTCTTTGACCTCTAGACAAGGGCTGGCTCATCTCGGAATCCTCACTGCACTGGGATCGGCTTTGTCTGCAGTTCCAGGCCTCCCTCGCTCCTCTCCCAGTAGGTTCCTTTCTTTGAGCTGTGCAGAAAAGAGAGAGCTGTTTGTGCAGGGTGAAGAGAAGAGGTCAAAGCCGCAGCTGACTCCATCTTGGGTTCTTGGCTGCCGTTCAAACTTGTCTGGCAGTGGCACAGGGGACTTGGCATATGGGGTGGCAAAGCAGGTCGCTCCTGCAAGGAGGCGGTGGGCCTGGCGCCGTTGCCCCATGCCCATGACACGTGCCAGGTCTTTCCCTTGGCTCAGCTCCCAAGTCCTGTCTGCTACTGATGGACCCAAAATCGGCTGCAAGCAACTGGGGTGGAATTGTGTGTGTGCGCTCGTGCATCCTGTGGGGAGGGGGGGAGCGATTACAAAACACACAATTCTGCCATGCCAGGCTGTTTTTTGCAAATGCCTTGCAATGCCACAGCATTTTGTTTTTGAGCTTCATACCTTTGATTTTATTATTCAAAGTTTCCTCAAAAGCTCCAGCTCCATTTAAACAGCATTGGAAACGCATAATCCTGACACTGTGCCCAATGACATTTCTGAAGATTAAAAAACAAGCACCATCACAATGAAATGTTGCAAGTTTTAGCAGTTAGGTTTCATTGGAAAATGATTCCCTGCTTTCCCTTCCTCTGTGTTTTGAACATCTTTGCACATTTCCAAAGAATAGTACTATTTTCCACTATGTTTACAGCGTTTGAAAATGGTATCTTATACTGGTGATATAAAATTATAAACTTGGGATCAGATTGAACCTAAAAATGATGACAGCTTGAACTTGCATTTTATTTTCGAACACATATACACTATTTTTTAAGATCATTAAATGGTTTTTCAAAAAATAATATCGGTATAAAAGAACATCACCGGGGTGGCACGACAGTCCAGTAGAGAAAACCTCTCTGCCCAAAGGATCATTAAACCAAAAGCAAGCTATTTTTAAAATACTGGCTCACCTAAAGGGTTTTCTTTGGCAGTAAAGATCATAAAGGAAAGGCTCTTTAAAATCCATTTTTCCTGCGCAGCTAACAAATTGGTAGATGCTGAGCAAAATATTCACACTAATTTATTGCCCCTTAACATATTTATTTTTAAAACCTCTTATTTTGGGATGGCTTAAAATGACTTCCAACATTTCAAACATGGGCAATATTTTGATAGCTCCTCCACCTCCCACGTTTTTCCCAAAAAAAGATTTATAGTATATCTGTTAAGGCCAAGTGTCATCCCCATGATTAAAAGAAATCTGGAGGCATTCAGAAATTGTGTGTTAGAGGCCACATCTTTCAAAATCACTGATGTATTGACAAGACATTAGAAAGTATATCATTTTGTTCTTCAGTTCCTTCAAAAAATATTTTTTTAAAAAAGATTTTCGGCAAGACTTTCTGATATTTGGGACATTTTAAAATCTTGGCAATAATCCAAAGATCTGACTGAAGATAAATATTGGCTGTCATACATGAGATTATATATGCAGATGAATAAGGCAACCCATCGATTTAGGTTTCTTCTAGTGCAGTACTGGATGTAGTAGTTTCTCCTCACACAAATATTCCTGGAATAACAACACTTTGGAGAAGAAAGATGCTTTTATAAATATGAAAAAACAGGATGAGGTTTTCTTATACTGATAATCCTATACTGATTCATTAATTCTGTTTTGAATTACTGTATGCTAAACCTACTAAAAGGAATGTTTTGAAACGAGAACACCTTTTACATTTCTATCAACAAAGGAATTTTCCAGATAAATTATCCAGAAGGGTAGACAGTAAGACAAAGGGCGGCTTACTCCCTTCCCCAAATTTCCAAACATATTTTGAAAATTCTATCCTGGAGAAGTTAATGTTTCCCATTCTGACCTCAAGACAAATTTGAAACTGATTGTGTGCCTGGAGTAATTGTGGATTCTTTCTTAGGATAGTTAATGATATGGAAGTATCCGCTGATACTTATCAGGGAAAAGAATATACAATTTAAGTCCTGCCAACTTTCTTGTTTGCCTAGAAAAGAATTCAGTGCACTTTGAAAGTTTGCATAAAGCTTATAGTAGTTATTCTGAGAACAGTAGAAGAAATTGATGGAAATAATAATATAACTTGAACAATAATAATAGCAACAAGAGCAATAATATCTGTTGAGGAAAGACTAGAAGATTATTATGGAACTCCAGAACTAGAGGCGAAGGAAGGAAGGAAGGAAGGAAGGAAGGAAGGAAGGAAGGAAGGAAGGAAGGAAGGAAGGAACTAAGGAAGGAACTAAGGAAGGAGGGAGGGAGGGAGGGAGGGAGGGAGGGAGGAAGAGAATGGTGAATCATTGCTGTATCATGCCAAGAAAACTAAAAGTTATCAGGAGCTGAACTCCATTAAAAAGAAATGTTACTTTTATGCAAGGGCATAGAGTATGGCAGTGTTTCACAACGTTGGCATCTTTTTGATGTGTGGATTCAACTCCCAGAGTTCCCCAGTCCTCCAGTTCTGGGAATTTGAAATCTCACATGTTTTAAAATAGCCAAGATTGAGAGACATTGCAATGTAGTTCCATATATGTTCAGTATTAAAGTCCAAGTATTCAGAATAGGTTCCCAAAATGAAGCATGACTCTTAATAACCCTTTTATTTTATTCCTCAGAAACAGATAGCTGCTATGCTCCAGGATTAATTTTGGGATTAATCCCCAAGAAATTCCCAAGAAATTCTAAGCCAGCCTGCCCCTAATAGATGGGTAAGTAAAGAACTGTAGAGAAAGTAGCATCTAGGGTGGTAGTTTCTTCTGCTAGGAAAGTCAATGGTTTATTCCTGTCTTTGTTTATACATTATAATTAATGCACTAAATTATTTTCTGGGTTAACATAATACATTGAACAAATGTATTAACTAAACAAACTGGGTTTTCAACAAACAGAACAAACCATCAAAACTAAAAAGGAAAAAAAAACACATCAGGCTTGCCTGTTGCATGAATACCAATTTTAACTGATGTAGTTAAGCATAGTGCATTATATATATAACCACTAAGTCTTTCCTTTGTTGCTGGAGAGATTCAATGTCTTGACTTTGTTTGTAAAAATGCCTGTTTCATAGATGTTCTAAGTAAAGCAAAGATTAAACTTGTAAAGATACATTGCATTATTCTGAAAGGCTAATAGAGGGCGCCCTGTGATTGAGTAATCCATTTACTAAACCTATTCAATGCAAATACAGTTGCTCCCGCACAATACTTTCCATAAATCTCACAAATAACAAATAAAGTAAGTACAGTATGATTATGTCCATTATGTAAACATTTAATTTATTTAAAAGAGAGGAACTAAATGGTAGTTACTCTGACACTGTTAATGAATTGAATCTAGAGAGACAATCCTGCTTATATGATGTCATGTGTGCCAATGCTTAATCCAAAAATACTATTTCTATGACCTTGATGGGCTGAAAATTAAATCAGACCCTAAAAAATGGTATTTCCTGACCATTCCTGTTGTTAAACAACAACAATCATCTTTAAGTGTTGACTGCAGCGAGTGGGATTTGCAGTCTAAGATATCTGGAAGAAAATCATATGTTGAATGTTACTCTAGGTAAAGAAAGCAAATACAAGATGCCCTTTGGCCATAAACTGCATAGTGCAAATAATGCTGACATTATCTTCAGAATGCTGTTATTTTATTTCAGCTTTCTTACAACCTGATGTGCTCTAAATCTGCCAGAATTCAGCTCCTCAAACCCTCATACAATGGCTGTGATGCATCTGGAGGCCACCCAGTTTAGCAAGACTATTTTACGATAATCATGTAAAACTGGTTAACACAAAATGTTAGATCACCTTATAGTTTGTTTGCATTTGTCCTAGCTTGATATGTTATAGCTAAATATTATATCTGAATAAAGTCATTATGGAAGTTTTATAGCCATAAATTAAAAAAAAAAACAGATTTAAAGGCCAGAGAAAGGTTATAGACAGACCAATAAAAATGAACCCCATTATCTATTCCTAACTAAGCCTGTGTCAGTGGTAGCCAGGATGATCTACAATTTGAATATAAAAACTGAATATACCAATTGAAGAGCCAGTTGGCCAGTGATTAAGGCACCAGACTAGAAAGCAAGAATCTGTGAGTTCAGATCCCACCTTAGTCATGAAAGCCAGCTCAGGGTTGCGAGGGGAATAGGAGGAGGAAAGTGTGTTGGGTATGTTCACAATTTTGAGTTATTTATAAAAATAATAAAGGCAGGATATAAGTAAACCAACAAACAAACATAATCCTGGGAATCTAGTCAATTGCAGGCTAGGAGGGAGTCAGCTTCATCCCTTCAGTAGCCAAGATAAATTTGGGGCTTTTATCAAATCTGGAGCTTAGTCTGTCATTAGAATTTGAAAGATTAAATCAACTTTCAGCTTGTGGCACCAAGGTAGAAGATTAGAGGAGACCCATCAGGTTGAGGTTACTCCAGTGACCTTGTCTGTGATGCTTTGGATTTTTTTATTATTTTGCCTGCCTAACACAGACAACCAAGATTTTGTGATGGCTCCATAATTGGTCTACCATGGAATGTTCTGCTGACCAAATCTCTGCCTATCTATGTTGAGAATTAGCTTGCCAGCCTCCCAAATGATTGTGATGTTGCCCAAGATTGATAATCCAAAATGACCGGTGCATCCTTTGATCAGTTGTCTAGTTCTGAATAATTGTGATGTTAGTGAGTGAGTGAGCATGTCATATATTTGTCAATATGTGTGCTTCCATGTACCCATGGATGTGAATGGGTATGTATGTGTTCAGCCCAGCTCACAATGGCCAAAAACAATGATCTTTGGCCAAAGCTGGTTGTACTGTTGTACTGTTAAATAGAACAAAGCTGACATTTCAGGTAGCTGCTTGGAGTTTAATATGTATTCGTTAATTTTGCTGTGAATGATGAATGTTATCTCTGGATATTTCTAAATCAGGTTCCAACAACACTAGTTTGATTTTAAATGCTAGGCATTTGAGGGAGTGGAATATGTGTTGTTCTGACTTCAGCAACCTTTGACCTTGACTTAGAAGCCCTTCCTATATTTGTGAATGAAATGATTTAGGAACAAAATGACGGATTTCTTACATTAAACCCAAAAGCATTTCTGAGTTTCCTTCTGGCTCAGACAGAGTCCTGGTCTGAAAAAGACATTAGAAAGAGGTGTTTATTCTGCTCTCCTTTGAATCACAATTTTCCTATCTTAACGGGAAAACCCAAAGAAAGACCTTGATTGCCCAGTAAGGCTTGGCACAGCCTAGCAGGTTGCAATTTGCCAAATTCCGTCTAATCCAACCCTGTCTCCCATCCGCATCTCTGTCTGCCAAGGTCATTGATCTAATGCCCAGCTCTTAACTTGTGACATGGGGGCTCTGCCAAAAGCCAGATGCCTGCCTGTGTCCTGCCAACAAATCTGGCCACACAGTGACATCTGCTGGATGTCTGTGATAATGTGTATCCTTGGTATTTAGATGAGAAAACACATTGCAGGCAGACATGCAGTCTGTTCTTCGTGTAAACAAACTATTGCTATGTTTCTACAAGGTCATCTAACTTAAAGAATCATGTTTGTGCCTGGAGCAGTGTAGTGTATTGTGAGATCACAAAAAAGGAGTTAATTAACAGTCAATTAACCTGTAGGGCATTACCTTTAATTCTCATCAGATCCAATCATGTATAAGAATAAACTGTTTTCACCCACTCAGAGGATGTCTACATCCAGTCAACTGACTCTTTACATCCACCAAAAACCCAAAATAAGAGAAAGAGCCTATCAGGGTTCTGACCCGATGCCCTAATTAAATCATGAGCCCTTGAGCCAAACTTCAAAAGAAATCCAGTTATTTATTAGGAGCTTCATGTCAGCACATTCCAAGTGAAGCCAACTCTGACCCCATGTAATTTACATTCCAGCTCTGACCCTGTTTCCCCCCTCTACCCAAGGTGTGTCTTCAGTCACATTCTTCAACGAAACAATTTTGCGGGTTGTAGAGATCATTCCCCTCTGGCCACTGTGGGTAACCCCGGAGGTGGCCTTGACAGAGATATGGCTGGGATGTGCTTTTGTTTTGACTGATGTGCTGCTTTGCTGCAGCTGCAGAGTTCATTTTCCCATCCTCCTTTGCCTATGGCAATTCGAGAGCAGGCCAGAGATGCTTTGCGAGCTGATATTCAGCTCCCCTCACTTCCTGACCCTGCAAAGCAAAAACAATTTGAGTACAGGTATAGATTTTAAGGTTAAGATTCCTCCGCCCAGGCTTGTTTGGGTTGCCTGTGTGGAATTTAGTTATGAGGTGGTCAGCCTGGATGTTCCTACTCTTTACCCAAGACGTCTCTGATAAGGGGTAACCCTTCCACTTGATTAGGTATTGGAGCTGTCTCCTGTGCCATCTCAAATCAAGGATTCATTGCACCTCATAATAAATTTGGCCCCCTATGACCATGGGGTCTAGGGGCTCACGGGGTAGTGCCCTTTGGGCCAACCATGGGTTTTAAGAGGCTGCTATGGAATACTGGGTGTATCTTCCCTAGCAGTAGGGGCACCATGACCAGGTTGAAGATCTTCACTATGGGGAATGGCCCCATAAACTTTGGTTCCAGTTTCTTACTGGGGAGTTTCAACCTCAAGTACTTTGTGGAGAGATTGATCTTCTCCCCCAGCTGGAATGGCTGTTGCGGGGCTCGGTGTTTGTCTGCATTTTTCTTTTAGGTCTGTGCTGATTTAGCTAGCACTTTCTTGACATTCTCCCAGGTTGCTTTCAGTATTGACAGCCAGTCTGTCAAGCTGACTGAGGAGGGGGGATCCCTTGGATATTTTGGCTTTGGAACGAAGTTCATGCCACTCACTATTTTGAACGGAGTTAGTCCAGTGCTGCTGTGAATAGCATTATTACACACAACCTCAGCAAAAGGCAGGAGGTCCACCCAATTGGACTGCTGATAGTTCACATAACACCTTAGGTAGTTTTCTACCATGGTGTTCAGTTTCTCTGCCCCCCCCCCCCCATTGGTGCTTGGATGAAAAGCCAAGCTTAGGCCCTGGGACAAACCAATGGACTGCAAGAACTCCCTCCAGAATTTAGCCGTGAACTGGACCCCTCTGTCTGAGATAATTCTTCATGGTACTCCATGCAGGTGGTAGACGTACTTCAGGAACAGTTTAGCTAGCTGGTGAGCTGCGGGTAGTCCACTGCAGGGTATGAAGTGTCTTCCTTGGAGAATAAGTCTATTACACTCCAGATCACCGTGTTCCCCCCACTTTTTGGCAACTCCACTATAAAGTCTATTGTGATTTCCTTCCATGACCTCATTGGCTCTGCCACTGGTTGCAGCAGTCCGGGGGTGGGGTGGGGTTCCTTGTCATTTTTTCATTGTGGCGCAGATGGTGCAACTTTTCACATAACTGTCCACATCTTTCCTTATGCCGGGCCACCAGAATTGCCTCCGTGCTAAGTGTAAAGTCTTTAGCAACTCAAAATGGCCTGCCAATTTGACGTTGTGGCTCCTCTGGAGGATTAGGGTGCATAGGGTTTCTGGGACATAGAAACCCCCTTCCACACTAGATCATCTCTTTTTTGTCAAGATGTGTTGGTTGTCACGAAAACAGGAGTCTGCTAACAGTTTGGTTTTGAGTGTCATGGTTAGATTGCTTGCAGGTCAATCTTTCCGGTCACGGTGTTGTCATCTGATGGTCACTTGGGTGGCTATTTGAGTAGGGGGGATGATTACCTCCTCCCATTCGCATTTGTCCTGGGGAATGCGAGAGAGGGCATCAGCTAGGAAGTTCCTCCCCCTGAGATGTGCTTTAGCACGAAGTTGAACCAGTCAAAGTATTGAGCATAGCGGACTTGTTTGGGTGATAGTTTTCAGGGGGTTCTAAGGTCTTCCAGGTTTTTGTAGTTGGTCCAGACTTTGAACAGTTTCTGCCCCCCTTCCAGGAGGTGGAGCCAGGTTAGCAGTGCCAATCTCACCACAAAAGCCTCTTTTTTCCATGCAGCCCTCTCTGTCCCTGAGTTTGTGGGAGGTGTAGGCACAGGGCTATAGGTTTCCTTGGCTATTTCTTTGGAGTAGCACTGCTCCCACTGCCAGGCCACTGGCATCTGCTTGGAAAAAGAGGGGTTGTTCTGGGTCAGGATGCTGCAGCACTGGTTCCTTTGCAAAAAGTTCTTTTAGTGTTTTGAATGCCTTTTGGCAGATTAGGTCCCACTGTAGGGGTTGTCCTGGGCGGGACTTCATCCCTGGGCCCCCTATCTTTAGGAGGTATGTCATGGATTTGGCAATTTTCATGAAGGGGGTGATGAATTGCCTGCAGAAATTTGCGAACCCTAGGAAGCTTTGTAGCTGTCTGTGGTTGCGAGAGGGCTACCAGCCTAGGACAGCTTGTACTTTGGTTGGGTCCATCTCTATGCCCTCATTTGACACTCGGTAGCCCAGATAGTCTAGCTGTGCATGGTAAAATCTGCATTTTGACAGCTTGACATACAGGCTGGCTGCCAGATACCAGGCAGACTAAGGTATGTGGTCGTTCATGGTCTCAGAGTAGATGAGGATGTCATTCAGATAGACAAGGACTCCCTTATAGAGGTGCTCGTGCAGCACGTGATTTTTAACTGTATGAACACTGCCGGGAGCCCCTGCAGTCCGAAAGGTGTCATTTTGAATTGGAAGCTCCCTAGGGGGCAGTTGAATGCTGTTTTTCATTCATTTCCCTCCCTGATGCGGACTCGGTAGTATGCTTCTCTGAGGTCTAATTTGGTAAAGACTTTGCCCTTGGCTAGGTGAGATAGCATGTCCTTCATGAGAGGGAGGGGGTATAGGTTGTGTACACACACAGTTTATACCTCTAAAGTCAATGCATAATCTCACAGTTCCATCTTTTTTTTTCTTTGAACAGGACTGGGGCTGTGACCCATGGCTTGGCTGGCTCAATGAACTCCCTTGCTAGATTTTTGTCTATGTATTTGTGCATTTCCTGCATTTCCCAGGGTGTCATGGTGTATAGTTTAGGTTTAGGTAGTTTTGCCCCTGGGATTATTTTGATTGCACAGTCTGTCTTGTGGTGGTGGTGGGGCGGGGGTAGGACATCACACTCGGCCTTGCTAAATACTTTTGTGAGGTCCTGATATTTTCTGGGGATCTGTTTGGTCTTTGGAGTTTTGTCAGAGATTGCTGCCAGTTGTTCTGGTGGGCCCTTAGGGAGGGTTCCCTATGTGGGCAATGCTTCTATTTGCTGGTATGGAGGGGGTTGGGGTCCCCTTGAAGGGGGTTGCGGTCCCCTCAGCCTTTGGTTGTCCCCTTGCCACCAGATGGTTGGGCCCCACTTGTCTAGCCAGGAGAGCCCCAGAATGACATTTTGGGGGCTATTGTGAATCAAATTATTTCCCAGTGATTCGTTAGCTTCACTGGTTCAATGAGGTGGGTGCCCTAGGCTCCCCCCGATAGGAATCCATCAACCTATTCAGACCTGATTGAGTGGGCCAGTTTTTTTGCTCTAATCCCCAATTTCAGGACCATGGTTAGGTTTATCAAGCATCTAGTGCAGCCTGAGTCTATTAGGGCTTGAAACGTCCCCTGGGTTCCTGTTTTTGGGGCTGTGAGACATATTGGGAAGATGAAAGGGTGGATTGGTTCACACACCATTGGGTCATTTTCACCTTCGTCCTCGCTGTCATAGGAATCTGGCAACTGGTCATCATTGGTTGGAGTCTCCGCCCCTCTTCAGCTGGGTGGAGAGGGACCTCTGTGGCCTGGCAGGCTTTTCAGGACATGACAGTGGCATGCCTGGGGCCTCATTCCGGTCGTGCCCTGGAGGGTGGCTCTGGCTGTGGTTTCGGAGCTGGGGGTCGCACATGCTGATGCCATGTGGCCTATGCCTCTGCATCTGTAGCATTTCAGCTGGCTTCATGGGAGAGTTGGTTTTGGGGCCAGCTGTGGTGCTGTGGCTTCTCGTCAGCCAGGTGGTCTCCGGTCTGCTTGTCCTCTCTCCTTGATGTCCGGTTGCTTTCTCATGTCATTGGCGTGCAATCTGACTCTAGAGAGTCTGTTTGGGATGTCCCGATAGGTGGTTATCTGGGCAATTTGCTTACCCAGGCTTGTTCTGAAAAAATTAACTAGCAATCGCTCCAGCAAAGGGGGTAGCTTCCCTGTGACTCTCCTGAACTCATGGATGTGTTCCTTAATGGGTCACCCTCTCTGCTTTAGGTTTCAGAGCTCATCTTCCGTGTATGGATCCTCCTCTGCCTCCTCAAATCTGGCTTCTAGCTGTCATAGGAAGTTGTCGATGTCTTGCAATTGGGGGGCTCTTCTCTTGCAAAGGGCTGCTAGCCATTCCCTTGCTTTTCCCTGTAGCCACTTGGCAATGGTATTCACCATGGCTCTGTGGGATGGGTAGAGGTGTCCATGGTGCTCTAGGTGGATCTCAGCTGATTCAAAGAATAGAGCCAGCTGATCTGAGTTCCCATCAAATTTCCCCCTGAATCAGGGCGGCACGTTCAGTGCTGCTCCTCCCTCCTCATGTTGGCCCCTGTATGCCTCCACTTGATGTGGCTGGCAGTTTTCCTCAGCTCTAGTTTGTAGAGAAGGGTGGAGTCGTCTGCCCTGGGCAGCTTGCCTGTTAAGTAGGGGAGGCACTGGCTGCAGCCTCGGGCTCCTTCTCCTTCTGGGGGTGGAGAAGGGGGGCTGTGTTCCCATCTGCGTCTCCTTACTTCAAAGGGCTCAGCTGCAATCCCTTCTCTTTTGGGCGGCATGATGGCCCCTCATCACGAAGGGTGGCTCCATCAAATTCCTCCCTCAGCTGCTCTATGGTTCTCCCCAAGGGTTCCGTCAGGGACTTTGGGAGCCTGACCTGTGCCCAGTCCCACATCCATTCTATTCTTCCTAGCTCGGTCAGGGGCCTTCCCCAGCCTTGGACACTAGGGTGGGGGAATTTGACCTCAGCTGCTTAAGGGATTTTTTTCTCACCAATACTCATCCCTTTTTGCTTCGGTCACTGGGGCAGGCATCTCAGCTTTAATGGTCAGGGAGGGCTGCACTCCAGTTTCAATTGGGCTGCTGGGTCCTGGAAGTCCCTGGGTGGAGGCAAGTTCTGCCTCTTTCTGGATCGCCTGGAGCAGGCTCTCTTCAGATAGTCCACCCTCTGCCATGGTAGCCTGAGTTTCTCTCCACACACACCAGGTGTCAGGGAGCAACTGGAGAGCCCGGGGCTCAGGAGTCCCAGTTATTTTGATTAGTTTTGAGAGAGTTGGCTTGCTGTCAGGGTTCCGACCGATGCCCTAATTAAATCATGAGCCTCCAGCCAAGTTTCAAAAGAAATCCAGTTATTTATTAGGAGCTTCATGCCGGCACATTCCAAGTGAAGCCAACTCGGACCCCACATAATTTACATTCCAGCTCTCACCCTGTTTCTCCCCTCCCCCAAGGTGTGTCATCAGTCACATTCTCCAATGAAGCAATTTTGCGGGTTGTAGAGATCACTCCCCTCCGGCCACTGTGGGTAACCACGGAGACGGCCTTGACAGAGATATGGCTGGAATGTGCTTTTGTTTTGACTGATGTGCTGCCTTGCTGCAGCTGCAGAGTTCATTTTCCCATCCCGCTTGCCTATGGCAACTTGAGAGCAGGCCAGGGATGCTTTGCGAGTTGACAGAGCCAAGTTTTTCTACTACAGATCTCATTTACCTGATCCAGCAACAGAGATCTCTGAGACACTGATTGGCTACAGTGGCCAAGGTATGCTTATTGCCCCATGACAACTGGGAAGTGGCGAATGATGTATTGAAAGGACTTTTCTGGTGCAAGGCCATTGGTGCTATTCAACCACTTTATTTATTTATTTATTTATTTATATTTATATGCCGCCCTTCTCCGGAGACTCAGGGCAGCTTACAATGCGTTAAGCAATAGCCTTCATACTTTTGTATATTTATACAAAGTCAGTTTATTGCCCCCACAAACCGGGTCCTCAATTTACCCACCTTAGAAAGGATGGAAGGCTGAGTCAACCTTGAGCCTGGTGAGATTAGAACTCGCAGTAATTGCAGGCAGCTGGATGTTAAATGCAGCCTTTAGTAGGAGGCATTAGCCTGCTACGCCACTCAGGTTCCTAATCCGGTTCAGACGAACTGGTAGCAGCAGCTGCAGGAGGCTCCGTCCACCCGCCCAAACGTCATCATGTCCCCATTTTTGATGCTCTGCGCATGTGCAGAAGGTCCTGTGCATGCACGGAAATGGCATGTGTACTCCCATTTGCGAACCAGTAGTGAAGGTAACTGAATACTACCTCTGTGCAAGACCTCATGTAACATTAGGCATTTCCTAGATAAAATCACAAGGAACCTGTATTTTCCAAGTTGTAGCATTTGGTCCAATCAATGTGATGATATGCTACAATGGCCACCAATAAGGAGCCTTCATTTAACAATTCATAAGAAATAACTTGCGACGGTTTCCATAATGTGATTATGCATCTGGTGGAAGCTTCTTTCCAAACTTGTTGATGATTGTCTCAGTTTTCTCTTCCAATGCTGTATTTACCGCAAAAGAAAAAAGAAGCCCTGAATATAAAATAATCTTCCCTTGATCTCAAAGGAAAGAATAGGCAAAAGACCCAATGGTGCTTTTTCAGGAGGCAACTGGACTTTCTTGTTGTTGTTTTTTTCTTTTTAACACATTTACTTCTCATCCAAGAAGCTCCTTCAGCTTTGACAGGATAGTGGGGAATGGAATTCTATCCCCACTATTCATGCCCCACTATCCTGTTAGAGCTGAGGAAGCTTCTTGGATGAGAAGTGAAACGTCTTCAAAAGAAAAAACAAGGAAGTCCAGTTGCCTCCTGGAAAAGCACCTTTGAGACAACCATGATGTGGATGACTGAGAGTCTCTACAAAATAGGCAAAATAAAATTTATCTGCCACCAGTATTGTATTGTCACTTCATCTAAGACAATCCTCATATTTTAAAGGTAGTGGTGAAGAATGGATGTCCTCTATTTTCATGTGCTACTTTTTAGATTTGAGAGCCTTGTTTCCACAAAAATAAACCATTGAGAGAGGATGCCACTTACCCTTTGCTGACAAGAGGCATGGTGGCACAGTGGTTAGTACTGTAGGCTACTTCTGCTGACTGCCGGCTGCCTGCAATTTGGCAACTCGAATCTCACCAAGCTCAAGATTGACTCAGCCTTCCAAGGTGGGTAAAATGAGAACCCAGATTGTTGGGGGCAATATGCTGACTCTGTAAACCGCTTAGAGAGGGCTGTAAAGCCCTGTGAAGAGGTATATAAGGCTAAGTGCTAAGTGCTATTGCTATCTGGATTTTTGAAGCCCAGATCTGGTCATTCTCTTTTGCATGGAGAAAAGTTGGAACAAGTCTGAAAGAAGACCCCACCTGTATCCAAGACACCTCCCTCTCCCCCATTTCTTTCTACCATTCTTTTCTTTCTTTCCAAGCAGTAGGCTGCAGTGAAAGGACTGCCAACTCTTAATAAATGCATGAAATAGGGCTTTTTAAATTAAGAAGAAGGCGACTTTAATTAAGTCAAGAGCTTCATGAAGGCCCTTGATCTACAGGGAACCGATCCCTGTAGTTTGGGTCTGAAAACTATTGCATGTGTATTAATATGCAGCAGTTGGCTTTGTCAGTGGAAGAGGGGATGTGCTGATTCACAGATCTTGTTGGCTGCAATTGTCATATTCCACTGGCCACAGTAGTTAGGACCGATGGGTGTTGGAGCTTACTAATATTTGGAAGAATACTCTTTGTGTTCTATCAAGTGTTTGAAAATCCGTATATACAGACTAATATCTTCATATCTCCTAGAAAGGTTAAATGACATACAAACCACCTTAATTCCACACATATAAGACTCCTTTTTTAATTTTATGTTTCGACTTGATATGAAGCTCATCAGCTAAGGTGAAAAGTAGGAAGCTGGTTTTTAGAATGAGAGTGAACTACATTTTTTTCAAGCTAAAATTTGAGATTCATTCCTAATTAGAACAAAGCAAACATTTTAGTTGATCCCAAGATGTAACAGCAGAGGGCAATCATGGCCCAAATACTATTTTACTTAGATTCTTTCCAATCCAATAGAATGTTGAAAGCAATTATATAAAGGATTTGGATATCAAGTCAGGCACTCTGTCTGTAGTCAGGAGGGTTACTCTCTTAAAATGCAACAGACTGCATCAAAATTTGACACAGAAACCAGCAAAGGAGAATCTGAACTTGAAAATATAAGTAGCTGGCTTATGATCAATTGGAACTGGCATTTTGGTCATTAAATGGTGATACTGTTAAGCAAGTCATTGTGTGACTAACCCGATTTTATGACTATTGTTACCAAATCTAGTTTCTTCAACTGACTTTGCTTGTCAGAAGCTGCCTGAGAAGGTCGCAAATTGTGATTACATGATCACAAGACTCTGCAGCCATCATAAAAGTGAATCATACATTCAAGGACAGTTCATAGGTCATTTTTTTCCCAAGATCTCATATCTTCAAATCATTGTTAAACAAATGATTTAAGTCAAAGACTACCTGTAGCCCAAATATAGCTTAGGCCTGGAGAGAAAAAAAATTGTAGAACATTAGCCCCAAAGATTTCCCTTCCCTATGGACCAAGAAATTAGGAAACAAATCAGAATGTGCTCAGTCTTCCATGCTAAGGCTTGCTCTCAATTCTCTCCTGACCTACAGCAGAAAGAACATCTTCCTTGAAGATGGGCTTCAGCTCAGAAGACTAAACCTCTGATTGAATGACCCAGATTGAATCCTGTAACATTATCCTGGGACACATGTATTTGCCTTCATTCATGAAAAAGCACAAAGCCAACCCTGTGCTTCCCTTTACACATATACATGCCAACATATACAGATGTCCCATGAGGAGACAGCCTTTACTATTGCTAGTAAAGGAGTTAGGAAGAATTCCAGAAACTACTTCTGTTTAATGTCTCTGATGTGTTCTTCTTAATAGAGACATTTCTCAAGTAATTCAGTTAGTTCAAACAGCAATTCTTGATTCAGAACCTGATTAAACTTAGTTGATGATAAAACTCTAGTAGGGTTAAGGCTAATTTGACTTGGATGGAGAAGATTAGGAATCTCCAAATCTGTAGATTAGAGATGGAAGTTGAAAAACTTCCTGACTCAGAAGAAGGTGATGGTAATTTACTTCCATATTGCTACTAATTGTGAGATCAGGCATAATTATTTATCTTCTAGGTACAAGTGGAGGGTCAACTAACTTAACCTCACAAAAAGCCATTTGTTGACTATGTCCACATAGCAGATTTAATTAAATCATAACCAAAGTTACCATGTTGTTTAAACATTATAACTCGTAGGGTTTAGAGAGGTTAATTTTATCCCCAAAAATCCAGGATTGCTTCAGGTTTGTCCTGTCAAACATATTGCAAAGATAGTGAAGAGAAGATTAATGGAGGCTTAATACTTTTTTCTGTCCTGGTGATAGAGATGATCCTAGAGCTGTGATGACGAATCTATGGCACGTGTGCCACAGGTGGCACGCGGAGCCATATCAGTGGGCACGCGAGCGTTGCCCCAGCTCAGCTCCAGCGTGCATGCATGCGTTGGCCAGCTGATTTTTGGGCCTTCTGGTCCTACCGGAAGCTGGGAAACAGGCCTTTTCCAGCCTCCAGGGGGGCGGGGAAGGCCTTTTCCAGCTTCCAGGGGGGCGGGGAAACCCTCCCCAGGTTCCAAGAAAGCCTCTGGCACCTGGGGAGGGTGAAAAACAGGCCTACCATGCCATCATGTGCCAAAAGTGGGGGGAGCGCAGGTGGGGTCATTCACACATCGTGCGGGGGGCGGAGTGCAATGAATTATTTGTGTGGGCACACACACGTACAACTGCTCCGCATTCCCTCCTCTTTTGGCACGCGACAGCAAAAAGGTTAGCCATCACTGTCCTAGAGTAACCTCATAAAATTACGTGTGCTCTAGAAATTCCCTTTCCTCATCATTTTTTTCAAGGTAGGATAAAACATGGGATGAAAGAAGACATGGTGGATAAGTCCCCCAAATCAGTCTCTAATTATGCTAACCAGAATCAGGCCACCAAGGCTTTTAACCTTTTTCCTGAAGATTTAATTTAAAAAGTGATGAAAAGTAGTAGTCATTCAATCAACTTTGTGGTGGTTTAAGAAGCTGTCAGATATAGCTGCTCCTCATTTGTCTAGAGCTTCTCTCATCATATGTCACTGATGGATAGGATATACTTTGACCCAGCTACCCAAAATTATCTACTCAAATGTTTGCCTACCACACTGCACAAGCAAAACCTGTGCAGATGGTCTGTGTTTTACTCATGGATATTGACAAAGGGATGTGAGAAATAAGGGGCAACACCAACATGTGTGGAATGTGGGATGCAAATACTTGGGCCAGATGTTGGGGCATGCATAATTGCATTCATGTTTGCAATTCTGTTGGCATTATGGTTTGATGTGCTGCTGGCTTTAATGTATCATGCAAACCTATAAAAATGAGTAACTATGCTAAAGTTAACTACAGTAAGTATGTCATACAAACACAACCACTCATTAAAGGTCGCCCGTAAAGATGAGACAATTCAGGGATTTGTAGAATAATGTACAGCACTCTTCCTTCAACAGTTGGGATGCTCAACTGGCTCTCCTAGAAGTGATAAGGATTCAGCTGAGCCTCATTCTAAGTAAATCACTTTAATTTCCTGCTGTTTAGGAGTCTTAGATTTGAGTTGCAAAAATTCATAGAGTTGGCAGTTAGGAGGTTTCTCTGTACAGGTAGTTCTTGACGTATGACCAAAATTGGCACTATAATTTCTGTTGCTAAGCAAATTGGTTTTTGCTATTGTTGTTAAGCAAGTCACTGCAATTAAGTAGATCATCTTATTTAACCAATATAGCTTTTCCTATTGACTTGTTGGATACTGGTTGGGAAGGTTGCAAATGACAATCCCAGGACCTCAGCAGATTGCAACAGTCATAAATACATGCCAGCTGCAAAGCACACAGATTTTGGTCATGTGACTTTAGGGATGCTGTAGTGGTAGTAAGTGGGAGAACCGGTTATAAACAACTTTTTTCAGTGGCGTTTTGAATAGATGCTAAATGGACGGTTTTAAGTGGAACACTACTTGTACCAGGTGGGATTTCAACTTCTACAATCCCAACAAGGAAGAGGCTGAAAAGGATTCTTCAATTTCTGGATGGAAGATGCAGAAGAAATTGGAAACTCAAGACAAAGTTGGTGTTGTACAGGTTGGGAAGGTTGGCAAGATCCTGTTAACTAATGGTGTCTTCCCTTATTATGTGAAACCTGCTGATGAATCCCTTTATGACTGGCTTTTTCAATGTTTATAACTGCATGTTATATTCCTATTTTATTGTACTGTAAGTTGCCCAGAGCTGCTCTCAATAATGAGAAAGGCAGTATATAAATTTAATAAACAAAGGTGCTCCGCTTTTATTTATCCAGTTTTGATTTAACTTGCTGTGTGAACCAGGATTCAGTACTGTAAACTATCAAGTTGTAAGTCATTCAAATCATGGTTAAGCAAACCTGTATTTCGTGGGTGCCACAAATTCAGTTTGAATATTATTTTCCTTCAAATCCTGCTGAATTCTTCCCATCCCACACCTGGTTTTACCATCTGATTAGCACACTGGCATCAGACTGTTTCTTAACGGAAGGATTACAGAAAACCTACAGGTGACCTGCACACACATTTTTTTTTCCTGATTGGAAGCTATACAGATTATATTTCATACTTTACAGAATTTCCTATCTGAATATTTTATCTAGTTCAAATACTGTAAAAAAATATAAAAGACTTGTGTGGTTCTATTTAAATCAGAGCAATTATTTTTGAATTGGTATCTTTGTACATAAATCCCCATGAACATTGTTTACCCAGCTCTCCTTCGCTCATTGTGTTTTAATTTGAAGTTGAATTTCCCTTCCCCCTTCCTTTTTTCTAGTTGAGTAATATCTAAGTGGCCATCTTAAATAAAAGCCAACCCTACTTAATGATTGATTTTGTGTCTGTACATGTATGTATGCGTGTTGTACACAGTGATCAGGGAAATATAAATTGCACATGCCCAGAAATGCTCTCTAATATCTGTCTCACCTCTGTCCCTTTTTCTTGCAAGACAGAAACTAAAGAAAAATCACATCCTGTTATGTCTAGGATATTTTTTCTGTTGTCTGTGAAAAAATCTAGGCAACCAGGAACAAAATGTTATGCTTCAGATATTATTGTTTTAATTGAAAGCATACCCCTGTAAGGCAGAATAATATACTGCATTTACAAATCTTAAATGAGACAAACCATTTGGATGCCCACTTGTGCTTCTGTGCATCTACCAAAACAATCTCTTGTGGTGCTTGAGAGTACATTAAATCAAATGTCTAAAGAGCAAGATCAGGCTCTAATTAAGCTCTTGACAAAACTTTTGTTAAAAAGCAAAAAGTTGTGAAATGAACTGAAGCCAATAACCGGTGCCCTCCTGTGTTGCAAAGTCAATTCCTATTTAATATTTGCCATTAACAGCTGTTGTTTGGTTAACCCATGTGATATGTCCAAAACCCTGGATCCCATACTAGGGTAAATAAAATGTCACCTGGTAATTAATGTTCAGAATGTCCTGGCATTGCTTCTTTCTGCGTCAGCACCTGCCACAGATTAAAGTTTTGCATTGTAACAGTGTTAAATGAATTTTTAAGAAAGCACTTATTAATAGCTCAGCATGCCAACTTATTTTAGCAGAAGGCCCACCATCTTTGATAAACAGTGGAAGGGAGGAATAAATCAGTTACAGGATCTCTGGAGAAGATGTGAACTCTCCTTGACTGGGAACATTTATAGAGGATTTACAAGATTCTTTCCTTGTGGATTTAGCTTTCAACCCATTTTAACTATCTAAGTACTCTGCCAGTTTTGTGGTACAGGAATGGGTACAGATGTAGCTATCGAGACTAGATACAGGTGATCCTAAAACATGAAGCAAACTTCTTCCCTTTCATCCTCTGAAACCTGGAAATTGTGATCTATTAGTTTGTCCAATAGAAGTGAATAGGAACCATTAAGAACAAAACCTGTCCCTACCTCTTCTAGAGAACTCTGGGGGTCAACAAAAAAGAGACTAGAGATCCACAATCCCCCCCCCCCCCGGATGAATAACTTGCATTTCTCACATGGCTTCTCAAAGGAAAAACACTTTTTGAATGACAATTGCTTCATGTAATAAGAACTATCCATATCAGGAATTGGTGGTGTCTTTGGGGAAAGGAGTTTTAAAAGTTTAGACAATGAATACAACTACACAAATTGAGCCCCTGACCTCTTATTATATAGGTAGCAAAGGGTAGAGCTTCAATTGCACAACAGGAGCCTTCTTGATATTATTTAACACCTATACATGATGCCCTTTTCAGGCATCACTGTGGTGATACATTAATAATGGAGGCCAATTTGAGCAAGCCCCACTCTCTACTAGCCCTAAAGAATGTTACCTAGTTGGATAATTAAATATCTGCAAGAAAACAACCAAGCTCAGAGACCACTAAGCACTCGATACTGTGGAGATCCTTTGCTTCCTTTAACCTATCAATATCTTCTCTTGAAAAAGTGCCTGACCACTCAACCCAATACCGCACAACCAACACAAATCCTAAAAAGAATCACACTGCCTTACATCAAGAATATCTCAGAAACCACCAACAGACTACAACCACCAGATGGAATCAGCATAGCACATAAGCAACTAAAGCCCTACAAAACATCCTAAGCAGACCAAAAGACCCAACAACCCTAGAAGAAAAAACAGAAGTCATCTATAGCATAAAATGTAAGGGCTGCAACAATCACTATGTAGGACAACAAATTGGCAGAAGACTGGCAGAATGCATCCACAAACACCAACTAGCAGTCAGAAGACATGATGAAAATTCTTTAATTTCACAACATATAGACAGATTTAAGCATATTTCAGTTGGGAAAATGTGTCAATCCTAGACCAAACCAAGTCCAAAAATGCTAGGGAATTTCTAGAAGCCTGGCACTCTGACAAATCAGCTATCAATAGACACACAGACATTAACTACATCTATAGACTATGCAAAAGAGACAATCAACCAGCCCAAAAGGAACAAAAAGACCCAAGCCCCTCTCCACCAGCAATCAGCACCCAGATCAGCATGGATTAACTCCAGTGGTGGGATTCAAGTAATTTAACAACCGGTTCTCTGCCCTAATGATTTCTTCCAACAACCAGTTTGCCAAACTGCTCAGAAAGTTAACAACCGGTTCTCCCAAAGTGGTGCGAGCTGGCTGAATCCCACCACTGATTAACTCCAAGGTTAACATCAGACCAACAATCAAATAAACAATACTCCAATCAAGAAACTGCCAAAGAAGCCAACAACAAACAGCCCAACCAAAGAATCTCTAAGACCATCCCCACCAACACTGACAGGCAAGCCACTAGAATATAAACTGACAGCAAACTGCACTCTTTACTAGCACTGGTGATGTCACCTAGTTTAAAATAACTTAGAATAACTAACTTTTGGGTAAAGTTTGGATACTGAAATGTTTGCAAGAAAACAAGTAAGCTCAGAGAGCACCAAGGACCCCTCATCTCTTCTCCATTTTGCTGCTAGGTCTTTAATTGACCCATGTCAGCACCTACATCACTTAGGCATAAAGTCAAATCTTTGGCTGGTTATGTAAATGGCATGGCAGGCTTATTTCCCCTGATCAGACCTACCGTACCTCTTCTCTCTGCAATCCTCTTTTTCTTTCTCTTTCTATCTGAATCCCACTTGGTCCCTGGAAGTGGAGATTCTATCAAGTAGAAATCTTTAACCAATTCAGTGGTGGCTCAGAATGTACTGTCTGTCTTAGCAGTGGGGAACATGCCAGTTCATAAGAAATTGCTGCTGAATTATCACCAAGGCCAGACAACAAAACATGTGAATGCATAATCACAATTTACACTTTTCTTTTGGGAGCTGCTTATTATAAGAAAACACAGATGGAGGACAGAAGAAGCTGAAAATTAGTAAGACAGAACTTCAGCCTTCCAGGTCATACTTTATTCCCTTCTTTGTATATTGCTTTGATAGGTTGGGGTGCCCTTGATTCTCAATACTCTCCCACCCCATCATTTCTCCTTCTTTTCACTAAAGTTGATGACTTTTTCTGAAACAAAAAGAAACACATTATGTCCTATCCCATCAAAATAACCTAAAGTCATAAAATATAATTTAATTCCCTGAGAAGGGTGAGGCTGTAAGTGGTAATTATCGCAAATGTTCTTCTATTTTTATGCACTGTCTTTCTCATTCTCTCTCCATGAGAAATTGCCATTATGGCAAAATGCAGCTTTTCCCACAGTTGCAGAAAAATACTCCTCAAATATCCTAGAGGCTATATGGATAAATGATGGGGGTCATCAGAACCAGTAGAAAGTGAAACAGAAGGAGATGGATAACTAGTTTAGAAAGTGATAGTGGAAGTGTACCTGGAAATTGCCCTTGACTGATTATTTATCATGACTTGGACTTTAGAGTTTTCTTCAGGTGAGGACCACAGGAGACATCTCAAAAGATAGGCATATCTACTACTTCTTAGCAATGAGACTAAGACAGCAATTGGCCCCATCATTCCTACCTTGGCCCAGATTTTGGTCAAGACTAAAGGCTTCAAAAGTGTTGGCCTCTAAAGACAGAAAGGCAAAAACCGAAAAGTAGAGGAATGCTTGGCTTTGCTAAGGGACAGATGGAGCTCACAAGGTTACTAAGGAATATCCTGTATGAAGCTGGATCTAAACCAAGCTAGCTATGAGCGAATGGAATCTGGATCTCTTGATATGTAGGGCTTAGTATTTCACTGCAACATTGTCAACCTATAAATTGGTCATCAGAATTTGCTTTAGAGCTTTTATATCCAGAACTTTTGTTCTAGAAAACAAAAGGATTTCCTCTTAGTCTTTGTAAAATGCAGTCTACCAATGAGTCATGATTTTAATTGTATAAAAACTTGGACTTAATTTTTGACTTCAAGATAAACCTGAGAACTGCACTGGTATTTAAGCCAGACAAACAGCACGAAGAGGTTTAGCTACTTCTTGAACTTGCAAAGGCATTCCTTCTAAGCTTCCTAATGTTTCAATTCTCCTGACCTAATACCATAGTGGCAATCCTCCTTGGGTGCTCCTGGTTGACCAGGTAGATTGGTTTGTTTTCACAGTCACATCTGTCAAGGTGTCAGTTGGAAAAGACCTAAGTAACTGACCAGCTGGAGAGGCAATAGTCCAGGAAACATTACTCATATGCATGGTTTGCTTTGCTCATGGGATGAATGCTAAATTACTACAGCTTCACTGCTGGAAAATTATCTAATAGCGTGAACCTTGCCACTTACAGAGAATGATGAGTTGTAGTCCAACACATCAGGAAGGTGCCAGGTTTGAAAAGGGTGGTGTAATATGTCTATATAGGCTTCATTAATGCATTCATTTGCACCTAGGGGTTTTAGAGACAGATTTGAAGAGCCAACTTCAAAAGGTTTCAGGGTTCAAGGGCTTCCACTGCCTGCCAACTCTCCCAACATTAACTCCACAGGTAAGCTTCTTGGTGGCAACGGAAGCATTAGTGGGAACCTGCAAAATGCCCTCAGTTTTAGATTTCCAGAATGCCTTGACATGTTGTGACTCTGGGGAGAGTTGTCAGTTGGCTTTTGGTATCTACCCAATGATGCCAGATGTTGGTAGGGGGCTTGGATGTAGAGTCAAGTTCAAGAGATTTGGAAGGAAAGAGGTTGAATGTGGAAAATGACAACTCATTTACCACCCATTAGCAACTTTTTAAAAAAGAAGCATCCCTAAAATATCCCCCAAGGACAAAACAAAAATATTTTCTGAAGAAAGATCTAACAAAATAAGAAATAAGTAGATAGGACTGCACTGCAAGTAGGAGCCAAGAGAACTCCATTGAAATTATTTGAGGGGATGCTAGGCAATCAACAAATTATTCAGGGAGCTGTTGTGATCACAGCTCCCATTTTTGGGATAGAAGAGAAGTGGGGGTAAGTCATGCTGCATACTTGTCAAGCAAAAATTTCTGTCAAAGCAAAGATGGGGGAGTAATCTTAGTGGAGAAGTTTTTCTGCACTTAAAAAAAAATCAGAGAAACATTATCTAATACTCCTTAAAATACATATGTGCGTGCATGTGCACCATTTGTTGCTATAACAACCATGCAGTCTGTTCTGTCTTCACTGGGCAAGAAGCATCTCAAGGTAGAGCTTGATTCAAAATGGGAGGAAAAGTTTTCTGACCTGTTTAATCAATCCTTGGTGATATTTATCCACACTTTACTACAGTAATAACTCTTCCAATTTCACACGAGGTACAATTTTTCTAATCCCCAGTCTTCATCCTATCCATGTTTCTTAAACTTATTTTTTCTCTATCACAGATATTTTATTTTCTGCCCAAGCTAGTACCTCTCGTTTCTCATCGCTAGTGCCATCAATCGGGAGAGCCAGTTTGGTATAATGGTTAAGGCAGCAGGTTAGAAACTGGGATACTGTGAGTTCTAGTTTCACCTTAGGAATGAGAGCCAGCTGGGTCACTTTGGACCAGTCCCATTCTGTCAGCCCAACTCATCTCACAAGGTTGTTATTGTGGGGAAAATAGGAAGAGACAGGGTTACTAGATATGTTTGGTGCCTTGAGTTGTATATAAAAACAATAAAGGCAGGGGATAAAATAAATAAATCAAGAAGGCAAAGGCTGGGATTTAGTCTACAGAATTCCATGTGAGCTTCACAATTCTCCTCAGTCACCCCACTCAGCCTGGCTAAACAAAGTTTAATTTCTTCTTTCTCTTGACTGTGGGTTCCAGCACGAGCCCAAAAGCTCAGAAGACTCTAACTCTCTGATCCCAATGAATGACCTAGATTGGATCCTGAAACATTATCCTGGAACACATATATTTGCCTTCATTTAATTTCTTCGTTTGGTTTATGATCTCAGTTGGACTAAGGATGTCAACGAGCACTTCAATTTCTATCTCCCAAATTCTTCACAGCAGTTTGAAGATAATCTCTAATGATTCTCACTTCTGCCAATCGGATCAAAAGAACAGAGAACATCATCTGATCCTTGTCCAGTCCTGCCCCTGCCCCAAGCTATAATAGATCATAAATCCCCTTACCTCCATTCCCTTCAAAAAGATTTTTTTTAAAAAAACATACTTGCATGCCATCATCCATGATCTTCATGTTGTGTTCATTTATTTATCCAGTTGTATACACATACACAAACACAAATCTTTGACTGGGAGTCACCTTTTCTCCTCAAAGAATGCCTAGGATGGCTGAAGAAGTTCAGGAGCTGGGATGAGGCAAGCGTTACCGCAGATAACGAAATGAATTTTTCCTACAGAAAAGACCTGTTTTAATGCAGTATCAACTATTACAGGTGAGATCAAACTAATGTGGTTCAGCAGCTGAGCATAGCGGTTAACACAACACCATTCCGAAACAATTCAGATTCCATGTACATGTGACTCCACATGCCCTACTTGGATTTCTCTGTTTTGCTTATGAAATTGCTAATTCCAAACTAAAATAGTACCAGTTTATGAGTTTCAGACAGAGCAGGCCTAATAGCTGACAGTTTTTATTCCCCCATTATGGGTTCTGACTTAATGGAAACAATGGAATTTAATCTGTTGAACCAAATCAGTACCTTACAGCATGTTAAAGGTCAGTACATTTAATATGATATGATTTTTTGAGATGTCCACATCATCAGATACACAAATTATCTCCTGCCCGGTATTAAGAAAATTACTGCATCAACCTTGTTTACAAATACATGAATTAGTCTTAAAGTGGTGTAAGATTCCATTATTTTTAGCTATCAAGAAGTGGCAAAAAACATTCCATGCAGCTCATCAGCAAATAGCTACATTCTGCATCCAAGAATTTCCAGCATCTCAGTGTCTTCATGTAGAAGGAGAAACCAGGAGCACAAAAATAACCTTGAAAACAGGATGCAAAAATTGGAAAGTAAATATTAACATTGTGATGGGACGGAAGAAAGGGTGAGAAAGAAATTCAAGATAATTCCCCCCTTTTCTTGATTCTCTTCAATGTAAGAGGATGAAGATGGAAATTATAACAAGTTTCAACGTTCTTTTATTATATCTCACAATAATAAAGCAAAGATCCAGTAATCCTTGCAGTGTCTGGATCTTGATCTGGCTTATTCAAAGAGTCAGAAAACAGTGGTCCAAAAATTTAAACAGCTGCTGCCATTAGAATAGTCAATAATAGGCCATAGGGACCAAGTATCAGGTTCAATATAAAGAAGTATCCTACCTTATTTTGTACCTTAAACTGCTACCAGTGATTGTGCTTGTCTACGTTTATATGTTGCAGCGAGATAGAAAAATGAAACTCAGTATCAGTTAAAATGGGGTGCTAGAACTAAAATAAAATGTTCATGTATGAGCCACATCATACTAATAAGCATAGTAAATTAATACCTATCTCCAATTCTCAGCTTTGTTGAAATTCAATATATCAGTAGTTGGTCCCAAAATAGTGTTTTTGTATATGCATAAATAAGAAATTTGGCACATATGTTCCTCTTGGCTTCTAGGTGCTCACTAAGAAAGGATTTTTCGAAATGACCATCAGAGCATCAGTATTTCCTATATTATTATAATACGCTCTGATGCTAATTAGTTAGACGTTCTACTCCCCCTCCCAACTTGAAAATAACTCTGGAGAGAATGGGATAGCATAGGACAGTTTTCTGTGGGGCAAGCCTCATGGAGAGAAGGGGCTAATAAGCCTGAGGGAGAGAAGAGGATAGAGAGGAGAGGCTTCTGTGGGGCTAGCCTGAGGGAGAGGAGAGGCCAATTGTAACTATTCATTAATTTTCAAACTCATATATCTATATCTATATAATCTTTATGCTATTTTTTCAGGTGTATACAAACTTCAGTAAAGCATGGGGAAAAAGACTGAAATGTAAGAGACAAAATACGGACAGCAGAGAAAAAGAAAGAGTAGGAAATCTAACTAACTTTAAATGATTACATTTAACCATAATGTAATCACAAATCCCTTATAAGATTAGCCCCACAAACAGAGTCATCAAACCATGTAGGTCCTCAAAATAAAACCCCTCCTTTTCTTTTAGGACGATTCTTAAGATTTTTTAAGTTGCTGTCTTTACATTCTTAAGCTTTTCTGCAAAGTCTCCAGGCTGAATTATCAGGCGGGAATAATCAGCAATCATTCTTTCCTTGGCTACCATTCTTGCACAACATGAAAGCAAAGTCTGCACCTCCAGATAATCTCATACTTACCAATAAATTGTGACTGACCCCTTGCAAGCAAGATTGGTGTATCTGTCCTTTAGGATCACTTTGGAAAATCTGGAATTTTCTAAGAAGGTAATAGATAAAACATAATAACAGATAGAATATAATATTTGATGCCTTGTGGGAATGGGTATAATCCACAAAAATTATGCCATAATTAATGGAGTGTTCTGAAAATGCCAGACTAACAGAGACATTTTAGAATGCTTTTAAAATCTAATGCAGGAATGGGCAACATTTGGGTTGGCCAGGGATCATACAAAACATTTTTGGGGTACAAAGGCTGCAAAGATGCCAAATGGACAAAACAAAATCATATACATAAACATTATCTTAATATTCTATATTGTCCTTAATTAAAATAGGGACTAAAACAGAGTCTCCTTTTAAACTGTATAGACCTTTTCAGAAGTTCCCTTTAAGTTTCCATAAGTTTCCTCCTGCCCTCCTAAATGGCAGGAAACTATGCTACCAGTTTTCGGTCTTGGTGACCGGGGGGCTTACTGGGTGCTGTAAAATGTATTCAGGGCCTTGAGTTGCTCATTCCTACTCTAAATTAGTTGATTTTCTGGTTCTTCGTGAATTGTTTTAAAGTTGTAGATGATGAGAAAGACTGATAGTGTATTTTAAAGCTGTGTTCCCAATTGCCTTTCAGATAAGTTGAGATTGCATCCCTGAGAAATTCTTCCCAACCCATAAGGGTGGGGGAGATTATACTATTGAAGAGTATCTCCTTTGTCAGTGAAAATAAAGATAGACTTTCATTTCAAAAGTCAACTATATTTATACCTATCGTTCAGCTACTAAAGATGTTGGAGCTGGGAGTGAGGAAAGAAGGAATGTGATATGTGTGCGATATCTGTGATATGGCTGTGTGATATGGCCAAAAAATGAAATTTTCTTTACCAAATAGTCTTAATAGAACCTGGTTCTTGCCATAAAGACAACTTCAGAAAGCTGTCAGCATGATTGTGTATGATACTTATTCCTCTCTTACGTATTTTGCAGTTGGCACTACAGAACAAAACAGAACCGAACAAAACAGGATAATGTGGACAAGATAAAGCCAGCATGGTAGAGACACAGGATATTTGGTTTATGAAGCCATTCTAATGATGCTTTAAATAGCTTACAAAAGCAAGCACTATGCCTAATAAAGAATCCATTATAGCAGGTTATTTGAGGACTGAAATAAAAGCAAGAACTGAACAAAAAGCAGAGCTTCTGAAATGAACAAGAGAACATGAGTTATGACAAAAGGACATCTAAATTAAAAAAAAAAGATGATACAAGTCTTGGAGAAAAGATTAGTCTTTTGTCCAGATCAGATATTTTTATTATTATGGTTTGTTGCACAGTCAGCCAGATATTCAGACTGGATTTGGCATTTTTGTCTACCTATTGAGTCCTTTCCAAGAACCTGGGATAGGCAAATGTGGATGGTTGATGGTGTTGCAGATATTGCTGCAGGATGTAAGTTGTTCTGAGTAAAGCTGCCTTTTGCAATTGACTGCCAGGAATTTGTCAATGCCGATAGTGTTCAAGTGGTGCTCCAGTTATTTTGGGATTGCATCCAAGGCACCTATTACCATTGGTACTTCCTTTGCTTGCTTTTGCCACAGTTATTCCATTTCTAAGAAAATCATGTAAAATCACAGGTTGAAAAAGTGAATACAAATTGAAGACTGGAAAAATGAAAAGTTCTTTCCAAGTGAGAGATAAGACTTCATTCTGAGCCATGAGGGTCACCACTAAATAGAACTCCAGGCTGCTATTTGCCCTAGTGATGCTCTCAGAGATAATCCTCCAAAGATCCTAAAGTTAGATATTTTGAGGATCTAAAATAATGCTGTGGGTTTAGAAATGCCAGCAAAGATAATAAATATATTCTTATCACCAATCCTTACTTGGCAAGCATCATCTTTTCTGAAGGCTGATTAAAGTAAACCATTATCACAATAGCACCTTTGGATAAATGGTGAGAATGTGATTTGAGAATGCTTATAAAACACCAAATGCACTTATTCATGAGTTGCCTTTTTGACCTCCTTGCAGATATCTGGGGAAGGAGAAGCAGCTACATCTTGATTTTGCATGTGCATGGTTGCTCACAAATACCAAATGTCAAGGAAATAAACATAGTCTTGCATTGTCTTCCCCAATAATTGCCTATCTAGATACAGCTGTTGCAAGTGCCCATCAGATCTCTCCCAGGAGGTTATCACTGTGTGTTATTTTGAGGCTCTTGCCCAGCTGTCTTAACTTGCAAAAAATGTGGATAATGGTAGTGAGGGCATTTTGTAGGAGCTATGAAGTTCCAAACTGACTAGGTGATGATTATAAGTGATTGATTATTCATTTTCTTTCCCCATTCCTAACAGAGAGCAGGGAAATTATTTTGTTGTGCTTTTCAAATATTTTAAAGTGTTTATGGGGATCTGATCTGCACATGAAATCTAGCATGGAAGCAATACAGGTAATCCTCAATTTATGACCACAATTGAGCCCAAAATGCTTCTGTTCTGAAGCATTTTAAGTGAGTTTGTCCCATTTTATGACTTTTCTTCCCACAGTTGCTAAGTGAATCACTGCTGTTGGTAAATTAAGCAATGCAGTTGTTAAGTGAATCTGGCTTCCCCATTGACTTTGCATGTCAGAAGATCGCAAAAGGTGATCACATGATTCCAGGACACTGAAATCATTACAAATATGAATCAGTTGCCAAGCATCTGAATTTTGATCACATGACTGTGAGGATGCTGCAGTATTACAACCTTTTCAGTGATATTGTAACATTGGTCACTAAATGAACTGCCATAAGTCGAGGACTGCCTGTATATATTGACTACCTGCTGCAGAGTTTAAACTCCAGGTCCTCTCAACTGTTTATGTTGGAAGAAATATCCTTCTGGGTTCAGTTCCAAGTGGGGGGAAAAACACTGGAAAAAATGGAGACAGACTGGAAAGATGGTTTAATGATGGACAGGATCACACGGCTTGAGTTCCTGAACAGGATCACATGGCTTCAGTTTCTGAGCAGGAAAAAAAGGAGAGAGATACTGAGAGTGCCTTGGTTTTATGCCCACTCTGGGCCCATCCTAGAGTTTCCTGTTCCTGTGTAACAAATGCATCCTGACTGGTTGTCAGACTCCTGTGGGCAGGGGTCAGTGGTGGGTTCCTCCCGGTTTGGCCCGGTTCTCCCGAGCTGGTAGCAGTGACGATATGACATCGCCAAAGCGGTTCTGCCCCCTGTGCCCCCCCCACACCCTGCACCCCCCACCCCAACCCTGTGTTATTCTTACCTTTTATTTGGCCCCACCCCCAATCTATTGCTGCCTCCTGAGTCCCAGCTGATGGCTAGAGGGAAAAAAACTGTTTAAACTCTTGCCACAGGGCTTCAAAGGGCCGCCCTACAGCTGATCAGTGTTAAAAGAAAACAAATGAGTAGACCAGTGCCTGCAAAAATACATGAGTAGATCAGTGCCTGCAAGAAATAAATGGGTAGATCGGTACAGCTCTGCAAGCAGTTGAAAGCCTGGTAGACCAGTACCTCTGCTAAATCCTAAATAATTGTCACATGATCATCAAGCCACGCCCACAAAATAAGCCACGCCCACAGAACTGGTAGTAAAAAATTTTAGAACCCACCACTGGCAGGGGTCTTAGCTAATTTTGTAGGCTATCTCCCAGGCTTGGTTGGAGCCTTGCTGGCTGATGTAATCTTCACAGGTGCCATGCAGTGAGATCTGTTGCTAGATGGGTAAAGGGCTAATCCTATCTTTGTTATGTAGAATGGACTGGCTCAGGCCTTAATGGCCCATTGACAAAGGTGGGGGTGCTGAGTTTCTGCCTCCCTTTTTGGGGAAATATTCTGCCCTTTCTAAAATATTTCATTTTTCTAGAAGAGGGATGGGTGCTAACTTCCTACATTTATTTTCAAATAAACACACATATTAAAAAAAATCCAGTTGCCTCTCCCAAATAAGGCCTCTGGTTTCGGGTTTCCTAGTGGTTTTAACCACCTTTTGTATTTCTCCCCTATTTGGCACCATGAAGTCAACTGAGGGCAATCAAGTAGAAACTACCTATGAACAGGAAATGGATGGTTGTAGGGCAACAGGACATCCAGGAGCACATCCAGGGGGGCATATCAGCAATGAGAAGCAGACAGATGTGAAAAATGGATGACTGTTTCAAAAAAACATTTTACTCTTGCCATATCCCCTCCTTCCCCCAATTTCATTGTAAGGAAAAAAATGAGCAAGACATTACGGCCCTCAACTACTCAACAAGACAACCATCTGAATCAGAAACTTATCATTTTTTATAATTTAATTTCTTGTCCAGTTTTAGGCACAGTTAATAAAGCTGTAAAATTATTGCTGCTGGTTATCCAAAGATTAGAGTTTGGTTTGTCCCCAGAGGTAGAATTCTCCTATTAGATGTCTTGTCTGCACAATAAAGAACTCGGCAGAATTGTTTTCAAACTGAATATTAATTGCTGTCTTAGTAACACGAATCTGTCCCTGAGTGTCTTTAATTGAGCTACATCTGCCTGTCTATTGAGGTCCAAAAGCTAAACAATTTACCAGGCTGTTCGCCCTTCCCAATCATTCCACTTTAATGCAGGTCAAGGCAAATTCAACTTGAGAGAAAAGCAATTTGTGTTTCATTAATTTATTGGAATCCCCATAGGTTGGCATGGCATTATAATTGTTTGTGGCTTCTTGTAGCCGATGTTCAAGTTTGCTCAACTCCTTCCTCTGATATTTCCTTTCAGAGAAAGATGAGCAATAATACTACAAAGGCATTCCAAAACAGAACACAGAATCCCTTATTGCCAGGTCATGGATCTCACCCTTTATATTTGATGCACCTAGTACATTCAAAATATATTTTGTGTCCCATTGTGTTCAGAGGTGGTATTCAGCAGGTTCTGATCAGTTCTGGAGAACCGGTAGCGGAAATTTTGAGTAGTTCGGAGAACTGGTAAATACCACCTCTGACTGGCCCCGCCTCTGCCTCCCGAGTCCCAGATAATCGGGAGGAAATGGAGATTTTGCAGTAACCTTCCCCTGCCACACCCATCAAGCCACGCCCACCAAGCCATGCCACACCCACAGAACCGGTAGTAAAAAAATTTGAATCCCATCACTGATTGTGTTGGAGGATTAGGAGTGAATAATCTCATTTTTGCCCTGATTATCATTTGGAGTACCTCATAACAAAATCTCAATGGTTAGAGCTAGAGCATGGTAGTATCATCCATTTTTCAATTTCTTCTTAATCATTAGTAAGCCAGTATTTTTCCAATTTAAAGGTAATCCTTCACTTACAACCATTCATTTAGTGACTGTCCAATGTTATACCGGCACTGAAAAGAGTGACTTGTGACAGGTTCTTGTACTTATGAGCCTCAAAGCATCCCCATCACATGATGAAAATTCCGGCATTTGGCAACCGACATATATTTATGATGGTTGCAGCATCCTAGGGTCATGTGACTTCGTACAATCAGGGTCATAGGGTCACGCTGGCTTCGTACAATCAAAGTCAACAGGGAAAGCTGGAGTCAATGACTGTGATGCACTCAATAACTGCAGTAATTCACCTAACAAAACCATAGCAAAAAGGATTGTAAAATTGGGTGTGATTTACTTAATCATGGAAATTTTGGTTCCAGTTGTGGTCATAAGTTGAGGACTAGCTGTACTTCAGTTTTTCATGCCAGAGTTTATATGGTTGGGAAATCTTTCCAGCCTCCAAATGAAAATTTATGCTGATATACATATTAACTGAATATATTTTCTTTTTAAAAAGTTATCCAAATGTTGAAAATGTGTTGTCCAAACTGATGACTTCCAGATATAAAAGACAACTTCCTTCACTCCCAACCGGCTCAGTGAATAATATAATCTAGTGGACACTCACTTTAGAAAGACCCTTAGAAGAAGATCAATTTTGGCAGCTGCTGAAAAGTGTCATATGAGCACAGCTTTCAGATCTTTGCCAGCCTGAACTTGGCAGAGCAGAAGAGAAGAGGTCTAGAACCTGCCACGCATTTTTCATTCTTTTGGGGGAGTATTTAGGAGAAGAAGACTTGGAACAGTGCCTGGCTGTGCCATCAGAAAGGAAGAAGGCAAATGGATCTTTCTGCAAGTGATAGATGGGAATGCGAAGGCTGAATCTGCTCTCCTTGTGAGTTGAGACTTCTATTTCTTTGCCCTTGGAGATGGAATTTCAGTTTGTTCTATGAACGTCATATATTATAGGAATCAGTGGTGAAATCCAATTTTTTTTACTATCGGTTCTGTGGGCGTGGCTTGGTGGGCATGGTGTGGCTTGGTGGTTGTGGCAGGGGAAGTATACTGGAAAATCTCCATTCCCTCCCCACTCCTAGGGGAAGGATATTACAAAATCTCCATTCCCACCCCACTCTGGGCCCAGCCAGAGGTGGCATTTGCCGGTTCTCCGAACTACTCAAAATTTCCACTACCAGTTCCCCAGAACCTGTCGGAACCTGCCGGATTTCACCTTTGATAGGAATGCACTGTAAGTGACATAGAATTGCAAATGTATTTTCTTACCCAAAGGAACAAGACAGAGAAGTAACAGTACAGCAAGATTCACAGTATGGAATCCTCTTGGGATTGCCTACCTTTTTTCTAAAAATACAGTGAAGAGAACAGACAGATTTGTTCCCACACATAAATTTATTTTTTGTCAATCATCCAGGTATAAGACAGAATGGAGCTGCTGGCTGGCCATTCTGTCAGGGTAAATATTTTCCTTCTTGCTAGAGCTTCTGGAAACAAGCCACAGAGGCAGATGAGTTGCCTTTAAATTTCACAAATTTTCAATTGCTGAGGACTTCAGTCCTTTTCTTCTGAGCCGGGCAAAATATTCCATTCTGAACTGAATTCAGCAAAATCCAGGATTTTCTCACTTACACACAAGCCTCTTAGAAATACCTATGAGGCTATCAGACTATCCATGTAAGGTGACTCCTTACACATCACCACAAAGAAGACATGGACTAAAATATGTCTGAATATGTGCAAGCTGGAGGTGAGTGAGTGAGTGAGAAACAAAAACTAGCTGTCTATCTGTGTTAAGAGTGACGAGAGAGCAAGGATTAATAGCTTGGATTTGAAAAAGTCATGACCTCTTATCATGTGTGTTTGTTGCCCGTGCGCGCATGTATGCTTTCATATACATACAGGTAGTCTTTGACTTACAACCACAATTCAGCAGAAAATTTCTGTTTTACAACTACTGTTTTCTTGCCAAATTGTTAAGTGAATTACTGCCATTATTAAGCTGATAACATGGTTGTTAAGTGAATCTGGCTTTCCCATTGACTTTGCTTGTCAGAAGGTCACAAAAGGTGATCCCATGACCCCGGGAGACTGCAACTGTCATAAATTTGAACCAGTTGCCAAGCGTCTGAATTTTCATCACGTCATCATGGGGATGTTGCAAAGGTTGTAACTGTAAAAAATGGTCTTAAATTACTTTTTTTCAGTGCTGTTATAACTTCAAGCAATCACTAAATGAACTGTTGTAAGTCGAGGACTACCTGTTCTTATACTAGATTTCTCTTAAACCAAGGATGGTTTAAGATTAAAGAGTGTACAGAGATAATACCTATTGTGCCTAAGATACTTATAGATAGGGAGCATCTAAACATGAGATGTCTAACCTATATTGCCCAACTTTTCCAAAGGGTTCACACAGTGATGAAATCCTCCGAGGTCTGCAATGCACATCAAATGCATGCTGTGCAGTGCGTGCCAAACACATGCTGTGTAATGTGCACCAAACATGTGCTTCACGCACAGGTGCTCCACAGGCGCTACCGTGCAGCACCGAAAAAGGAGGCTTAAGAAGGTAAGTAGAACAGTGAGGGGGGAAACAGCTGTGCCGCACGATTTAGATCGCACAGCACAGCTGATTGTTGGCAATACTGATTCATCCGAAGAGGTAGCTTTTATTACTACTGGTTCGGGCGAACCAGTGAATAGCGTTTCACCCCTGGGTTCACATATCGCTGTAAACTATGTTGCTTAATCACAATCAATTGAATTACCCCCAAATAGTTGGATTAATAGACTACCCTGAAATATAAAGCACAATTTACTGGCCACAATGGTCAGTAATTGCATAGGCTAAGCCTAGACAAGGCATCCATATTATGGTTTATAGCAAGGTTTCCAAACTGTGAGATCTACTTCCTTTGGGAAAGTACAGATAGAGAACCAGGAAGTATGAAGGATTATTGAGTATTGTGATCCTTTCTGGTGTTTGGATTTTTAATAGGTGTCTACATTAAGGTTACACTAAAAGAACGTGTGATGGACAAAAGTTTAGGGATCCCTGGTCTAGTGAGATGTTTGAACCAAGTCTTTTTGGCAATTCACTCCAGCAATTATTTCTTAGCATAGAGATGGACAAGTTTGGTTGTTCTTTGGGGGATTTGCAAAGCATTTACAAATCTTTTTTTTTTTATAATTTTTTATTTTTTTAATATAATACACACCATACGTATTTTGTGGATGTTGTATTGACTGGGTCAAATCTTTTTTAAACAATGCTAACAATAATAATACAAATAAGTATGCATAGCCCTGATCTTCCATCTTCAACAGTACCATTCTCTCTTTATAATTCTTTATCATTTTTTCCATTAATTTATTTAAATCTTCTGATAATCTTCTCATCTTCTCATCATTCCCACCACCCATCTCCTTCTACTTATGACTGTATGGCTGTAATTCTGTTGTTGTATCCTTATGATTTATATTGATATTGTTTCCTGATTGCTTATTTGTACCCTATGACTATCATTAAGTGTTGTACCTTATGATTCTTGACAAATGTATCTTTTCTTTTTATGTACACCGAGAGCATATGCACCAAGACAAGTTCCTTGTGTGTCCAATCACACTTGGCCAATAAAAAATTCCATTCTATTCTATTCTAAACATAAATAACATTTCTTTGTGCCATGTATTTGTTATCCCTGACTAAGTTATTAATATTTAATATTTTGAAAATTACTCATTATTCCACCATAATTTCAATATTCCAAATGTCTAAGACTACTAATAAGGCCATATATATATTTATATATCGTCTATGTAAGTTTTCATGGGTATATATGTGTGTACAGTTTATATCCCGGGTTTCTTCCCATGTAATTGTAAACATATCCTTAAAAGGGTAGTAGCGACCGACGTTTCGATGAAATCACATTCGTCATCTTCTGGCTGATGTTCTTGGTTTGGTGCTTATGGGCAAACGCTTATGTTACGATCACACAGTTTGCCCATAAGCACCAAACCAAAAACATCAGCCAGAAGATGACGAATGTGATTTCGTCAAAACATCGCTACTACCCTTTTAAAGATATGTTTACAATTACATGGGAAGAAACCCGAGATATAAACTGTACACACACACACACACACACACACACACACACACATTTATCTATCTATCTATCTATCTATCTATCTATCTATCTCTATCTCTATCTCTATCTCTATATTTGATTTGATTTATATCCCGCCCTTCTCCGGAGACTCAGGGCAGCTTACAATGCATTAAGCAATAGCCTTCATACTTTTGTATATATTTATACAAAGTTATACAAATATTAATAAAATGTAATCAATCCCAGGAATATATCTCAAAATCCCCAAAATTTCTAATCCTTAAAATTTTAAGTAACACACTATTAACATTAATAATACAATTAGATTACCTAATCCTAAACTTCAATCTACTAAGATTATCTTATTTTTAAGTATAATAGATTCTATTATCTGTTAATATGTATGCTACTATTTTCCCTATTTGTATTTTCTATTTTTTTTTATTAATATATTTTATCATTATCCATCATCTCTTAAACTTTTTGGAGTTCCATCATTTATTGACTTTTTAATCATCCTTTTATTTCTCTCTCTTGGAGTCTTATAACTCTTTTTGATATTTTTAAAGATACTGAACATTCCCTTCGGGTTGCCCTTTGTCTCTTTCTGCTGTATTATTTGAACACTCATCAGTAAGACTCTTTTTTGGAAGAGATTTTCCTTTTTTTCTCTGTTTTATTATAAGCTTTTAAGGAATTATCTGATTGAGTCCTACCTATTAATCCTTTCTCTTCATTATCTTTATCTTCTTGCAGCTTGTTTTGATTTTTCCCTTCCACTGCTTCTTCTAGTTTCTCATCTATTTCCTGAATATTGTGTTCACCTTCCCGCCCCCCGCCATTGTTGAGTCGTTTCTACACTCATTTCTTTATCTTTAGACGATCCCCTTGTCTCCTTATTGTTCTTTATAGTTTCGTGCATATTTTTGAGCATCAAAATTATTTCTTCATTTGCCTCTATTATCCCCTGTAGATCCATTTTGTAACAATTTAATAAAGATTACTCAGTATATTTATTTGGTTCCAACGTCTCAATATTTAAAAACTCCAATTTAATAAAATTCAATCAATCCCATAGTTATGCCTCCAAATGGCCTAAATTTATAATCTTTAAAATTCTTTAATGGTTTACAGCCTTGTGATTTTCCAATTACATATATTCCCAATTGTCCAAATTTTAAAGTCTTATTTAACTTTTCTTCTTTCCTCTTTTCTTCTATCACCTTTTTTCTTTTGCCTCGTAGAAAGTTCTGCCAAATAGCCTTAATAATCCAAATCCAAATTAATCCAGTACGTTCCTCCAATCTTTCAAGTTCATAATCCAATAGCCAGTTTCAATAAAGTTTAGTTATTTGAAATTTAGTTCATCTTAGAAATCTTCAAGAGGAAAAAGAAACTCATTGGGTATTTTCAAAATATCCAAATCGTTTTCTAGAATAGAGTCAAGGTCAGGCTGCCTTCCAGGTGTTATATACTTTCTTCTGTTTTGTGTGTTAGACTTTATGTGTACTGGATCTTACTTTCACTAAGAGTATTGATGCTGTAGTGCTGTAGTGTTCCAGTAGATGGCTCTCTTGCTCCCAAGTCCAACATTAAACAGTATGTCAAAAACAGCTGATTATCCAATAAGTCCAGGGGGGTTAAAAATACAAATAAGCAAGACAGTTTCTTCCAAAAATCACCTTTCAAATTGTTTAAACTTTTTTCCAGGCTTTCTGTATTTTAAAGCTTCCCTTGGGCATTTCTTTTGCCTCTTAATTTTCAGTCTTTAATCTTCTCCGTATGTCTAATCGCCGCTTCCTTAATGCTTGGAGATTATCTTTTAAAATTCTTGTACTTAAATTAAATCTTTAGAATAAGAGTTGGAAGTTATCTCACCCAGTTTCAATGCTCTGTCCACAGACTGCCCAGCACAAATCTTATGATCCCGGTTGTCCCAGCTTGTGACTGCTGTTTGGTAGAGCTTGCTTCGGACCTAACAAGGAAATTATGAGTTCCTCATGGTCCACGAAGCACCTCTCCTTTCTTCGCTACCCTATAAGGTGGCTTTGATCCTGTAGGACCTCCCGATAACGGTTACCAGCTGGATTTGCAGGGCTTGGCTGAGCCCACTATTTTCCAAGCTGTTCTCACCGCGATGTCAACCAGAAGATCAACATTTACAAATCTTTGTTGCTGCTAATTATTTGAATAATTAGGTTGCTGAGACAAGCACGGAACCTCTTTTTAGATACTTTAAAGCAAAATTTTGTCCTGATCCATGTGTTGACTGCTGCTGGTTCCTTCTTTCTGCCATCTTAGGGCTGCCCACTTCTAGATGATGGGGCAAGAGACGCAGAAAATTCTGACTTGTTGCTGCATTTAATGGCCACATGGAGCTCAGCAGCTCAGTTCAATGCCATTTGCTTCAATTCTGCTCCCAGTTAGTGGAACTTGCCATTTGAATAAAAAAAAATTAAACTAAAGCCTGAGTTATGCTGAGAATTTTTTGCCACTATCAAATTACAGTACATTCTTGGGTCAGCATAAATCCATAGTGGATTTCTCCTCTTGCTTTTCCCTTTGCTGATTCCAATCTTGCATCTTTTCCTAGTTATCTAACTTCCTTCCAAGATAAAACTTGATTTTAAAAAATAAATAAATAACAGGTTTTCTTTTGTATTCTGGCTTTAATAGAGGTCCAGTCCATTTCTCCTTATAATAACATCTATACCATTATTATCCTCTCAAGAGAATTAAGACGCTAAAAAACTGACACACAACTTTTCTATACATCTCAGTGTAAATAGCAACAGCACATAGACTTATATACTACTTCACAGTGCTTTACAGCCGTCTTTAAGCAGTTTACATAGTCAGCATATTGCCCCCAACAATCTGGGTCTTCAAACTCATCTTGAGCACCCACTGAGTTTTCTCCCAGGTCCTGTGATAAATTCATAATTGTTATATATTGGTTGGGAAATAATGTATTGCTTTCAGTGGATCACATAATATTTGAGATCATCCGCTCGTTCTAGTTGAAAACTATCACAAATCATTTGTGCCTGTTTGTTTTCCTTTCTGGCTTCCCAGGAAACTCAGCAATCCTGAATACCGTGGCAGTCTGACTGGTTTGCAGAATCTTGTCTCTGTTCTGTTTGTCCAAAAGAAAAGGGGATAATCAATAGGCTGTAAAAATAACAACATTTCCCATTTATTGCCATTTATTCATTCACTGACTTCTCATGGCCAGCAAGAAAGTTTTCTTCTGAGTCCCACCCAATTCCCATTGCTTATTTTATTCCATCAGAGACTTCCAGAATAAATATGCAGGCCAAACATGTAATGATGTGGCTATTGGGTAAAAGGATTAATCTGGAGCCTGAAAGTTGCTAAACTTGTTTATGGAAGCAAGCTCTGAAATGAATATGTTACCAGTTGGCTGTGTACATTTTGCTTCCTGTAAGTCAACATGTCCTTAACTGCCTCCCCCCACCCCCCATTTTAGGAATGACACTATTTCACAGGGGCTTTGGGGCATTAGCAATGGCACAATCTCGTGCCTAGATGTAAGCATACATTGCACATAAGTGACTAAGTAAACATACATTGAATGCTGCTTATGTCTTAATAAATATGTGTAGGAATGTGCTGACAGTCTCTGCTTCCCAAAGGAAAGTTGAACTAAAATGTAATAAAAAGGAGGTGATGGCAGAGGACAGATGGATAGGCCAAGGGATAGAAAAGATGTGGCAGTGCAGAATAGTTGGAAAGCAAGCACGGCTAAATGTATTACTTCTGAAGCTATATTATAAAAATCTAGATTTCCCCCCCCCCCCCCCACTAGACATAGAATTTAATATTCCAACTATCTAAGTTCTGTTTTTAAAAATATTTTTGTACTTCAGGTAATTTCTATCTTACTGCTCCCAACCTGATTTATTAAGCACACCAACTATGCATAACTATTCAAAAATAAATCCCATTGACTTCAACAAACCTTACTCTTGGAAGTATATAGAGCGGGGGGCCCAACCTCTGGTCCATGGACCAGCACTGGTTCGTGGCATGCCAGAAACGGCCATGCAAACAAGCAAAGTCCCATCCATGGGATGCAGGCAGCACATGAAACCCCTCCAGTCCATGGAAAAACCTCTCTCTATGGAACCAGACCCTGGTGCCCAAAAGGTTGGGGGTTGCTGATATAGAGGATTGCAATTCATTTCTCTTTAAAATTTCCATTTGATCTGCTGATTGGTGTGTGTGTGTGTGTCAGGGATGGGTTCTACTTACCTTTATTACCAGTTCATAACGGGGCCACGCATGTGTGTTTGCTTCGCTCGTGCGCATGCGCACTCTTCTGCACATGCATTCTGATGACGTCTGGGTCGGTGGGTGGAGCCTGCCGCCGGTTTTACTACTGATTCTATAGAAACAGTGCAAACCAGGGGCAACCCACCACTGGGGTGTGTGTGTGTGTGTGTGTGTGTGTGTGTTTGTGAAGGGTATGTTCACAACATCAAACTAGAAACTAGGAGACTGTAATTTCTAGTCCTGCCATAGTCACATAACCAGTTTGGTGACCTTGTGCCAGTCACACTTTCTCAGTCTGGTGAAGGAGGCAATGGCAAACCAGTTTTGAAAAACCTTGCCAAGAAAACTGCAGGGAATTACTCAGGTAGTCTCAGAATCAAGCACAAAGAAAAATAAATGTTGTATATGGAACACTGGCCTGATTTCCTTTAATGTTTTGAATAAATAGGCAAATTTAGGTAGCTTAAATGGGCCTATATGCCATTGCTAGAATTTCCTGAGATTCTTCATCCAATTAGTAACCAGCAAATATGTATGATTGCTAATTAAAACACAGCAAACAGAACGCAGTGTGGAACAGCAGTTTCTATAATCTTCAGACATGCAGATTTGGGATGATGAATTATATAGAGTAATGTACCTAAAAACTATAAATCCATGTGTAGCATTGCTCTCACCCCTCCTGATCTTTAGAATTGGTTTTTTATGTGCAAATTGTTTTTACACCATGGACACTAATAATAATATTCTGTATACTATTACAGAGCACAAATGGAAATAGTTGCATTCAATAAGGTACTTAGTATAAACATATATCTATCAGTGTGGGTCAGTGGTGGGTTGCCCCCAGTTGTCATCGGCGATCTGCGCATGCGCAGAAGCAAGGCATGCATGTCAGATATATATTGATGGTCGTGCTTATTCGGTTCTATGAGGAAGTTATTTGGTCAATACAGCTTCAGGTTCAAAAAGTTATTTTATTATTTACAAATATACAATAATGAACAGGGTGTCCTGTTGCATTCGTTACCCTAAATGTATGACTCAGATGTTGAGAGGAGAGAGAAGTTCACGTGTTGTCTTGCTGAGGTAAATGGGAAGAAGCAGGGAAGATATCCAATTGATTTCTGACAGTGCATGCGTGCTTCGCTCAAGCATGCACAATCCCATTGCGAACTGGTAGTCAAGGTAAATAGAACCCACCCTGGTGTGGGTGTGTGGGTTTGTATGTATAGATACATACATACGCACACATATACACATATACACACACAAACACAGAGATAAATACATAAATTTTTCTCCTCCTGCTTTATATGATTATGCCTTAAGAAATCAAAATATATTTGAGGAGGAAACGAATATTTCTACTTAGAAAATATACGGGGAGCATTAAGTGTTGCTTCCAGAGAGTCATATTGCATCATAAATAAATTGGAATACAAATCAGATTAACACACTCACCCAATGCCTCACTTATTCTTACTTCCTGGCATTTTTAATCCATGGGTTTGGAAGGCAGGAGATGGGGCATTTCTACCTCAAAATGTAGAAGATTTCCAGAAAACAAAAGCTAAGAATAAGCATCATGGGATATATTGGCCTGAAGAATAAACCATTTTTTATGGTTGTAGAATGGCTTGGAGATTTTTAATCCTTTGAAGAAGTTACTGCAGGACATAAGGCCTCCACTCACCTCCTTGATCAGATATTTTGCTCACTTTTGCTAGCATTCATCAACTTATTGATGATGAATGGTAGCAGGTAATAGACAATACTGAAAGAGGTTTTTGGATTTCACTGGTTGTCCTACACAAAAGGGAAAGAAAATCCCATCTCTTGCAGATACACCCTACCTAACCAATACTTGAAAAGTACCTTGGAGAGATAGATCTTAATACGTCAGAAAGATTACTTGGAAACATCAAACAATCTGATTCTAAGCAGTTTAGATCTTTAGAGGATAAGAACAATGCTCTGAATACTTTCTCACTACCTCTACCTATATATGTCATCTAAGGAATTCTGGGAGTTTTTATTAATTAATTAATTAATTATATTTCTATACCGCCTTTCTCCCGTAGAACTTAGTACAACTAAGAAGAATATAGACATACAAATACCATAAAATTGCTAATTAAAATTATTACTTAGTTTGGTCAATTAAATAAAACCCAGAGTTAGATAACATTTTAAAAGATCATTCACATGTTCATATGTTTAGCCCCGCCTGTTGGAACAACAGGGTCTTGAGGGCACGGCGGAAAGCACGGAGATCAGGGATATTCCGTATCTCCGGGGCGGGGGCAGTTCATTCCAAAGGGTTGGAGCCCTCACAGAGAAGGCCCTCCCCCTGGGAGTCGCCACTCGGCATGATTTGACTGATGGTACCCTGAGTAGTCCCTCCCTGTGAGAATGAGTTGAAGCTCATACTTCTTAAAATTGCCAAGATTGAGAAACACTGTGCTAAACGATTACTGTGGCTTAGGTTTCTATTTGTTTCAATAAGTATGACAGCATTTAACTCAGATAATTTTCATATGTGGCCAGACTAGGATATTGTGGGCTCATGTGTCAGCACCATATAATCCCATGCTGCTAATCAGCCTATTTGTTTACAATAGGGAAGATGAAGGTGGTTCCTTATTTTGAATGGAATAGTGGTTTTCTTGCTTGGTCAAGGTGGGATTTATTTATCTTCAAATAAACAGAGCAAGTTGAAAAAAATCATGGGAGTATCTGGGTATCCAATACACAGACATCAATGGCCATGAATACTACTGTCACATTTTTTCCCCCTTCTATCTTTTGGATTTTGATAGTTAATGCAAAACTCATACTGAATTCTGCCTACTCAGAATTTGCTTTTGGAAACTGAGACCAAATTCAGATGTAATGAAAGAAAACTCTCCCAAATTTTCCTTGTGCTGTTTGCTTTTTAGGAACTGTACATTTTATCCTATCAGACAAATATCTGTATATTACTCTATTTTAACTCAGTTACCATAGTGGTGAATTTGAAACATGCTTAGAGAACACTGAAATCACATCAGACCAGGAATAAAAGATGGGATTGGAATCAGGAATGACACCAAGTCATCATGTGTGTTTTTTTCTCTTGCAAATTAGAGTCATTCAAGTACCTTGCACAATTTTCTCTGAAGTTCAGATTTAACAGTATGACAATTGCCAGTTTAACACACAAAGCCCCACCAGGTTCTCATCACAAGTGTGTCCCAATGAAAGAAATTAAAATGTCCATTTTGTGAACATATCCTGTCCAACTTTAGCTCAACAGGGTGAGATATTTGATTACAAGAACTGTACCATATATAGCTCTGCTGGTTATGAAACTGCTTATATTTTTTTTAATTGAAAAAGTTTTACAAATACAAACTTTCCCCCCTTCCCCCCCCAACCCAACATTATAAAATACATATAAAAAACAATATATAATTCCATCCCACCCCCACCCTAGCCCTCCCCCTCCACCCTCTTCCCTCCCACCCCTTGACTTCCATTATATGCAATGCTAATATTCCCAAACAATATATATATTATTCAATCTTCCATATCTTTCTTCTATATTTACTAACATAATCATCAATCCTTCTCAACTAAAAGCGATATAATATTTTCTAGTCTGATACTTATTCTGTACATACTCAATCCATAATTTCCATTCCTGTATATACTTCTCATGCGACTGATCTTTTAAAAAAGCTGAAATCTTTGCCATTTCTGCAAATCCAGCCATCTTCTGAGTCCATTGGTCAACAGTCGGTAAAACATCACTCTTCCAATGTTGGGCAATCAACAACCTAGCTGCTGTCACCATATACAAAATCAGTTTAGTTTCACCCAGTGTAAAGTCTTTAGCTATACCCAATAGAAAAAATTGCGGAGAAAATTGTATTTTTTTCTTTAAAACATTTTGCATAACCCACCAGATTTTTATCCAAAAAGCCCTCACTTTCCTGCAAGTCCACCAGATGTGATAATATGTAGCATCTAAACAATCACATCTCCAACATTTTGGCTGCACATTAGGGTACATACAAGACAATTTCTTGGGGTCTAAATGCCATCTATAAAACATTTTATAAAAATTTTCTCGTAGATTTTGTGACTGTGTAAATTTAACATTCTGAACCCATATTTTTTCCCATGTTTCCATCATAACTGGTATGAAACTGCTTATATTGACCAACATCCTAAATGCTGCTAGAGATACTCTGCTCCTGCACAGCTTAGTCCTTAATTTTCCAAAAGTTTAAATCTGTTCAAAAGCTATTGAATCAAAAAGGCCACAAGGGGACTTAGTAGAGATAGGAGAGATTCTCAGGGCTCATAAACTAATTCATCTGATTCCTTTTGGGGCAAAAGCAAGCTAAATTTGCTGTAGACAACGAAACTCAGTATTAGCAATACCAACATTGAGAAACAGTCTTCCCAAGGGAGAAACACTTTCCACAACTATTAGCCACTACTCTTAAGATGGCCATTCTTAAACAAAGAATCTTAAACCAGTGATTCCTTGAAAGAGACTATCTTCACTTCATGAAGAGTTTTATCTTCATGAAGATAATTGTTTGAACAATTATTCATATTTTAGTTCATGAATGCAAATTGCATTGTCACTCAACAGCTATTCTGCAAAAAGCCACTGCTGTTTTCTTTTGACTTCACTGATCCTATTTTCACTCCTACATGATTCAGAATATGTGAATGCAGACATTTGTATAGAGTCACAGAAGCTGTAATCCACCACATCAAGGATTAGCTGGTAATCAAGTGGAGGATTTCTGGTACAAGCCATTGCTCCTCTTCAAAAGCCGCAAGATTCCTGGGTACAAACCAGCATTAGAAATAAGAGGTTCAAACTGCAACTACTTAGATTTTATTTAGGTGTAGGGGAAACCTTCCTGATTGTAAAATCAGTCCAACAGTAGAACACTTTATCAATGGAGGTTTTTGGCTATCAATCCCTAGAGAATTATATTTTAAAAAGCTGGACAGCCACTTCTCAAAATAGTTCAACTCAGAATAGTTTAATAGTTTAACACAGTGGTGAAATCCAAATTTTTTTACTACTAGTTCTGTGAGTGTGGCTTGGTGGGCGCGGCAGGGGAAGGATACTGCAAAATCTCCATTCCCATCCCACTCCAGGAGAAGGATACTGCAAAATCCCCCTTCCCTCCCCACTCCAGGGGAAGGATACTGCAAAATCCCCCTTCCCTCCCCACTCCAGGGGAAGGATACTGCAAAATCTCCATTCCCATCCCACTCCAGGGGAAGGATACTGCAAAATCCCCATTCCCTCCCCACTCCTGGGGGAAGGATATTGCAAAATTTCCAATCCCACCCCATTCTGGGGCCAGCCAGAGGTGTACAAGTGTATCTGCCGGTTCTCTGAACTGTTCAACATTTCCACTACTGGTTCTCCAGAACCTGTTAGAACCTGCTGGATTTCACCTCTGGTTTAACAAAATAGGTTTTATACACTTTACAGAGAGTTGGACTAGCCCATACTGTCCCAGCCTGACTCATACTGTCCCAGCCTCCCAACTGTAAGACATGTGGACTTCAACTCCCAGAATTCTCCAGCTAACATGCTGGCTCAGGAATTCTGGGAACTGACCTTCACATATCTTAAAGTTGTCAAGATTGGAATGCATTGGAGTAAGGAGTTCATCTAGTCCCTTCCAGCTCTACAGTTCTTGGTTGTTTATGATTTCAAATGTCTTGAAATACAATTATTAATCTCCGGGGACTGAAACCCAAAGAAGAGGTGGGGGGGCACTGTGCCGGGAGGGCAGGACAGGGAAAGAAAGATATGGGGCTTGATGAAGTCTTGCCAAGAAAGCTACTGTTTCTTGATTAACTTTTCCCTCCCGTGGCACTCTCCTGTTCTTCGGAACGGGCTAAGACGGGCAGCTACTGATCTCTTTTGAGTGGCGTTATTTTAATAGGCGTCCAGCTGAGGGCTTCTTAGGAACCAGAGTCCTGATGCCTACCTGCTTCCTCGGGAGGACTCAATAATTCAGGCGGCAGCTGGCAAGCTTCCCTCCCCTCCCCTCCTCTCCCCCACTCCTGTCGCCTCCTCTTCGCCTGCCCTCCCATCGCTACCTCCAGCCTCCCCTAACGCAGCCATGAAGGAGAGTTGAGCTCTGCCACCTTCAGTTGCTTTTTGCAGCGGAGGAAGTTGGCACCGGGCAGCTCTTGCTGCTAAGGGGATCCCGGGGGACTGAAAAGAGGCAAAGGCAAAGGGAGGGAATCCAGAGGGAGAGTTTTTCTTGTGGGAAGTAGGAGGCTGTCTGACTCCCGGACTTCGTGATGGACCCCAAGGAGCGGAAGAAAATCCAGTTTTCTGTACCTGCGCCGCCCAGCCAGCTGGATCCCCGTGCAGTGGAAATGGTAAGGAAGGGACAAAGGGGGGGGGGGGGGGCAGCGAAGGGAGGGATTCGAGGCGTGGAAAGAAGTTGGGAAAGT